>JAPPVO010000007.1:22289900-22836151 GCA_030407325.1 Camellia japonica
ATGTTTCATCTTTGTGTGCTAAAAACATAATCCATGTAAATCTTGAATAATCATCAACAATAACAAGACAATAATGTTTACCACCTAGACTAGATGTCCTTGAGGGACCAAATAAATCCATATACAATAGTTGTAAAGGTCTAGTTGTGGAAATATGAGATTTTGATTTAAATGATATTTTAGTTTGTTTTCCTTGTTGACAAGCACTACAAAGATGATCTTTTTCAAATTTAATTTTTGGAAGTCCAATGACCAAATCCTTTCTAAAAAATTTAGTAATTAAATCCATATGAGCATGACCAAGTCTTCTATGCCATAACCAACTATTTTCATTATTAACATATAAACATTTAACATTGCTAGCATAGAGATTATTAAGATGAAAAACATAAACATTATCATGGCGATTACCAACGAATAAAGCTTTATGATCACTTGTGCTTTCAATTGTGCAATGTGATTTATCAAAAATAACTCGATTACCTTTATCACATAATTGACTAATACTAAGTAGGTTATGCTCAAGTCCATCAACAAGTAAAACATTTTCAATAAAAGGGTTAGGAGAAATACCAATGCTACCAATACTGATGATTTTTCCTTTCTTGTTCTCTCCAAAAGTAAAAAATCCTCCATCTTTCGATGATAGTTTAGTAAAGAATGATTTATCTCTGGTCATGTGTCTGGAACATCCACTATCAAGGTACCACTTCCCTTCTTTAGCTTTGGACTTAAAGCAAACCTACAAGATGACAATCAAGTGTTGGTTTTTGGTACCCATAGTTTCTTAGATCCTTCTTGGTTAGTTTTGTTAGATACTTTAATAATCCAAATCTTTTTAATTCCCATGTTCATATTCTTTTTGAATGGACAATAAGATATATAATGGCCTTTCTTTCTACAATAATGACAAGTAATATGAGCGTGTGTCATGAGAGGTGCCTTTTCAAAAATTGTATTGAGATTCTTTTGTTTCTTAATAGGGTCATATCCAATACCCGCTTTATCAAAAACACATCTTTGATTTCCAAGAAACATGTTGAGATTATCTTTACCTTTTACAAAATTTTCAAGTGTTTTTGTTAAATCATCAACATTGTTTTTTAAAGTAGTTTTCTCATTAGAGATAGTATCAAAATCATTTTTGAAAACAATTTTTTCTTTCTTTAATTCTTCTACATTAATAGATAAAGATGCAACAGATTTCTTCATCACATTATTTTTGGCACAAACTTGTCTAAATTCATCTTATAGTACATAGAATGCACTTTCAAGTTCTTTATAAAGAGTAGTTACCTCATCTTGAGTAGAGTCCTCATCTTCAAGAGCCATGAGACATAAGTTGGCTACTTCATTTTCAATTTCATCACTTGAGCTTTCATCTTCACTTTCTCCCCAAGCTGCTACCATGGCCTTTTTGTTTCTTTTGTAGTCTTTTCCATGATTCTTCAATTTTGGACAATCCATCTTCATATGTCTAGGATTTTTGCACTCATAACAAATAATAGGCTCTTTCTTGTTATCTTTGTTGCACTCTTTCTTGAAAGGTCTTCTTCATCCATAATTGTTTTTCTTGAAGTGCTTTTTGAGATTTCTACTAAACATGGCATAGCTTTCATTCTCACTGGAGTTTTCATATTCTTTTTCATTTGATGAGGCTTTGAATGCAATTCCACTTTTCTTTTTGTTTTCAACATCCTCATATCCTTTCATGGTGATCTCATGAGTCATAAGGGAACCCATAAGCTCATCCAATCTAAGTGTGGAGAGATTTTTGACTTCTATAATGGTCATGACCTTTGCTTCCCAATTTTTTGGTAAACACCTAAGAATTTTTCTCACCAACTCACTGTTAGTATAAGTTTTTCCAAGAGATTTCAAAGAGTTTACAATTTCAGTAAATCTAGTAAACATACTTGAAATAGATTCATCAGAGTTCATTTTAAACAATTCATAATTATGAACAAGCATATCAATACGAGATTCCTTCACTTGGTTTGTACCTTCATACGTTACCTCAAGTTTGTCCCAAATTTCTTTTGCCGAATCACAACTTGAAATTTTATTATACTCCTTAGAGTCTAATCCACAAACAAGGGTGAGTTTGGCTTTAGCATTGGCTTGCAATAATTTATGATCCCTCTCATCATATTTCATCTTCAGTTTTAGATACACTAATATTATCTACTAATTTGGTAGGAATTTTTGGACCTTTGGTGACAATAATCCGCATGGTATAATCAGTGGCTTGTAGGTATAGAGTCATTTTATCCTTCCAATGACTATAGTTGTTTTCGTCAAACAATAGTGGCCTATTTGTGGCTTGTCCTTCAGCTAAGGTTGCCATGGATCACAACTCCCAAATGGTTAAATCTAAAACAAGAGTCTAGGTTCTGATACCAATTGCTACCCAAAAGACAACCTAAGAGGGGGGTGAATTAGGTTTTTACAAATAAAAATAATAATACCCTAATAAAAATTATGACTAACACAATAGATAAATATAGTTAATGAAATAAAAATAATTAAAACAAGTGTTCTAACAACTATGGCAGATAATGATTTTAGTACAGTGAAAATGTAAAATATAGCTATGGCAATTTAAATAAAATAAAGAGATAAGGGAGGGAGAGGCAAACAAATTTATAGTGGTTCGGCTTCAACTCGGCTTACGTCCACTCCTCAAGCTTCACTTGAGATTTTCCACTATACTCTAGCTTCACAGGGTGTTAGCAACCTTTTCACAGAAGGAGCAATCCTCCATAGATTTTAAACAGACTTTCTAAGTCAAGAACACTGAGTGTACTACACTCTTACAAGGTTGAAAAGAATGTGTTTTTACTTTCACAGAAAGCTACAAGAATTATCTCTCAAAGATAGATATAAAAATAAAGCTCTGGTTTTTCTATAAACCTCACACAGGAAAGATGGGCTTAAAACTATACGTCTCAGTATATAATTTTTGAAAGAGGATGTAAACAAAAATTGAAAAACACTTTTTAGAGAATTTTTCAGAGAATAGATATGAGTGATTATAGATCAAAGAATATTTTCTGATTTTTTTTTTTTTTGTAACTTATTTACATTAGAGGCTTTGGTATATATAATGAAACTTATAACCGTTTATAACCGTTATATTCATTTGAATTTATAGCCGTTGTATTCATTTGAATATTTTTCACTCCATCATTACTAATTTGAATATCTTCTACTCCATCATTATAAATTTAAATATCTTCCACTTGAACCTTTTGAACCTTTTGAATTGCTGCTGTGCTGGGCTGTTTGAACCTTTGTTTTTGGGCTGTTTGAACCTCTAGTTTGGGCATTATTTTTGGGTTGAAATGAACTCCTGATTTAAGCAAATATTAAATACATTCAAACAATATTTAGGATAAAAGTTTAGATAAGAAATAATGGGACAAAATAGATTTTGATTCTATTTTTCTCTTTCAAATAAATTAAAACATAATTTAAATAAATCATCAAAATGAATTTTGGATTCTATTTTTCTCTTTCAAATAAATTAAAATATAATTAAATAAATCATCAAAATAAATAAGTCTAACAATCTCTCCATTTTTTATGATGGCACACAATGATGTTTTGATTTGATTTGGGAGTAAAAAAAGCTCCCCCTCAAGTCATACTTCCTGAATTCATTTCTAAATATATATGTTAGCACATGTGTAATAAATAAGCTTTAATTAGAGACATGATATGAGACTAAGATATCAAACTATAAATACATAATCATCAGATTAGTTTTCAAATAATACCATAATTTGAAAATAATACCATAATACATAATATCATAACAAAATAATACCATAATACATAACATCATATAATTTCTCCCCCTGTGACATTATTAAAAGAAAATCATGGGTCAGAATCTGGAAGAGGAGGAGGAAAATGATAGTGATAAATGGCATCAATACAATTCAAAACATATATATACGATTAACGCGCCTCTCTCTTTTCCGTCGAAAAGCGCATCGGACACGCGTCCTCACTTTTGCGTCAACCAACCGACAAAAGCGAGACGGGTCAATCAACGGCCTCGGCTCTCTCTTCCTCTTGTCTTCTTCTCCTCTGTCTTCTTCTTAATCACTCTCTTCTCCTTCTTCTTTCTCATTCGCTTCCATCTCTTTTTTCTTCTACGTAAGAGAGATAAAACAGAGAGACTGAGCAGAGCAGCAAGGCTGCCAAAAATGACCCTCCTGTCGATTACATCTCTCTCTTCGACTTCATGGCCTCATCCTGTCCCCTTACTCTCTTTTCGGACCTGAATGATCCCGTTAGCGTTGTTGGGCCGAGTTCCTTGGCTCCTACTCTTTCCAACCTTCCTATGATGTTGATTGAGCAAATAATGGTAGCTCAATCAGACATTGAAGCCAATCATTTCACACTAACGTCCTGTATGGAGACGGTGATTGCAGTCACAAAATTGGCTCACCGACTGCAAAACAGGACGAGTGAGCTCCACTAGGTCAACGCCCAACTCTCGCTGCTCCAGCACATGTACAAGGATGCGCAAGCAGAGATTTGCGTACTGAAGGCCGAAAATAAAGAGCTTAAACGGAAGACCACCTCCATGGCCCGATTTGGAGCAACGTCGTTCTTGGCTTTTGATAGTCGGCGGGGAGTGCTCGCTCTTGACGAAAGCAAGGGGTAGGGACGTCAAGCGTCACCCAAGGTGATTAAAAGAAAAAGATAGCGGCGGAAGAGGCGAGTAAGTGAGGTCGGCTAATGGCTGGAAAAATGAAGGGAATTTTTTGTTTTTTTTTATTATTATGTAAATATGTATATTTTGATTTGTGTTTGTTTTTATGTTTAATGTAATCACTTGAAGATGATGGAGTGGAAGATATTCAAATGAATACAACGGCTATAAACGGCTATAAGTTTCATTATATATACTAAAGCCTATAATGTAAACAAGTTACAAAAAAAAATCAGAAAATATTCTTTGATCTATAATCACTCACATCTATTCTCTGAAAAATTCTCTGAGAAGTGTTCTTCAATTTTTGTTTACATCCTCTTTCAGAAATTATACACTGAGCCGTATAGCTTTAAGCCTATCTTTCCTGTGTGAGGTTTACAGAAAAATTAGAGCTTCATTTTTATATCTATCTTTGAGAGATAATTCTTGTAGCTTTCTGTGAAAGCAAAAACACATTCTTTTCAACCTTGTAAGAGTGTAGTACACTCAGTGTTCTTGACTTAGAAAGTCTGTGTAAAATCTGTGGAGGATTGCTCCATCTGTGAAAAGGTTGCTAGCACCCTATGAAGCTAGAGTATAGTGGAAAATCTCAAGTGAAACTTGAGGAGTAGACGTAGGCCGAATTGAAGCCGAACCACTATAAATTTGTTTGCCTCTCTCCCTTATCTCTTTATTTTATTTAAATTGCCATAACTATATTTTACATTTTCACTGTGCTAAAATCATTAACTGACATAGTTGTTAGAACATTTGTTTTAATTATTTTTATTTCATTAACTATATTTATCTATTGTGCTAATCATAATTTTTATTAGGGTATTATTATTTTTATTTGGAAAAACGTAATTCACCCCCCTTCCCCTCTTAGGTAGTCTTTTGGGTAACAGGAATCATTGTTGAATAAGGAAACTGGTGTTCTCTCTACCTATAAAAGGACATTTAGACTACCCATCAAATGATTCTGAATTCAATGTATTCTAAAGAGGGTTAAGAGAGAGAAATATTTTTCCACTAATATTGATATTAAATTTATGTTCAATCAATTATGGATCACTCGAAGGTTTCGCATAACTGATTCGGGCATGTTATCTATTTTTCGCATTATGTTATTATTTTTGAAAATCATGATAGTTCACGATTTTAGATTATAAACGTTGTTATATACATAACACCATAAAATTATTTACACCGCCGCCATCACCACCCCCACCTAGCCTTCCTGAACCGCCACGAAACCCTCCACCTTTCCTTGCACCTCCTTCATATCCTCTCCCTAGTCCTCCACCTCCGCCACCACTATCACCAGTCCCACCATATCCTCCATCATTTGGTCCATCACTACCACTGTAGCCTTGACCGCCACAACTTCCTTCACTGTTGCCAAAAATAAGTCTGGTTCCTTCACCATTTCCACCATACCCGTCAACACCATTGCTTCCACCACCTCCACCGCAGTATCCACTACTAGGCCACCCTCCACCACCGTAGCCTTCATCACCTCCACTGCTATACCCAACAGCATACTCATCTGCAATTAGAGGTGTGCATGGGTCGAGTCGGCTTGATTTTATCATAGAATTGTCACTCGAACCGACCTGCCCCGGATAGAGAAATGTTCATCTGATCTCGACCGAGGTAATGATCAAAATCATGCACATCGGGTATTTGGTTTGACGGGGGGTTTTCGGTCAAGTGATTTTCGTTCACCATTTTCAGTTTTATGGCTTCTATTCCTCTCGCCTACAAATCAATACCGAACAAATATACACAAAACAAAATCACAACACATACTATACAAATCAGCCTCTCTTACATACACACTAAGCATGATAGAAGACAATGGACAAAATTGAAAATAGAGAGGAAATACTTACCTTTCTACCATGGCACAATGTCACCATTGTCCTTACCTGCTGTGTATCTCTTCAATCGTCGTTGTTTTGCGAGAAAGGTTTTAGATTCGATAGATTTGTAAGTTGAAGAGGAGGATTTTAGTGTTTAATCAGGTAAATCGGAGAGAGAGTGTGAGAGAGGGAAAGAAAGAAAAAAAGAAACGAAAGGATGTAAGAGAGAGAGAGGACGAGAGTCGAGGGAGAGGATGAAGACAAGAGAGACTTGAGGGGAGAGAGAGAGAGAGAGATGAAATGATTAATGTTTTACAATCTTTTAGAGGAGAGAGATAGAGTGGTGTTTTGGAAAGTTGGTAAAAAGTTGGCCTTTTGACTTTTTTAGTCTATTTTGTCTTTTTATGAGTAAAAATTGTGAGAAATGACGTGACTTAAAATGTATAAAAAGTTAAAAATTGGCTTTTTTTTTTTGTTCCCAAAGTGGGCTGGGTGAGATGTCAATGTCTTTGCACTTGGGGGAAGCGCAATTTATCTTGGAAAGATTTTTTTTATTAAAAAAATATTTATATTTTGAGTGGTGGGAGCTGAGTTAAGATAAAGGTAATAGTTTAGCTGTTTTAAGTTATCAATTCTCTGACATTATAATGATGAAAGTGTATATATACATTTGTATATAATTCGGTCAATCGGTTATAATTTTTTATTTTTATTTTTATTTTTTTTAAGTCTCATTACTGATCGAAAATAGATGAAAAGTTTCAAAATAAAACTGTAGCCGACCATTGAAGTGGTCGAAACTGTCCGTAGCAATAACAGGTCGGGCAGGTCTGCGGGTAATTTGGATTTTTGCACACCCCAACTTTCAATGGTGTCCTCCTCTTGTTGCAGAACAACATATGACTAATAACCTCAAAAACAAAAAGAGAACAACACTAAGAACTTTGTTAGAAGCCATGACAAGAATGTTTTTTTGATCTCATCACAACCATATAACTTGGACATGCGACAGAAGTGGGGCTATATATAGGAGTCGGAGGATGGGTGATGTTATCATTTAATAAATAATAAAAGAATTTCGAGCAATCACATACACTTTTATTAGTTAGCATATAAATCCTGACCGACTTAATGTGTGTTGCAGGGATGGTTCATTTTGAAGGGATTATCCATTAATTGGATCAAAGAATTTAGTTGAAGGGATTGTTCATTTTGTAAGCTTATTAAGTAGATTATTCATGTAAAAAATATTCTTTTTGTTTATTTTTTTAAACAAATATATTGCAATCATACGATTGTCAATATCCGATTAATTTAATTTTTTTTACATAAATAATCTATTTAATAATTTTTAGAAACGTTTTAAATTACTGAAATGGATCCTGTGTGCCCATCCCCTGAACTAGACCTATCACTAGTTGATTAGCAATGCTAGGTATCATGAAAAAATTTTCATGAAAATAATCATGAAAGTTTTGTGACCTTTGGATTACACTTGGAATAAAGCACCACACAGTAATTAAGGTAATCCAAAGATCATAAATTTTTCATGATCATTTTCATGACAAAATTTTCATGATCCCTAACTTTTCTCCTATTTGATAGATATCTCATTAATGCAAAACCTTTCACATTAGGTGCCAACTTACTAGATTGCCTAATTAATGGAAGTTTCTTGTTAATGAGTGACTTCAGATTGAGTAATAATTGAAGAATATTTGAAAAATTAAATGCATTTTTCCTTTTGTATTTTTTGGTGTTTATCTTACATGTCTTTATGGCTAGTGTTTAAAAAAGTTGGTTTATTATTTTCTTTTGTGATTCTTAAATTAAAATTGAATTTTAAAATTCTAACACTGAGGTCCCTTTAACAGTTGATATTATATAACTTAATATTCTCTTTTAAGAAAACAGTATTGTGTGGATAAAAATATGTTAGCATTCGTAAGAAAATAATATTCAATAATTCTATTAATTGGTACTTTTAAATCTTCTAAGATAAGGAAGAAGATAATATATATATATATATTTGAAAAGTTTTTAAACAAAATCCGAAATCCTTAATTTTAGAGACTCCTCGGTAGGAATTGCCTCAAAAAACGTTTTGAGATTCTTTTAATTATCTATACATGTAATGCTCCGTTTGTTTCCGTTGAAAACATTTTTTTGTAAAAATAAATTTTCTTATATTTGGTTACATTCTTAAAATTAATGTACTAATAATTATATAATTGGTGATATTTTCCACTAAAACACATAGAGCATGAGGATATGTTTTCGATTTTATAAAAATAAGATAAGAACAAAGTATGTAAATAAGATTTTAGGAGTAGCAAATAGCAATTCAAAATCACACATTATCTTTGCCTTCGTTTGGAATAAGCTAAAATGAAATTTTTTTAGCTAAAATAGTCACAAAAAGACAAAATATACTTTTTAATCCAATAAAACAAAATGTCGCATTCAAACCATAATCATTTTCATTTTTTCTCTTACAAAAATTTAAAAAATCAAAAAGTCTATCCCAAACGAGATTTTTTAACTCCAGGATAACATAACCAAAAAGCCAAAAAGTTAAAAAACTAACCCACATCGCAAAGGAACCCTTATTAGGTTTAAATTGGGGACTTTGGTAAAAAAAAATTCTTGAAATTGTTTTGATGGATTTTAGACAATCAATTATGCTTGAGCTATTTTTGTATACATACAATTGTAATTGCTTCATCATAACCCTATGTGCTAAATGAGATTTATAGTCAATCATGATTGATCAAATCAAATATGAAATTACAAATTTCAAATTTAATGACTTGACAAAATAATGTTCCCTTGTCAAGGGGTCCAAAAGTGAAAATTTTATGACTTGTGATAATACCATAAATACATTCAAATTTTTAATTTCATTTATGTTAGAAATATAGAGACTAAACACAAATATCTCGCAAGATGTGAGGCTTACATCATGTAAGACCCATATGTGTGACTCATCATTTATGACAATTTGTGTCTCATTCTATATTTAGTTCTATATATACTTCAATTTATTATTTTAATTTATATGAAATTATGTGAGTCCCACATAAATTGGTTGAAAATAGCCGACAATGTGATCCAGTACACAGAAAAAAACGCTTGAGACTTCTTTTTTTAAAAACTTATATAACCTTTTTAAATCTCAACAATTAATATATGTGTGAGACTTACTCATATATATGTGAAATTCATACCATCAATAGTTGAGATTCAAAAAAAATTATTTTAAAAAAAAAGAGTCTCAACCATTATTGAGACGATGCACTCCAGGTTTCAGTACGCTCTCACTTGCACCAGTACACCCCACTGCCACTAGGGAGCTTTTGCCCTGTATCCCACATTTCAAGTTATATAAATACATCTCAAGCTAAAGCTTTTATTTATTTATTTATTTATTTATTTTTATTTTTATTATTATATCTAGCTAGATATCCTTGTATTACTTCAGATGGATTTGTTCTGTTGCTCCTTCTGCCTCAATATACCAAACATGAATAGTTGTTAATTTGTTATTTTTTAGAAATTTTATTATGCCATCCCATAGAAAAGTACATATTATGTACTTTCACAATGAGTCGTCGAATTTTAAAAATAAATCTAAAACATTGATCAAGTCGAATTTAAAAAATGAATCTAAAGTATTGATCAAGTCATACAAGTAATAATAATTACCACTTTATAGTATAATAAAAAATCACTTTGGTCAAGTTACTCTGCTATATATGAATAAACTCATTCTTACATTTAAAAATTAAAAATTAAAAATTAGCACTTGCGAAGCCGCTGAAAATGTGATCATATGATTAAGTATACATTGAGATTGGGACAGATAAATTCAGCAATGCTAAGTATTATGAAAAAATTTTCATAAAAATAATTATGAAAGTTTTATGACCTTTGATTATACTAAGAATAAAGCACCACACACTAATTAAGGTAATTCAAGGATCATAAAATTTTCATGATTATTTTCATGAAAATTTTTTTATGATTCCTAACTTTTGGTGTAGAAGATTTTGCCAAAGTTAGTGATATCAACCTATGAGTTTCCCAGAATTTAATGCATGTCCACAAATATAGGAGCCAAACCCATTGGTTAATTTAGGATTATCATGGGACTTTTGTGGATAAAATTGCACCGTGTCTTAAATTTAAGAAGTCATAAAAGAAACAACACACTTTTTCATACAAATCTTGTAGGCATCCGTTGCTGTTCATAGAATATATATAACTTCATGACATAAGCATCCTCTTGCCAAAATTAAACTTATTTTGCACTATTACAATAGTAATAAGTAAGAGGACATGTCCCCTTTGAGGAGAATGAGCCAATGAGGTATTCTCAAGGGATGTATCCACCATGACCACCACCTTCTCCACTCCCACTTCCTCCTCCATATCCGCTTCCATGTTCCCCTCCGGCACCATAACCACCTCCACCACCAGAGCCACCGCCACCACCACCCCCACGGCCAGATCCGCCTGCACCACCTCCTACACCCCCTCCTTCTCCTCCACCACTACCGTATCCACTACCTCCTGCTCCTCCTGCATATCCTGCTCCACCACCACCACCACTACCACCACCACCACCACCACCTGCGCCATGCTCTCCACCTGCACCATAGCCAGCACCGCTGCCACCTCCTTCACCATAACCACCTCCGTGGGCTCCACCTGCACCATACGCAGCACCACCTCCCCCTCCACCACCACTTCCTCCACCACCACCACCACCACTTCCATGTTCGCCTCCAGCACCATAGCCAGCACCGGCTCCTTCACCACTTCCACTTCCACTTCCATATCCAGCACCGTGCTCTCCTACAACACCACCAGAGCCTCCTCCACCGCCACTGCCACCACCACCACCTCCACCAGCACCGTGTTCTCCACCAGCACCAGCACCAGCACCGCTTCCACTACCACCTCCATAGGCAATAGTTTCATGTTCGCCTACATCACCATAGCCACTACCGCCTCCACCACCATGGCCTGAGCCATAGCCAACACCTCCTTGAAGGGTGAGGAGGGCTCTAGTGGCAGAACACATACCCAACCCTAATAACACAAGGAAAATAACACTCATAATTTTGTGGGAAGCCATATTAATGTGTTTTAAACCCACAACCTTGACTCCAAATGCATGAAATGGTGGCTATTTATAGGCATGTAAAGGGGGGTCCAAAGTGAGGGGAGTGGTTGAAGCACATGCAAAGAGAGAATTTTGGGGACTACCAACAATGTGATCCAGTGCACACACACTACACAAGTCATACACCTCTCAAGTATGCTCTCACTTACACTAGTATACCCACTATAGTATGCTTTTGCTGTCGTCCACATTTCATGGTCATTTCCTACATATATATAAATTTTGAATTTATAATGAAAATCTTCTATTAGAAATATGAAATGGAGAGAATTAGAATTTAATACTGAGTAGTTTCAAAGTATTATATATAAATGTTGACGTGTTTTTTTTTTTTTTTAATTAATGATATAATAAAAAAAAATTATGAATAGAATAATAGTGATAAGATATAAGTTATAACCGACCTAGTGTATTTCATGATTTGTCATTTTTGAAAGTATTGTATAGGCAATGCTTGATGGATATATTAGACTCCTTCAATCCCTTTTCAAACTATTGATATCTTTGGAGACTAATTATATCACCCCCCCCCCCCAAAAAAAAAATTACGTGTTCAAAATTTGAATATAAGATATAAATTTAAATTATGTATGGTGTGAGTTACATTCAAATGAATCTTATCTTCTCATTTTAAATTATGAATAATTTTCTAAAATATTAATTTTGAGTACGTAGTATTTATTGTTTAAGGTAATTTGATGCTGATGTAATCTGATTTATTTATTTTCTGTTTTTGGGTTTTGATATTAGAGATAATTTTAATTGTTAATTGTAATATATATATATATATATATTTGATAATTAGATGTCCGGACCCGCTAATCTAGATCTGTTAATATATTTTCATAGATTAAGTGATCAATGAAGTATGCAGATTTGGCTCTTCAAATTCAGAGTGGAGAAAAGAATAAAATACGATAGTTGGAAGGTGATGTTTTCAGATATGTTATTTTCACAAACTCCTACAAAGGTTTCATTATTAATCTTTATGGATAAGAACTTGCTTAGATTTCAAAAATAAATTAACAGTAAACAAGAACTAAAGTTGCTGATCAATGGCCCATTTACCACTATAGGCATGAAATTTAAAATGACTATATGGTGCCACATTTTTAATACTATCCTCATGGTAAATTAAATTTTGAAATAAAAAATTATATCTAATGTTCACTATGGTTGCTGATGAGATGGCGAAGGAAAATAAAAGTATGTGCACACGATATTAATCCAATTAGATAATGAATACCCCACTAATTTAATATGATTATTAATACTTCACTATTAGTCTTATGAATCAAACATGACCTATAAGTACTAATATATAAGTTGAAAAGTACACATAATTTGTATATATAATGATATTGTTGCATTGAGATTTATCTTCTTCCTTCTTTTTTTCTTTTTTATTTTATTTAAAGAAAGTTACCCAGATTTCCATAGTAGCCCCAAATCTGGGTCTCGTCTCTAAGCAGTTCATCATACAGAACTTGGAGTTTACATGTTTGAATATGTGAAATTAATTGGTCCTAAGTGGGGGGGCTACAGCAGGAATTTGACTAGAGGGTCAAACTTGATATCATGCTATTGCTAGAGCAAAGCACAATTCTTCTTCTCACCTAAATTATTAGTGGGGGGACCTAACCATCTGGTTTTGCTTTGGCTAGTGGATCCTTCTTTAATCTCCACGTTTTGATAAGTTGATATTCTTTAAATTCAAATCACTTGTCTCCTCCCTTTTTCCTTTTTTGGTTACTTAAGTTTTATTGGTTTGTGAAATTATTTTTTATACATGCATATAATTTCATAAATTAATAAAATTTAAGAGGACAATAAAAGGGGTTCGCGATCCTCCACTGTTCTTTTTCTCTGCAATGATCTTGTTCTGGCAATCATACAGTCCAAGTTTAAAATTGAAGCAAAACCACCTAATTTTAGCTTTTATTATCAAAGATGGCTCAAGTTTATAATTAAAGAAAAAAATATTATAAAAAAGTAGCTTTTATTTATTTATTTTAATTTATAATTCAAAATCCAAACACATAATTAATGGTTTAAACTTTTTTAAGTATATAGTGTACGGAAAATTCTATTTCTACACACTTAATTACCTCAGTGCACATATTTTCTCAGTACACATATCTATTAATTTAATTATTAATTAATACAATTACACCTTTTACTCATAACTATTATACACATACCAAACACTCCTTTCCACACACTTGTTCATTGACCCTATGTCCACAAGTGTAGACCCACCCACATGAACACCTATTGAAGACTTTGGTCTGCAGTGAGACACTTTTCCTCCATTAAAGACCATATTCAACCTCCATTCCAAAATATTGTTGAAGGTAAGACATTATTTCCATGGACATCTTATTCTTTCCACACAAGAAATGGAAAATTTATAAGAAAGCAAGCTTGATTTTACCAAACGTGGTCGATTGCTGGGTACCTGACTTCAAAAATGCTTTTGGAAAATTCAGAGATGGCTTCTCTTTTATTCTGGGAGGAAGACTATGAACTTCTAGAGATTTGTGTTTGTGCTCTTAGCAAATCCAGCCGCAAAAAATGCTCTCGAGGTGCAGCAAAGTCTCAATGCTTGTTTAAAATTCTTTTGTACAAACCCCACTGCATAAACACAGGGAAATAAAGTTTGTTGATAGCATTTTCTTAGCAGAAAATTTCACATAAAAATCATCTGTTCTTGTAACATTTTAGTGTAGAATGTTCATTGGTTTGTTGCCTGATCAATTACACAAGTTGATCGGTGCTGGAAGATTAAATAACTGTTTTTCGGAGAGCCAAAAAATAGTAATGTGGCTCCTTTTGATTATCTGTATGTACAAATATTACATAACAATTACTATACATTTACATCTTCTCTAAAATTTTGATGCAGCTTCTGCTCTTTTCTGATATGTTGCCCAGCAGAGTAGTTTATGTGGCCATATTATGTTTGCGGATAATTTTACATCATTTTATTCTTTCCATGGACATTTTATCTTTAAAGAGATGTGTACATATATTTTCATATAATATTGTAGGTGTTGGTAGATGTCCATTATGACTATTCTAATTTAAAATATAATTGTCATTAAAATAATATTTCATTAAGTGTGTACACTAAGATAATTAAGTATGTTGAAATAGAATTTCTCATAATGTACTCATATACCTCACATACTAAAGTCATGTGAGCTCAAAAATAAATAAGGGTAATGTTATACAAACATAATTCTTGTATAAAAATTTTAAACAAAATGATGTGATATTTTTAATCCGTTTATTTCAAGTTAAAACACATATTATTGTGTCTTATAATTCAAAATAACCACATCATTCTGTTAAATTTTATGTATTAAAATTCAATTTGCAAACCATTTTCTAATAAAAATTATAGGTAATTGAAAGGTTCCTATGCAATGAGCTGAGCTTAGCTAAATTCCTCTAAGCCCCTTTTTTTTCAGTTGGTTGTCTCCACTATAATTTAAAGGGAAAATTTCAATCAGTGTAAAATTTAAAAAATAATTACAAATTAATGGTAAACTTTATCAATATTAATAATTATAATTATAATTATAATTTTTTCATACATATGTAATAAGTTTCACAAATTCTGGGTAATTTCCCCTAATTTAAAAGCAAAGGATCTTTGCAATCCAAAGGAGATGAGATAGAATAAAAGTGCATAATTTGGGTAGGTCAAGCTTGAAACCATCCTAGGCCCAATAGACAATCAACCCAAGGCTTTAGGCCCAAAAATGTTTATAAAAATTAATAAATTAATAATTAATAAAAAAAATAAAAATAAAAAAACCAAAAAAGGCCCATTTTACTGACACTATAATATTGTATTTGGTTGAAGGATTTGGGAAGAGATTTGGAAAAGAAAAAAGAAAATATAGGTAAAATATGAATAAAATATACCTACATTTCACATAATTTCACACATTTTTTTCCTTTCTTTTTTTCAAATCTCTTAACAAGTAAAAAATTCAGTTATCAATGATTGATAATTAGACGATTTTCAGTCAATTATTTCTAAGGATTCGATTTCAAAAATTATTTATTGCTCATAATTTTGACTTAGATTACTAAAATCATTTAAAAAATAATAATAATTAAATCAGTGTTTACTAAATGCTGCCTTACGACCTTGTGTTCTTAAATTTTCAGTCTCATGCCGACATGGACTGATAGGTCTTTTACAGGTCTTGTATTTTAACCAAAAAAAAAAAAAAAATTATATTAAAACCAAAAAGAAATGCTATGAGTGACCAAGCTAATTTCTACAATTTGTTTTTTAATTAAGACTGTAAATGAGTGGAGTTGAAAAGACTTTAATGTTGCATGATTTTACAGAGCAGTAATATTATGATTGATTAAATTTAAATATTATTTAAAATATCACAAATAAATTGATGTAAAACATAAAATGTAAAATTTATTAAATTAATACATGGATGACATATAAAATTATATCTAAAATATAATATCTAAATTTAGGTCTCGTTTGACAACATAACTTTTTAACCTAAAAATCAAAAAACCAACAACTTACACCAAAAAGTCAAAGATTCTCTTTTCTTTCTATTTTTTTGCACATCTCTTCGTAAAAAATTAAAAAGCCATCTCAAACATACTAAAAAAATATGTTCCCAAATGAAACCTTAGTCATATTTGTTTATAGAGAGTATAAGTTTTATTATGGTAGGGGTGGTGTTAGCAAAATATTTGTTAGGCCCTCAATCAACAGGACCTTAATATAAATTTCACTAAGCAATCAATCAACAATCGAATAATTGTCAAGGAAAATAAATGAGACGAAAGATGTACAATTTTAAGTAAGTAAATTACCTTACAACTACTCCTACTCCTAAAATTGAAGTTCTATCATAACTAGAAGATGTGTTGATGTCCCTCTCTAATCTGTCTTCAATCTATTTGTAGGGTTACAATCGACAGTTTCTTATTCGGAATACCGGCTGGAAGTAGTTTTCCATTCATTTGGCCACTTCATGAAAAAAGTCGGTCCACATCCCCAACAAAATGTCTCACATTGTCGAATCAAGATCCTTTCCTTGACTTCTTATTTGTTGGATTATTGGACCCACTTTTGGGTCTAATTTTGATGATCCGAACTGTTCACATTTTAAAATTTATTGATTATATCATACCTGTAAAAAATAAAATTGATCGGATATCAAAAATTACGTATTCGGATCATCAAACTAAAAACTTTTTTTTTTTTAAATTTAGTAAACAGTTTTTCAAACACATGCTTTTTGATATCCGATTAACGTAATTTTTTACAGGTATGATATACTCAACAAATCTTAAAATGTGAACAGTTCGGATCATCAAAATTAAGCTCAAAAGTAAACCCAATAATCCAACAAATAAAAAGTCAATGAGAGAACTCAAGGAGAGAATCTTGATTTCACATTGCCTTCATCTTCTAAAGCCCAATTGATTATGTGCTAACCATAACAAAACAAATAATAATAATAAATGTGGCCATAGTTACTCTTAAAAAGATGATTCGTGGTCTGAATCGACAAACCATAATTGACAATTTAAAATCAATTAAATTAGATTTTGTTATAATCAATAAGCCACTATCAACAAAAAAGTATATATATATTTTGTGGTGCAAAAGGTGGATGCACCTCTAATAAAAGCAGAAGCAATTGCGTGCAGAGAAGTTATAGCAAAAACTCAAATCGGATTTTGATGATTTCTATTTCATTTAGAACACGTAGTCACGAAAAATACAAAAATTAATGATCTGTATCTGGGTCTACAACCACACAAATAAAATTATCTTCATTCTAAATGATTGATCTGTATCTGGGTCTACGATGTGACCTCAAGCCTAAGACAACCACACAAATAAGATGATCTTCATTCTTCTTATTATTATTTTTAATTTTTAGGCTCAATAGGATTTGCTAAAGACGATGTTATCCCTGCTGCTGATACCTGTCCCCATGGGTGTATTTTTGACATTTTGGTCCTACGCTGAAAGACAGTGCCCACAAAAAAAATCAGACCCTAGAACTCTCATTAAAGGAGAGCTGGAATAGAAGGAAGAGAAAGTAGGAGGCTGCAAGAATATGGAGGCTTCAAGCACTGCCCAACAGTCTCTCAGGTTTCACTTCTCTCATCCAAGAAGTAGTTATATGCAAAAACATACATGCATACATACCTATATATGTGTGTGTGTGTGTGTGTGTTACTTTCATTCTTAAGAGTTAAAAATTCTCCAAAATATAAATCAAAAAGTGATATAGAAATAAAAAATTATTGCCTCTGGGCTTTCTAAAAAATTGAGGCAAAAATTCACCAGAAGTATATAAGCTGAAGGCATGCAAAAATGCATTAACATAACTAGAATCTGGTTATCAAAAAACCTTGACTGATTAAAAAAGAATTGATGAAAAGAGCTAGGTTTACTAATTGACATTAGAAATATGTCAGATTCACAGTAGAAGAAAATCGGGGAAGAAATTTAAACGAGAAATCTCTTATCAAATGTGTAAATCATGTGAAAGGTCTGTCATATTGCCAGAAAAAGTTCCAGTATTGTCGTGACGAATCAGAGTAACCACAGTCAAGAAAAGATAGCAGATATAGTTTCACAAAACAATTATGATCAATAAAATAGTGAACAAGCAAGCAAATATACTGAATTACCATAGATGTCTAATAATGCTTTGTTCTCTTTAATGTCTTGTTATTGACAAGTAAAAACTATACGGACATGGTTACTACGTGCTATAATACTAAAGCCTCTTAATTGAGCAGGTGTGTAACAATGGAGGAGGGCAAGACATTCTGCAAGTGCGCTGAAGGGTGGACATGCGAGTTCAGCAAGACAGAGGCGTCTAAAGTGGGCAAGCCCTTCTCTAATTGTGGAAACAGCTGCACCTGTATCACGTATATCTAACATCCTTAAAATTTACTTCTATCAAATTAAGGTCATAAGACTAGCTAGCTTTCAGTAGCCTAGCAGTACTGCAATTTGTTGAAAGAAGACTTGATTTCTTTCTATCTCATGTCTTCGCAAATAAAATACACAAGAATGGTGAAATTTAGGCATTATAGCCATAAGATGCATTTCAGTATGATGAAAACTTTCACTGAAACTGAAGGTAAAAATCAACATAAATATTATTTTCTGAAGAAAAGAAACATTGAGATGACACATTTCAATAGGCAGAAGATGCCAGCATCAAGATTCTCAAGATATCTCTGGCTATTGTCTAAAAAGTTATTGGAATTCTTTGGAAGTCCCTTTACACAACTTCCGTGTGCAAGAGGATCATCACCCACCAGTCCTAGTTTTCCAAGTGGTGTAATTTAGATTCATAAAGTTGTCTGCATTACAGTCGAAGAGTCCTATCCTGTCACTCTCTTAGCCCCCAAATTTTGCCCAAGCCACTTTCAAACAGAAAGAAAGAACAAAAGATACCACTTACAATGGCGATGATGTGAAGACAAAAATGTGAATGTAACCATGGAAAATACAAAGAACAAAAAATGAAACCAGGGCCCTGATTAGGAGTTCTTAGAGTAACATGTACAATACACGGGCGTACCTTCTAATTTCAGAAGGCATCAAATAGCGATTTGAACTAAGCTATTAATTTATCTTGCAGGGATGCAAGTGCAGGTCAGGCATCAAACCAGCAGAAAACTCTTGAAAGCTCTACAGGCAAGGTCTTCATCAAGTGTGGTGAAGGGTGGACATGTACCATCACCAAGACCAAGGGCCCAGATGCAGGCGCAACCTTTCTCCAATGTGGTGAAGGTTGCACATGCTTGATTGATGAAACAAATGCAGTGAAGTTGGCATCTGCATGATCTGTGGAGTGTGGACCATCTGAAAATGTAGCATACATTTAACTATAATGTGTTTGATGTCAACACCTGGCTGGTTCTTGTCAAGGAAATTTGTCTCACCAACTCTGTTACTAAGGTCACTTGTAAAAAGAACTCATATGTGCATGTAATATATGTGTGTTTTTCAAATAAAGGGCTAGCTATGAAGCACCAACACGTCCCCAGGGCCTGGGTACGGGTGTCGGACACGGACATGCATCGGACACGCTGTGGACACGTGTCCGACACTATCTAACGTGTCCTCTTTTTTTTTTTTTAATTTTTCCAGTCGGACACGGGGTAACACTTTTTGGACACGTGCGAGGTGGATCAAAGAACCCTAACCTATTGGAGAGAGAGAGAGAAAGAGATCGAGAGAGAGATTGATTGAAGGAAGAAGCTATAACCTGTTCAAAAGAGATCAATCGAAGAAACCCTGACCTGAGGTATTCTTCTTCGTCTTCTCTGTCCTTCGTCTTTTTATTTTTTTATCCTTATTTTTGTTAAAGCTAAAATTCATAAAATAAATTATTTTTATTAAAAAAATTTAAGAAATGTGTATATTAATTTTACTATTATTGTAATTGTATAGAAATTAATGATATATATATATTTTTTAATTTTGGACATATAATAAATAAATAAAATTATATATATTAAACTTGTCCCCAACGTGTGTTGTCCCCCATTTTTTAAAAATTTGCGTGTCTGTGTCGTGTCCGTATCCGTATCCGTTTCCGTTTCCGTTTCCGTTTCTATGCATCATAGAGGGCTAGTAAGCTGCCTGAAGTGTGATTATTTGCTTATGTCTATATGCATGTCACTGGTTTAATGTTGCTAAATAGAGAGGGATATGTGTTGTTTAGCAAATGAGAAAAGTGGCTTGTTTGTACAACTGCGAGATCACAATAGAAATAGTCCAGCAATTGAACAAACATCAAGTTGGTGTGGTCATGACACCAAAATTTTTGCTAGCATTAGATATAGAAACTAAGAAAACTTAACGTTTATTGGCTCGTTTGGGATTAAACAATAATGGGTCAGTCCAACTTAGGAGCACATATGAGGAAGTGTTGCAACTCCTAATCGGTCAGGCAATAGCTCAAACCAGAAGGGAGCGCTTGTGGTACCCTGCAACTTGTCTGATTCAGAGTGGATAGGGACTGAAAAACTAATATCATCTATTCTATCCCAAATTGACCTGCAACTCCCTCAGTGAAGCTTCATCACAATTTTTTCATTCCCAAATTGACCTGCAACTCCCTCATTTTTTAATTTTTAAATTTCAATTTTTTATAACTTCTTCAGTTTTCTTTTCTCTTCATCTCCATTTTTTTTGGTCAATCAGTAAAAGATCAATCTATTATTTCATAGCACACCTATCGGGTGTGCACACCTTCTAGTTCATCATAGTGCAGAGAATAAGTTTTGAGGACGTCAATGATGTTCAAATTTCCTACTTGGGACATAATTTACTTAACAAGATGCATAATAATATTCAATGAACATAAAAGGAAAATGTTATACAGGAAAAGGAAAAAAATAATAAAAAAAAAATTCATTCATAAAATCGATTCAAAACGACAAAACAGTAAAGTTTAGAAATTAAATTGACGATCCTTTTGTTTGGATTAACTAAAAAGAAAAATCAATGCATAATTCGATTCAATTTCACTGCTTCTTTTTTTTTTCTTTTTTTTTTTAAAAAAAAAAAAATTCACAATGTCACAAATAAAAGACTTTGGCAACCAAATCGAAACAATTCAGATCAGATAAACAGATATGTATAGACAATATTTAAAAACGTAATCAACAAATTCATTGCAATTGCCTCACGACGAAGAAGATGACACAAAAAGTTGGATGTCCTCGAGAAAAGTCCTATCCTTGGGCCTCAGATCTCTTCTCACGTAATCTTTTGCCTCTTTCTCCGAATAAACTCTAAACCCTACCCTCCCATTCCTCCTCCACATCTCCTCCGCGTAGCTCCGATGGGCATAATAAGCCTCCGCCTCCACCACCTCTCCTCCGCCGTCGTTGGCAGGGAGGAGTTGAATAGGGAGGCGCTCGTAGTGGCCGAGGGAGATGCCTTCGAGGTGGTCGAGGGGGAGGAGGGCACGGGGGGAGACGGAGTAGAGCTCGCCGTGGACGCGGTGGTGGGCGGCGGCGGAGGAGTGGAGGTTGAGGAGGAAGGGGACACCGTGGGGGCCGCAGACGAGGGGGAGGGGGTGGAGGGAGTGGTAGTCGCCGACGAAGTAGGCGTCGTTGGAGGAGATTAGGTCTTGCACGAGACGGTGGTTAGGGAAGCCTCGTTTCAGAGTGCCGTACGAGAATATTAGGGTTTGTTTTTGTTCAGTTTCTTCTTCTCCTCTCTGTGACATCTCTCTGTACCTCTATTTCTGATTTCAGTTGTAACCAACTATATCCAGAGAGTGAGGAAGGAGTGATGAGGGAGTTTTTTTTTTTTTTTTGGCTTTTTGGGTAATTCTTTGAAATTGGCTTACGACATAAGAGGGAGAATTTTATTATACACATCACACGGGACATACTATTTGAACTCAAAAAATATTTTAGTATGTTGAATTTAAATTTATAAATTTTAATTCTTATTATATCTTAATTTGAATTTATTAACGAGGATAATTCATATTAAATCTTAAAATAATTTTTATTTTTTTTCTCATGATACACCTTAATTCATTATTTCTATTCAAATATCTACATCTTCTTTCATAGGAGATCAAAGTTGTCTTCTTTTTCTTCTTCTTTCTCATTCCCAAACTCCAATCCACCTTACCAAAATTTACCATTATCTTTAACATTATTATTTTTTTTTTATTTTGAAACTCTAAACCTTAAAAGAAAGTTTGAACAGTCAAACAATGGAGGAAAGTGATAATCAATATAATATTTTGAAGCAACCCATCAAAGAGGAGGTAAAAATTCATATAAAAATCAAAATATAATTATTAATTTCTGTATTTTTTCCAGTCTCATTATGATATTAAATCTTTCAATTTTCACAATCATATAAATAGCATTATAGTTTCTCCAAGTCGCAACAGAATCATTAATTTCAATATGAAAACCAAACTGCCTAAGTTGCTATTTATGTCAAATGTATAATAGGGGATTCTATATGCTGTGGTGCCTTTTAACAATTTATTTATTTTTTTTTATTTTTTTTTAGTCCTATTACTCTTTTTTTTCTGAGAGCTATATGCCGTGACACCTTTCTATATGCTGCTAACCTTTTGGATTTTAATGATTGAGGTTAAAAAAAAATGTACATCTAGTTTTTCGCAATTTCCATTGAGATTAAGTTTATCTATCAATTTTCGTTGCATTCAAATTTATATATTAGTTTGTAATTAATTATTTTTGTGTGTGCTGTTTTCTGACCACACTGCCAAACAGGTACTCAGCTGGAAAATACTAGCAGAATAGATTGCACACGAACGACCTGTCACAGAAAGATAAGACTCTGGCGATGGTTCAGCCACCCTGGGGCACTCCGACGATCAAGTCAGTACTCAATTATCTCTCAAAGATAGCAAATAGTGCTTATACTCACTAATCAGAATACAAAAAGCGTACTTTACACCCATGAAGGTACCTTATTTTTATAGTCAGTACTAACCTGATCCCTGCAGAAGCCTAGCTTCTCTTGGACTCTGTCCCAATACTCATCCTAGACTCTCCAATAGATAAAGATAAACTCCCTAAGAGCTTTATCCTTATCCTAGCTGAGGTCCTCCCTCATTCTTGGACTCTTATCCCTTACTCGTTCATCTCGGATTCCCGTATCTTCGCAGGTAACCTCGGCGCCAAAATCAAGACACGTGGCACCTCGGCTGGCACTTCGGTGACACATTGGCCACATGTTGTTATTTAAAAAATATGTCCCCACAACTGCCCCCTAGGTTCTATTACCTCAGCATCCTGAGGTGATGGAACCTATATCATTAAACCATATAGCACGTCAACTAAGCTTGCTCTATCTTTCATTATCGAGGTCATCATTCGTCAGCTCCATATGACCAAGACTTGTAGTCTGTTTTCATCAATGCCTTAGAACCAAGGACCAAGTTTTTCCAAGTTCTTTAACCAAGATCATTCCCATAGCCAAGGTCTTTGCTTCATTAAATCAAGAACTCCAAAAGTTTTTACACGCGTATGAGCTGTCACGCACAACAACTCAACCGTTTTCGCCACGTGTCTCTTCCCCATTGAACCGTACATGACACGCGCCATCAAGTCACATCGCTTCTGTGCACGCCGCCTGACAGACACGTCGTCCTATGCACACTAAATGCGTTTTTGCCGCCTTTTCGTATTTTGATCAAAATCATCTCTCTCTCTTCGTCTTTTCACTTTTGCACCACTATTTTCGTTCAAGCTCTCTATCTCTAACTTTCTCTCCCAAATCCTTCATTTCTGTCTTCTTGAAGCTTTCTGCAACTATTCTGTTCGCCTCCTCCGGTGAAGCTTTCGTTGCTCTTCCTCGCTCACTGCCACCGTCTGACTCCGGCGTTCTTCATACCGGCATTATTTTCCTCAGTAAGTCACTGTTCCCCTCCTTTTAGTTTCGAACTTTGTTGCTCTTATACACTGCTTTCGTGAATGCATTCACATTCTTGAATATACTTGTTTGTGTTTTGAACCCTATCAAAAAGCATGCTTTTTTTAGGGATTTCTATTCGTTCAATCTGCTTTTGACTCACTGTCCTTATGCGCGCATATGCACTGCTTTTTATCTTTAATCTGTGTTCTTGAATTTTTGTTACCTTCTTGAGTCTGAATCATGGCGTTTTCTCTATTTTCTTGTTGCTTTTTCCAGGTTCTTGCCTTCAATTCTTGTTTTCATAGATTAGGCTTGGGATTTGTTTTAGAACTCCCATCCTTAGGAAAAAATTGAAATGAATTCCTCCTAGATCTTGAAAACCCTTGCCCCAGTTTCTGTTTTGAGTTAAGCCGAGGTCCCTCAAACACATATAAACCATTTTCTTCTGAAATCCAACACCTTCCCCACTTAGCCGACGTTATGGGTATGTTCAGGTGGAGGGTAGACACCCCAACTAAGCTAGAATACTTCAGGTAGGAGTTTGTCATTCCTGCCGACGTCCACCTTAGGTTGGCAGGGGAGGAAGACTCCATCATGCCTGATGGGAACTCCATGTCTTTCCCAGTAGTAGCCTTTATTGAGTGTGGGCTTAGGTTCCCCCTTGACATTCTCTTTCGCGAAGTCCTTCACTTTTACAAACTGAACCCAATGCAACTTTCCATTAACTCTTACCGAGTTATAAACGGCATAATTGCCTTAGCCAAAAAAGAGAACGCTAGGATAACTCTAGCCGATATCCAATACTGCTATACAATGTGTGGCCTGAAGTGAGAAAAGGGCTACATATATTACCTTAAGCCAAGATCCATAGAATACAAACTCGTCGCCGACCTCCCAAACTCCAACAAGGGTGCTGGAGACAATTATTTCATCGTCTCGGGCAACTGGAAGTTCCCTCTAGAGGATGACCTTCACCTCTACCCTTTAAGCCGAACAGTGTTCAGAGAGGAAGATGGTAAGAGCCAAGTGTCACTTTTCTCGCTTTCAAGTCTTTATTACTGTTATTTCTCTTATATGTTCTAATGGTTGTTTGTTTACTTTGCTGCCCTTCCTCAACCACCCAAGGACTTTTGCAAGACATTTTACCCCAGCAAGGATTTCAAGAAATTGTTGGGTTTGCCAGTTGACAAACAGAAAGCCCCTCTGCTGCTCAATTACATTCCTACATACAAATCCATTATGCCCGACGTCCCGAAGAAGAGCAAGTCTCCACCCTCAGCAACAACCCCTCAAGTCGAGTCATCATTAAGGCCAAACCAGGGATCAACCTCTGACCCAGCAGAACAGCCATCAACCTCTGCTCCACAATTGATTCCACCTTCTCAACGCCAACGCCCACGTTGAGCTCCACTGCTCACACCAACAGGCAGGACTCATAGCCAAAGATGCCGAAGTGCCGAGGCGTCCTCTTACAATCCAGCCAATCCTCTTATTGCCCTGCCAGCAATTCACTTCGGCACAAGAGTCACAGTTGCCGCGACCTCCGATGAGATGGGACGCAAGAAGGTTGTTGCCGAAGACCTCTTGGCCGACATCCCAACGTTGTCACGGTTCAGTCCTCACATTTCCAGTCTCAACCCAAACCAAAGCCAAAGAGGCTAAAGAAAGCCCAAGCTAAGGCAACGGTGACTCAGATCGACTTTGAGGACACCTTGCCGATCTAAAAAATAGCAGAGGTAGAAAAAAATGCATCTGCCGCCAAAAAGAGGCCCGCAGAGGCTGCTCTCTCCGAATCCACCCGGTCAAAGAAGCCGAGGT
Source organism: Camellia japonica (assembly GCA_030407325.1). Taxonomy (NCBI): domain Eukaryota; kingdom Viridiplantae; phylum Streptophyta; class Magnoliopsida; order Ericales; family Theaceae; genus Camellia; species Camellia japonica. Next base: position 22,315,934 of record JAPPVO010000007.1, read on the forward strand.
CGGAATCTGCTACAACCTCAAGGTCCCTGAAATCTGATGCCCCCTGGGCCCTTTCAATCACAATTAAGGACAAGCCAATCAGAGTCGGCGATAGCGCGACTGACATTGAAGTCGGCGTTGCCCTCTCTACTGCCTTACTCTTTTCCCAAGACCTCAAAGGCAACGCCGAGGTCAGTGAATACGAGAATTTCACTCTGTTGTTGCAACACTCTGTACAGGTAAATCTCCAACACTTTGGTACTCTTCATTCTTTGTTTTTCCATACTTTAGAGAGTTTTATTAACTTTTTTTTTTTTTTTTCATTTCTTCTAGGCGATCCAGCACGCCCACTCCTTCACAATGCAGGCCTTCGACATTAAGAAGGAGTTGGCCCGTAAGACCAAGGAAACTGCTGGCTTGCTCAAATCGCTGAACAACGCCGAGGCCAAGATGAAGGGCTGATAGACAAGGCTAAGGCAGCCAAACAAGCTCAAGAGGAGGCCGAAGAAAAGGTCGGGGCTGCAAAGGCTGTTGCTGAGGTCCTCAAGGCTAAGAAGAAAGAGGCCGAAGCAAAAACTGTCGAAGCCTAAGCCGAGCTCCTCGTTGCCTTGGCCACAAAGGACGCCGAGATCAAAGCGGCGGACGAGAAAGCATATGCCGAAGGGGCAGCCGACGTCCGTGAGGACTACAAAAAATAAGTCAGAGAGGCATGCAACAAGGGTTTCACCCTTGGTTGGATGGCTGTTCTGAAGAAGTTGGCTGTCCCCGAGAACTCTCCTCTCAGAGATACAGGCCGACTTGTGATGTCATTCCCATCTGCTTCAAGCCAATCTGAGGTTAAGGTTGGGGAGGAAGAAGAAGAGGAAGAAAGAGAGAAAGCCGAAGACGAAGAGGCCGAGGTGGTTGGTGCTGAAGATCCTACTAGGGCTAAGTCCCCAACTCTGAATGAGCAAGTCCTAGACTTGACTCAGGATGAGGAAGACGCGGTCTCAAAAGGTGCCTCTCCCAGAAGACAACATCCGAGGAGCCAATCACCGAAAAGAGCATTGATCAGACTCTACGAGAGATCAACGCTGAGCTTGAGGCTGAGAAGGCTGCTGAGAAGATTCCCCAGTTGTCTTCTGGGATCGAGACACAGCCTGCCACCGACGCCAAGTAGTCTTTGCTATAATCTTTTTCTTTATACTTAGTACTTTTCTGAACAATGTTTTTTAGTTTTCATATTTGGCCGATGTGCCACTTTTGTAATCTGAACAAGTAATCCCTTTGTAGGCCGAAGTGCCCTTTTTCTTCCTTGAATGCAAGTACAACTTCTTCTTTCAAGTGTTTGTATGGTTGTCTTCTTTACTGTCTTGTATGATTCCATACTTAGAATAATTTGCATATCTTCAAAGTACCTCTTAACTGTGCAATCTCCTCGGGCTAAAATACCTCGAATATACCCGCTAACTATTTATCTCGGCCTTGTCTTAACACTCGAAAATATTGTTTACAAATTGTTTTCACAAGTGTTTATTTAAAACTTGCTACTTTACTTTTACTTGTCAAGACTTCTGTCTTCCATTATCTTCCAAGTCTTGGCAACATGGTAACCTCGGCAAGTACGTAGATACTTCTTCCAACATAACCTTGGCTTAACTTCAACTTGTAAATTTTCCTTAAAATATTTCAACAAGTGTTAAACCAACCTTTTTTCAACATAACCTCGGTTTAACTTCAACTTGTAAATTCTTCTTAAATTTTCAATAAGTGTTAAACCAACTTTGGCTTGTAAATTCCAACTCCCAAGCATTATTCTCCAGCTCTCTGCCCCCTAATGTGAACTTAAGTTCCACTTGGGTTCTCATTACGCATGTAGCTATGACCTCGTCGCTGAAGTTTATATTAAACAGAGACTAGCCGAGGTCCTCAACCTTGGTTTCTCTGTTAATCTTATTCAAATGTATTTTGTTTCAACTTAGTTCAAATCTATTATATGCAAGTATAATTCAACTCTGCCATATAATGAGTCTAAGTTATTCGTCATGTTTCAATCAGAAACATCGCCAACTTAGTCCAACTCTATTATATGCAAGTATAATTCAACTCTGTCATATAATAAGTCTAAGTTGTTCGTCATGTTTCAATAAGAAACATCACCAACTTAGTTCAACTCTATTATATGCAAGTATAATTCAACTCTGCCATATAATAAGTCTAAGTTATTCGTCATGTTTTACTGAGAAACATCGCCAAGTGACTGGTCAGTCGTTTTACACAAGTTTGTAATAAAAAATCAAGCTAAAATTTCATTATTACTTCAGTTAATAACAAAAACTGTAAAAAACAAAAAGAAATCTAATGATAGAAAAACTTCAGGTTACAAGTATTCCAAGGTCTTGGCAACTCTTTGCCTTCACTGTCTTCAAGCCGATATGCCCCATTGCCCAGGACCGAGATAATCTTATAAGGTCCCTCTCAATTTGGGCCAAGCTTGCCCTCTCTAGGATCCTTCTTGTTGCCAACGACTTTTCTTAGGACGAGGTCACTAACTTGAAACTCTCTTGGGCTGACCTTTTTATTATAAGCCCTAGCAAGCTGTTGCTGGTATGCCCCCAGCTGAATTGCTACTTTCTCTTTTCTTTCTTCCAACAGATCCAGATATCGGGCCAAAATGCCTCATTGGTCCCATTTTCTACTCCTTGGGTTCTGATCCCTGGGATGCCAACCTCTAGTGGAATAACTACTTCTGTGCCATAAGCCATAGCGAATGGGGATTTCCTAGTTGATCTTCTCGGCGTAGTCTGATATGCCCAGAGTACATTGGGCAACTCATTCACCCACTTTCCCTTTGCTGCTTCCAGCCTCTTCTTGATCCCATCCAAGATAACCTTATTGGATGCTTCTGCTTGACCATTACTCTGAGGAAAGCTTGGAGTAGAGTAATAATTCTTAATTTTGTACTTTGCACAGAAGCTTTTGATTAGCTTACTATCAAACTGCATACCATTGTCTGCTACTATCGCCCTTGGGATCCCAAACCTGGTGATGATGTTCTTCCATATGAAGTTCTTTATATCAATGTCCTGAATCTTAGCAAGGGGTTCAGTTTCTACCCACTTGGTAAAGTAATCTGTTGCCACTAGCAGGAACTTCCTTTGTCCAATCGCTTAAGGCAGTTGTCCAACAAGATCCATACCCCACTGGGAAAATGGCCAAGGGTTGGACACTAGGTTCAAATCAAAGGTGCAAACCTCTGACATTTTTCACACTTTCTGACATAGGCTTCAGCATCTTTCTACATATAGGGCCACCAGTACCCTTGAATAATGGCCCTATGAGCAAGTGACCTGCCCCCAGCGTGGCTTCCACATACTCTTTCATGTATTTCATACAGGAAGTCTTCAACTTGTGAAGGATGCACACACCTCAAAAGGGGACCAGTAAAAGATCTTCTGTAAAGATGCCCTTCTACTGTCAGACTGAATCTTGCCGACTTCAGTCTGATCTTGTGTGCTTCTTTATGATCATTTGGCAGTTTTCCATCTCTAAGAAACACTATTATTGCATCCATCCAGCTTGGTCTTATCTCCACACACATTGTCTCATGCTCTGTGTTCAGTGGTTCTATACTTGGACCTAATAAGTAGTCAACCATAATTGTCCTTACCTCTCCTAGTTTCATTGCACTATCCAGGTTGGCCAAGGCATCAGCATGGCTGTTGTCATCTCGGCTAACTTGCTGTAGTCGGCAAGTTTGGAATAATGCTATCAGTCTGCCTACCTCCTTTACATAGGCCATCATCCTTTTATCTCGGGCTGCGTATTCGCTTGTTAACTGGTTAACGATAAGCTGGGAGTCAAAGAAGACTATTACCTCTTCGGCTTCCATTACTGCTGCTAACTTTAATCCTACGATCAGTGCTTCATACTCTGCTTCGTTGTTTGAGGCCTTAAACCCCAAATGAATGGATTGTTCCAGCATCTGTCCATCCGGCAATACTAGCACTACTTCTGCCCCCACTCCTTGTCGGTTTGAACTTCCATCAGCAAACAGGCAGAAGGAGTCGCCGACGTAAATACTGCAGGGCCTGAGTTTCTCTTCTTTCCTCTATTCGGTTATCCCTAGTTGGGTTTCTCCTTGTTCACCTGGACATCGTATACCTCGGCTCAACGGAGCCCGATGTATGATGGTGCCTGGTGTGAACTCGGCCACGAAGTCGGCCAAAACTTGGCCTTTGATTAGGGATGGCAATTTGAAACCGGCCCGACGGGGACCCGACTTCCCGACCTCGATTAGAACGGTTTTTTCCCAAAAAATATCCCCGACGAGCAAGGGATGGTATTTAAAAATGAATCCCCGACCATTTTTAGGCCGGGGATGGTGATATGTTTTACATCCCCGGACTCGGCCCGTCCCCGACCCCGGCCCCAGCCCCGGCCCCAGCCTGTACCAGTTCTCCGATATGAAATTACTATTGTACCCCTGTCTATATATATATATATATGTTTTCTCTCTTTCTTTTCTCATTTCAGGGTTAGAGGCATTGAGACACATAGACATCGCACTCTCTCGCCTCCTCCTCCACGTCGCTCGGTCGCCTTTACTCCATCGCTCGGTCGCTCCCTGCTCCGTCGCCTCCTCCTCACGTCGGGGCCTCCTCCTCCTCCGTCGCCTCCTCCTCCTCCTCCTTCTTCTTCGTCGTCTCCTCCTTCAGCAGATCTGAGCAGATCCCCGTCGCCTCCTTTTCCAACAGATCTGAGCAGAAATCGAGTTTTTCTCCTTTTCATTTTCCTGTTTCTATTTATTTTTCAGTCTGATATGTTTTTTTCTTAATGGAGTTCTGGAGATTATTAGTGGAATTAAAGGTCTTCAAGGCTCCGATTGGATGTAACTTGGATTTTGTGATGTTTTGAAAAGACTGCTCATGAGAAGTTTTCAACATACTCTTTTTTGGGAGTCTTTAGTATTTGTTCTGATTCTGCTTTCTATTTGAGAACTTTCCATCAGATGTGAGGGATATGTCGAACAGATGGTTGTGGAACAAGTATTTCTTTGATTTAATCTGAATTTAGAAGGGATGTAAAGCAATAAAAGTGTTGATTTCTTTGATTTTTTTGTTGTTGATATAATCTGTGTCTGTTTTTTGGCTGGGGAATTTTCAGGTTCGAGGAAACCCGATCCCCGTTAGGGGACGGGGACGGGGATGGTGATAGGTTCCCCTTCGGGGATCGGGGCCGGGGACATTTTTACCATCGGGGATCAGGAACAGGGAGTATGATCCCCAGCCCCGGCTCGGCCCGTTGCCATTCCTACCTTTGATTGTTGTTCTGGGTTTGAATTTCAGGTCATATTGGTCCAACACCACTGCCCATCTGGCTATCCTACCTGGCAATCTCCTTGCTGCAACAGGGATTTCAAAGGATGCTCAGTTAATACCACAATCTTGTGGGCTTGAAAGTAATGATTTAGCTTCTTGGAGGCCATTACTAAAGCCAGTGTTAGCTTCTCCATGGGTAGGTATCTAGTCTCTGCATCTGCTAGGATTTTACTCACGTAGTAAACTGCCCTCTGTTCTCCATTTTCTTCTCTGATCACCACTACACTCACTGTATGTTCTGAAACCGCCAAGTATAGGAACAGCTTCTCTCCAGGTACTGGATTTGAGAGAACTGGTTCTTCTGTCCATAAGAAGTTTGTGGATTTCTTCACTAAACTAAAGAAAGGTTTGCATTTATCAGAACTTTTGCTTATGAATCTATTTAGGGCTGCAGCCCTTCCAGTCAACATCTGCACTTGTTTTGTCGATGTTGGGCTCTTTAACTCCAAGATGGCCTTGATTTAATCCGGGCTTGCTTCAATGCCCTTTCTGGTGACCAAGTATCCCAGGAACTTCCCTGACCCAACTCCAAATGCGCACTTCGATGCATTGAGTCGAAGTCGAAATGTCCTTAGGATATCAAAGACTGTCTTCAAGTTGGTCAGATGATCCTTAGGTTTCTTGATCTTCACGACCATGTCATCAATGTATACCTCCACTATTATGCCTATTAGATGTCTGAACATCTTTGTCACCAATCTTTGGTAGGTTGCTCCTGCATTTTTCAACCCGAAAGGCATTACTCTATAGCAATACAGCCCTTTTAGGGTGATAAATGTAGTCTTCTCCTCATCGGGGGGGTACATGGCTATCAGATGGTACCCCATGTAAGCGTTCATGAAACTCATTCTTCCATGCCCTGAAGTGGCATCTACCAATTGGTCAATTTTGGGGAGTGGGAAACTGTCTTTGGGACAAGCCTTATTCAGGTTGGTGAAGTCCACACAAACCCTCCACTTCCCATTCTTTTTCTTCACAACAACCGTGTTTGATAGCCATGTTGGGTAGTTTACCTCTCGAATGGCTCTAGCCTGCAGAAGTCTATCCACTTCCTCTTCTACTACCTCAACATGTATCAACGTAGGCCTCCTTGCGCGCTGGATGACAGGTTTGGCCGACTTGTCCACATTCAGTCTATGGCAAGTGACCTCGGGGTCAATGCCAAGCATCTCGTATGGTGTCAAGGAAAACACCTCAATGTTTGCTCTTAAGAACACCTCTAATTCCTTTTCCTCTTCCTCGATCAAGCCTAAGCCGAGAAGGAAGAAGCGCTCTTCATCCCCTTGCTAGACTAAGATATTCTTCAGGGCTTCCTCACTTTTCTCGGCGAGTTCTTTGCCGACATCCTCAAGGACCTGCATGTCCTCATCCTCAATCTCTGTTGTTTCTGCTTTTCGTACGTTGTAGGTGGATTTCATTGCTGCCATGGAGCAATTCTTTGCTTGCACCTGATCCCCTTTGACTTCCTCAATTCCATGTTCTGTTGGGAACCACAACAGCTGGTGCAATGTTGAGGAAACAGCCTCCATTGCATGTAGCCATGGCCTTCCCAAGATAGTATTGTAAGGGAAGAGGGTGTCAATTATTGTGAACTCAGTTTTTACCTTCTTGGTGCCAGCCTGCACCTCCAAACTTACTGCTTCCAGGGGCTACGTCGGTATTCCATTGAACCCAACCATTGGACCATTGGATTGTTCCAGATCATCTTGGTGAAGGCCAAGCTCCTTGTAACACCTGACATACATGATGTCACAAGAGCTGCCCTGGTCGATCAGAATTCATTTCACCTGGCATTCTCCAATCTGGAGGGATATTACCAAGGCATCGTTGTGTGGATGTTGTACCATCTCTAGGCCGTCTTCAGTAAAGGACACCATTGGTCCTTGGTACTCGTCTGCCCTAGGTCTCTTCTGTCGAACCTAATACACATGTTGTAAGTGTTTTACCTTCTAAGTTTTCCCACGTATCTCGTTCTCATTGACCTTCGAGTGAATCATATTGATCACTCGAAGTCCGTCTACTTGCGGTTGTGGTGCTGGAGGAGGTGGTGCTGCCGATGCCTGAGGCAGTCTCACTTGCTCTTCCCTTGTCTTGGCCTCATCTACCAGGTCCCTTAGATGACCTTGTCTCACCAGGTCTTCCAGATGTGCTTTTAGGGCTCTACACCCTTGAGTTAGATGCCCATCTTCATTGTGGTAGGCACAGTGCTTCCCCAGACTTTTTCCCATAAATTCACCAGGAATCTTCTCTGCTGCTCTATAATAGGGCTGATTTCGGATTCTTTCCAGCACTTTGTAAACCGGAATTCGGAATACGGTAGTAACTACCTGTGTAGCCCTCAGTCCTGTCTCTTGCTTACTGCATCCACTATTACCTCGGCCTCGCTTCGGCGAGCCGTTTCTCTTCTCTTGCTTTGACATCTTTGTCCCTGGCGTGTTCTCATCGGCTCTCGCATACTTCTCTATCCTGGCCATAAGTTCCTCCATACTTTTTGGCAGTGTTTTTACTAGTGATTTTTGAAGCACACAATCATTGTTCAGGCCGTTCTTGAAAGACATGACCGCTACCTTTTGGTTGCACCCTGGTAATCGGTTGTACACCTCGTAATTCCTTCTGGCATAGGCCCTGAGGCTTTCATCCTTGCCAATTCTCAAAGCCATCAGGGAGTCCACCCTCAACGGCTGTAGTTTGTTTGTCACAAACCTGGCCACGAACATCTCGACCAAGCCTTTCTAGCTTTTCACAGTTCCTTTCGACAACTTGTGAAACCAGTCTGATGCGATTTCCCCAAAGGATGAGGGGAACACCTTGCAGAGTAACGGCTCATTCTGATGTATAATGCCATTGAGTTCAGGTACAAGCCGACGTGAAAGTTTGGGTCAGACTTGCCGTCATATATCTGGAATCTCGGCATGTGGAACCTTTTCGGGGCCTCAAATTTGTCCAGCTCTACCAAAAACGGTATTCTCGGCTTAACCAAGAGGTTATCTCGGCATCTTGTCGCTTCCTCTGGAGGTAATCTCTCAGATCCTCCTTGGTCCGTCCAGGAGCTCGGCTATCAACGGATTTTAGCCTTTTTGGTGCGCTACTCCCGGTGTCATTATGAGTCTTCTTGGACCTCTCTCTATTAGTTGTGTCGAAACAGAGTTCCTTCCCTTGAACATGCTGATGTTTTTTGGGGTTAGCTTCTTTGGTGCGATGTGTCCTCCGAGAATCTCCCTTCATTGACTCTCCTCGCCCGACCTCCCTTGAAGGCCGGTGAGAGTGTTCCTTGGTCCTGGCGTGCTAGGGGGCTGCAGGGACTGTTTTCTGCCCTACTTTCTGGACATCGTTCTTGGCTGCTGGAATCGGCGTGTCTTGTAACGGAAACGATGGCTGCATGACGTTGTTCTGCATCATGAAATTAACGACTGATTGCAGGTCCGCCAATTTATTCGCCATTCCTCCATCTCTCCGTCCCTCTGCAGGCATCTATCTTTTCACACCTAGAGGTCGTCCTCGTTATAATACCCGCCTCGGTCTGACTTCTTTGGCACATCGCCCTCTTGGCCGACGTCTTTCTCTCCAAGATTTTGATCCCGAGCTTTTTCGTTGCAGTTATCCTCCTCTACGTTAGGGTCAATATGCTTACCACTTCCAGTAGGGATGTCGTCCCCAATCTTCTCTTTCTGTCCGTCGCTGTCCATCTATTCTCCTTTCTTTCCCACAGACGGCGCCAAATTGTGTACTATTTTCTGACCACATTGCCAAACAAGTACTCAGTTGGAGAACACTGGCAGAATAGATTGCGCCCGAACACCCTGTCACAGAAAGATAAGACTCCGGCGGTGGTTCATCCACCCGGGGTACTCCGACGATCAAGTCAATACTCAGTTATCTCTCAAAGATAACAAATAGTGCTTATACTCACTAGTCAAAATACAAAAAGAATACCTTACACCCATGAGGGTATTTTACTTTTATAGTCAACACTAACCTGATCCTTGCAGAAGCCTAGCTTCTCTTGGACTCTGTCTCAATGCTCATCCTGGACTCTCCAATAGATAAAGATAAACTCCTTAAGAGCTTTATCCTTATCCTGGCTGAGGTCCTCCCTCATTCTTGGACTCTTATCCCTTATCCGTTCCTCTCGGATTCCGGTATCTTCGCAGGTAACCTCGGCCTAGCCGAGATCACTTCGGCGCCAAAATCAGGACACGTGGCACCTTAGCTGGCACTTCGGTGCCACCTTGGCCACGTGTTGTTATTCAAAAAATATGTTCCCACAATTTTAATATTTGGTTTCATTTTATCAATTTTTTTTTTTATACATAAAATCCTCGTCTTCTTGGTGGCTTATTGTTTCTTTTTGATATGCAACTTTCTTTTCTGGTGTACCTGCTTGAAAATTTACTCCAAATAGGACAATCAATTAGAAGAGATATCCTTGTCCTCTTCTTTTACTTTCTTGTTTCTTGAATTTTTTATTTTTATTTTTTGATTTTGTCTGCTATTTTCATGCATCAAAATATGGAAAGCTTGTGCTTTTAGGCACCTAAGTTCCTCTTTGCAGTTCATACAATTTAAGTTACATCATAGTGACTGTAATGTGGCCAATTTGTTTGAGGAAAAAATACAATAGTGATTCAATTAATTATCTAGTTGAATGAATGTATTCATTAACTAGTTTGTTCACTCAAGTTGAAAGTGTTATGTACTTGTACTTTTGACATATTTATTGCTTCATAGAATCTACCTGGATGCTCTTGTGTTGAGATAATCTGAAACAACAGGATGATAAAACTAAAATGTTTCCATGCTACATAGAATCTTCTTGGATGCCATTTCAAGCGAGTTTTTAGTGAACTGCTGTAGAATTTTTCCAATATGTAGTCATATGTGTCACCTGAATTGTGACATAAAATGAGCTCTATTTGAATTCAAATTGAGGGAGATATTTATTTTTTTTCCATACTCAGACAGATTCTGACCCACTGTCAATATTATTTACATTTAAAATCAGTTCCAAATATAGAATCAAGAAGGTGGACCTTTGCCAAAACAAAATAAGCTTCTTTTAAAAATGGGGCCCTATTAAGGAGCACAAACAGAGTCTTCTATTGAACTGGTAAATCTCAATTCATTTTGCTCTCATTTTTTTTTTTTTTTTTTGACATGACTTAGTTGATTTATCATTTTGAAAACTCCATGGATACTTCAAACAATATATATCCTATTTTCCATGTTTAAACTGAGATGGTTGATGATACAAGAGACAGAATGGGGAATTCTTATTGAAAGGAACTTCGATCCTAATCCCAATCAGCAGCCAGGAAATTCAGCCCCAAAGACAGCTTCGAACTCCAGCATCATCCTGTTTTTTGGATCTTGAAACCAAACACTCTAGGAACATAACTAACATTACTTGTTGGCATTTCAACATTGTATTGTAATACTTTAAAATACGGTTTTCGAATATTTTAATTCTTATCTTTTATATTAATACTTTAATATATATATTGTTCCTTTATATATTATTTTTTTACTAATCAAAGCAGAAGTTACATTGGCATGAATGTTGGTTTTGGTTCTTAAATGAGCTTATGGCTGATATTGGAAGTCTTGGTTCTTATGGCTGATCCAAATTTGTTTGCAAAAATTAGATATCATAAAGAGATACCGAAGAATAAATTATTAAACAGTTCATAGTAAGAGATTGCAATGGAAAACCAAGCTGTTAGACTTATTTATTTTGATGATTTATTTAATTATGTTTTAATTTATTTGAAAGAGAAAAATAGAATCCAAAATTTATTTTGATGATTTATTTGAAAGAGAAAAATAGAATCAAAATTTATTTTGTCCCATTATTTCTCACCTAAACCTTTATCCTAAATGTTGTTAGAATGTATTTAATATTTGATTAAATCAGGAGTTCAAACAGCCCAAAACAAAGGTTTAAACAGCCTAGCACAACAGCAGGCCAAAAGGTTCAAAAGGTTCAAGTGGAAGATATTCAAATTAGGAATGATGGAAGTACAACGGCTATAAACGGCTATAAAGATTCAAAAGGCCAAAAGGTTCAAAAGGTTCAAGTAGAAGATATTCAAATTTGTAATGATGGAGTGGAAGATATTCAAATTGGTAATTATGGAAGTACAATGGCTATAAATTCAAATGACTACAACGGCTATAAACGGCTATAAATTCAAATGAATACAACGGCTATAATTTTCATTATATATACCAAAGCCTCTAATGTAAACAAGTTATAAAAAATCAGAAAATATTCTTTGATCTATAATCACTCACATCTATTCTCTGAAAAATTCTCTGAGAAGTGTTCTTCAATTTTTGTTTACATCCTCTCTTAGAAATTATACACTGAGTCTTATAGCTTTAAGCTCATCTTTCCTGTGTGAGATTTACAGAAAAATCAAAGCTTCATTTTATATATCTATCTTTGAGAGATATTTATTGTAAGATTTCTTTGAAAGCAAAAATACTATTTCATCTTGTAAAAGTGTTGCAAACACTGTGTTCTTGAAATCTTGAGAGTGATTGTGAATCACCTAAAATTTGCAAGGGTTTGGGCTTGTGAAGTCTATGTAAACTCCGTGGAGAATTGCTCCATTTGTAAAGAGGTTGCTAGCACCCCTGTGAAACTAGAAGATAGTGAAAAATCTCAAGTGAAGCTTGAGGAGTGGATGTAGGCTTGGTTGAAGCCGAACCACTATAAATCTGTTTGTCTCATCTTCCCTAATCTCTTTATTTTCCTACTACTACTATAGCTATCTAATATTCATGTGTTAATCATTTGATTTACTCTGTATGCTAGTTATACTTCATTATTATTTTGCTTGATCATTTATTGCTAAGTTCATCATTGTGCTTGTTAATAATTTGTTGTATTAGTAGTTAATTTTATTGGGGTATTATTAATTTTAATTTGTAAAAACCTAATTCACCCCCCCTCTTAGGTTGCTTTTTGGGTAACAATTGGTATCAGTGCCTGGGGCTCTTGTTTAGATTTAACAATCTTGAGTTTTTGATCCATAGCAATCATGTATTCTACTTACTCTGCTGTAGGACAAACTAGTAATAGGCCACCTCTGTTTGATGGTAGTAATTACATTCATTAGAAAGAAAAAATGACTTTGTATCTTCAAGCTACCAATTATGCTTTGTGGCTCATTATCACTAAAGATCCTAAAATCCCTACCAAGGTAGTAGACCATATCAGTGTGCCTAAACTTGAGAATGAATTTGATGAGCGTGATTATAAACTCCTTCAAGCTAATGCTAAAGCCAAGCTTATTCTTGTGTATGGACTAGATGCAAATAAGTACAATAGAATTTCTGGGTGTATTACTGCTAAAGAGATTTGGGATAAACTTGAAATCACCTATGAAAGAACTAGCCAAATAAAAGAGTCTCGGATTGACATACTTATTCATGATTATGAACTCTTTACTATGGAATCATTTGAATCTATTTCTGAGATGTTTTATAAATTTACCAATATTATTAATGCTCTAAAATCTCTTGGTAAATCTTATACTAATGGTGAGCTTGTGAGAAAAATACTTAGGTCTTTGCCAAATGAATGGGAAGCTAAGGTTACAGCTATTCAAGAAGCAAAAGACCTAACAAAATTAGGCATTGAAGAACTCTTAGGCTCACTCATGGCTCATGAACTTTCAATGATGGATGACAGCAAAAAGGAAGCCATTTGGGGAGAAAATGATGGAGTAGCCAACCTGTGTCTTATGGCTCTTGGAGAAAAAGAATCCACTCAAGATGAGGTAATTTCTAATTATGTAGAATTTGAAAGTGCTTTCAATGAATTACATGACATATTTAGAAACGTTTGTGTTAAGAATTCTAAATTAAAGAAATTAGTTACTTCTCTTTCAAATGATGTGGGTGTTTTAAAAATGGAAAATGTTACTTTGAAAAATGACTTTACGTCTATTGCCAATGAGAAAAACATTTTGAAAAACAATGTTGAGGATTTAAACAAAACTCTTGAAAATTTTGTAAAAGGAAAAGAAAACCTTAACAAGCTTCTTGGAAATAAAAGATGTGTTTTTGACAAAGTAAGCATTGCTTTTGATCCTTCTAAACCTTTTATGAGATTAAATGTTCTTGAGACTAATCCCTATGGACCCAAGAACGCAATATAAAATAAATTATTTCCGTCCAAAATAACTCAAAGAAACACTATCACTCAAGTACTATGACAAAAAAAAAAGGCCAATCAATGAAGTTGAAACTAATATCAATTTAACATGGACAAACTTCTCAATCAATGTCAATGGTCTCAACTGTTTCTTTTGTAGCAACATTTTTATTCACGATTTCCTTGAAATGAGTAATTCGTTTATCATATGGACTCTCCCATCCCGCAGCACAACTGTAGTGATACCTTCGCCAATTGCTCGCTATTGGAGGAATAGGGTGGTCCCACTCCATAAACAACTACAAAACAAAGTTATACATTATTGTTGGTTAATAACAACATAGTAATTGAATTATGGGTATATCTCAACAAAGTGGTTTCCGTTCACGAAACCAATGGATATCTCTGTGCAATCAAGTGGTAGAAATGGGTCTAATTTTAGTGGTAGAAATGTAAGGCACTGTTGTGCTGAGAAATGGTAAAGGACAATATTATAGGATGATGCAATCAGATGCCCCATATCTGGTATTGTCATCCAATATCTTGTTCATGCTAGTTTTACATCAAAGTATGTCAAACTATGGGCAAGTTCCTCAATCCTTTTAAACGACCCGTAAAGCTTTGTATATAAATCATTGTAAGTGTGCAACTCTTGTAACAGGTTATGTCTTACTTCAACCCAATGATCTTTACCACGGCCAATCAAACCAGCAATCGATCTAAATCCACAATGTCCATCAGGACTTACATCTTTCACATGCTTAATGTATGGCCTTATACACTGTGGGAATGCATCAATGTATGAAGAATGTTGTACTTGTCTTGTTTTGTACACCTACAGAAAAATGTCATTAATTATATTTGACCAAATAAATAATATTGAACTTATATTGTATTACAATACCACAAATTCATATACCTTTTCTTTGGTAGCTTGTTTTTTTTGTCCATTGATAGATTCTTGTGTACCTTTCTATGAATTTGAATGTGATTGTGTGGAGGCACTACCATGCCTAGATTTAGCCAATTCAAAAGCACATGGGTTACGTCAAGTGGATACATTAACCTTCCGATGACCACGAGGTCTTGGATTGGGCTTTAACTTTGGTTTAGTGAGAAATGTGTTATCCGGACTCACAATCTCTCTCAATTTCTTCAAAATCTCAAGTCTCACACTAGTTTCACTAGAAAAAAAACTTTTTAATAACCAACTTTACTTTTAGAATACAAGTTAACTCCAATTTATCTTTGTTAGGCAATTTGACAATATCAAATGTCTTCCAATATACATGTACTGTCTCAAGTGGAATAGGAAGTAATTGTCTGATGTAATAAGCAATCTTATGTGCACAATGCAAAGCATGGGTATGTCGAATGACACAACCACATGCTGAAGAATCAATTCCAATGGATTCTGCTTTCTTTGTCTCTGCTAATATGTGTTCCAAAGCACATATGGATACATTACCCCCAAGCTGGACAAATTCAGAAGGAGTAAAATTGCATTGGACAACTGTCAAACTCTTCTGGAATGAAGCCTTGATGGCAATGTGTTGCAACTCAAGCAAATTATGTATCTTACCCCAACAAGTTTCAAAACTCCCTTGAATGGATTGAAGTTGTTTCTTCAGTGATGAATGTGCACTCTTAGCCCTAATCAAATAAAAGTTTTAAAGATTATCAAGTTCATATACAAATAAGTACAAATTGAGTTTATGTAATTGCTAAATTATTTACCTATTCGTTGTAGCATTTCCATAGTGCATGCATGAATTTGTCCACAATGCAACAAATTTCTCCTTGTATTGCTTCAACCATGTTTGAGTAACATATACAAGTGCCTCTGGATATGCACTAAACTCTTTGTGCAGTGTGCTAAGGTGTTCATGGTATTCATCTTCAGACGAAGAGAAGATTAACAAATTCCATGAAGAGTTAAACTTTTCCCACGTGTCTTTACTATCAAACATCTTCTTGCACTTAGCCAACACATTCTTATTTATATGCCATCGACACAACAAGTGTTTGGAACTAGAAAATACCAAATCAATGGCATTCATCAATGCAAGCTCTCTATCTGTGACAATAACCTCAGGAAAAATATTCTCATCCATAAGACCACGTAATATATTCAAAGCCCATACATAGTTATCGGTACACTCGAATTGTAAATATGATAAAGCTATTAAAAATGCCATATTTGTTGTCACGACCCAACCTCAGGGACTTAGGGCTGGAATCACAATTTATTAAATAATTTTAATCGTAACAAAATAAATGGTGTAGGCGGGGGCAAAATGGAAATAAAAATAATTAAACAAAATATTTAGGTACATCTGTAGGACTTTTATTATTTTATTATTCGGTGACTGACTATCAGTAAAACAAAACAAAAGGAAGAGAAGAAAAGAAAAGAAAAACAAAATAACGGATCAGCATCACATTCTTGTGCGGATTCCATTACACGGGGTTATGGGTCTTCCTTATATCTCATCACCTGAAAGAGTAACAACTATAAGCACACAGCAAAGTGAGAAATATTATGCTAAGAGTATAGGGAACACAAAATAACCATGGATAGTTAGTTAAACTAAAAGATTTATATAATATAATTTGAATAAACAAATTATTTACATGGTAGAAACTGAAATACATAAATTACGTAAATAAATGACCATAATCACGGTACAAAACAGAACAGAACAGAGGCCACTGGAGTGACAGTCAGAACAGAGGTCAATGGATCCATGACAAATAAAGGACCACAAAGTGGCCAAACAGAGGCCAATGGTTATTTAAGTCCCCTAAAGCATGGGACTCCCATGGTGGCACTTACAGAAAATAATTGTTTACAAAATCATTGTCAAATAATTTCTAAAAGTTAAACAAACCTATCCATGGGTTTCAATATAAGCAAATGGAGTTTAAAAAATAATTAACGTAATTGAAATATATATAAGTTATAAAACATAACTTGTATAAAATAAATTATGGTAATTGAAAACATATGTAAAATATGTTATGGTGACTCAAGGTATAATATAACTCACATTTATATTAATTCCTTACTATTACTCCTCCGTTCACCGAAACTCCCTCCTATTACCAACCGATCACACACCGTTTTGCTCCCCCGACTTACCCCCAACACTCTTATTTATAGGCAATTTCTTTGCCTCTCAAGGAACCACGTGGCATCACCACGTGGCCTTGGTCATGCTTATCCGTAAGGATAAGCTTCTGCTTGATCCTTATCTTTTTTATTTATTTTTTTTTTTATACAAACTTATCTACAACAATTATTAATCTTAGTTAACAGAATAATTGTACAATAACTCCTAATTACACTTTATCGCATACCATCATAAAATTAATTATTTTCTTTTACTATTCCTACCATTATTATTATTATTTTGTTATTATTGTCGCGATTGGTTGTGGTATTTTATGGTGTCACATTTCTCCTCTCCTAAATAGAAGTTTGTCCTCAAACTTGACGTACCTTAGCTTTTGAAGAGGTGCGGGTATTTAGTTCGCATTTGACTTTCTGTTTTCCCATGTAGGTTCTTCGACTCGATGATTTCTCCACAAGACTTTTACAAGAGGAATAGTCTTGTTTCAGAGAACTTGATCACGACGATCGAAAATCTACACTGGTTATTCTTCATAAGAGAGATCCTATTGAACTTTCAGGTCCTCGTAATCAACCACATGCTCTGGATCTCGAAGATACCACCAAAGCATTGAAACGTGAAACACATTGTGGACATTGGACAGTTTAGGTAGCAGGGCAAGGCGATATGCCACAGGACAAATCTTTTCCAGTATCTCAAATGGCCCAATGTAACGTGGGTTTAACTTTCCTTGCTTTCCAAATCAGATAACTCCTCTTGTTGGTGAGATCTTTAGGAACACATGATCTCCTAGTTGAAATTCCAAGTTCTGTCTCCGTGTATCTACATAGCTTTTTTGGCGGCTCTAAGCAGTACGAATTCGCTGTTGGATAAGTTGGATTTTCTTACTTGTGATTTGCATGATCTCAGGGCCGAATAATTTCCTGTCTCCGACTTCCGTCCAACACAGAGGTGATCGACATCTCGTTCCATACAGAGCTTCGTTTGGTGCCATTCCAATGCTTACTTGGTAGTTGTTGTTATAGGCGAATTCCACTAAAGGTAGGTGCTCATCCCAATTACCTTTGAGGTCCAACATGCATACACGTAACATGCCTTCCAAAGCCTGGATTATTTTTTCGGATTGCCCATCAGTTTGTGGAGTGATAAGCAGTGCTAAACTTCAATGTGGTTCCCAAAGCTTCTTACAATTTGTTCCAGAAGTGAGACACGAAGCAGGGGTCTCAGTTAGACACGATTGAAAGTGGGGTACCATGCAATTGAATGATTTCCTTGATGTATAAAGCGGCAAACTTATTTAGGGAGTATGTGATTTTAATTGGCAGAAAATGCGCCGACTTCGTCAATCGATCTACTATAACCCATATTGCATCATTCTTCGAAACTGACTATGATAGCCTGACCACGAAGTCCATAGTAAGGTCTTCTCATTTCCACTCAGGTATAGGAAGTGGTTGTAACATTCCTGTAGGTCTTTGATGTTCTGCTTTAACCCGTTGACAATGCAGGCATTTATAGATGTGGCTTGCTATATCTCTTTTCATTCATGTCCACCAGTAGTGTTCTTTCAGATCATGATACATCTTTGTGTTGCCAGGGTAGATTGCAAATCTCGAGCTATAAGCTTCCATCAATATCTTCTTCTTGAGTTCCGAAATGTCGGGTACGCAAATTCGATTTTGAACTTTTAGTATCCCATTGCTTATAGTGAAATCAAATTCAGGCGTACTCCTTTACTTCTTGTACTTTTTCTTCAAAAGTTTATCTTCACATTAGCGCGCTTTAATTTCTTCAGTCAATGTAGATTCCACGGTTATATTGGCGAGCAGTCCATTGATCTTGTGGGGAACGATGGTACATGTCAAACTTCTGGTCGTCTTTCGGCTCAGTATGTCTGTCACCACTTTAGTTTTGCCTGGATGGTGAGGGATCTTTATATCGTAATCTTTCATAAATTCTAGCCACCATCGTTGCTTCATATTTAGTTCCTTTTGTGTAAATAGATATTTAAGACTCTTATGATTACTGTAAATCTCGCAGGTTGCACCGTAGAGATAATGACACCAGATCTTGAGGGAAAAAATCACTACAGCCAATTCCAGATCATGAGTTGGGTAGTTCTTCTTGTGAGTCTTTAGTTGTCGCGAGGTATAAGCAATGACTTTTCCGTTTTGTATAAGAACGCAACCCAAACCATTATATGAGGCATCATTATAAATGACGAACCCATCTGTTCCCACAGGAAGTACTAATATAGGAGCTGACATCAGTCTACTTTTTAACTCCTGGAAGCAACACTCCTGTTTGTCAGTCTATTCAAAGGGTGTGTTCTTCTAAGTTAGTTGGGTCAAGGGTGATGCTATCTTCGAGAAATCTTGCACGAAGCTTCGGTAATAGCTAGCTAGACCCAAGAAACTCCAAATCTCTGACACATTAATAGGTCATGGCCAATCTACGATTGCTACAACTTTTTAGGGGTCAACCGAGATACCATTTTTATTAATGACGTGACCGAAGAAATGTACACTAGTGATCCAGAATTCGCATTTCTTCAACTTGGCATAAAGTTTATGATCAAGTAGTGTTTGTAAAACCATTCGCAAGTGCTGCTTGTGGTCTTTCGGTGACTTGGAGTATATGAGAATGTCATCAATGAAGACAATAACGAACTCGTCAAGATAGGGTTTGAACACTTGGTTCATGAGATCCATGAAGGCCACTGGAGCAATTGTGACGTCAAATGGCATGACGAGAAACTCGTAGTGCCCGTAACGAGTTTTGAAGACAATCTTTTCGATGCTTTCCGTTTTGACTTTTAGTTTATGGTAGCCAGAACACAAGTCGATTTTTTAGAATACTTGGGTGCCTTGAAGTTTATCGAACAAGTCATCGATTCGTGGTAGAGGGTACCGATTCTTGATGGTGACCTTGTTCAGCTCTCGGTAATCAATGCATAATCTCATTGTGACATCCTTTTTCTTTACGAACAATACTAGAGCTCCCTAGGGTGAGGTATTAGGTCGAATGAAACCTTTGTCCAGGAATTCCTGGAGTTGAGTCTTCAGTTCTTTTAATTCCATCATTAACATACGGTAAGGGGCTTTCGATACTAGTTGTGTACCAGGTTGGGTTTCAATAGTGAATTCGATTTCCCGGTCAACCGGGGTACCAGGTAGATCTTCAAGACAAACATTCGAGAATTCTCGAACCACAGGGATTGCATCAACAGTGGGGATCTCTTTTTGTGTATCGATCACATAACAGATATAACTATAGCAACCCTTTCTTAGAAGTCGTTGGGCTGTCATGGAGGATATAAGACAGGGAGGATTGGAAACTTCAGTCCTATCAAAGACAAGCTCGGGTTGGTTTGGTAACCTGAGGGAGACCTTTTTGGCTTTACAATCAATGGAGGCGTAGTTGGCAGCCAGCCAATCCATCCTTAAGATCACATCAAAGTTTCCAATGCGAAGGGGAATCAAATCTACGTATAAGGTTTTGCCTTTTAAGGATATAGTACATGATTTGTACACATCAGTACTACAGACAGAATTACTAGAAGGAAAAGACATAAACAATATATATCCTAAGGGTTCGGGTGTCGATACCAACTTGGAAACAAAGTGTGGTGCAACAAAAGAATGAGTTGAACCAAAGTCAAAGAGAACATGAGCTAAATGATCACACACAGAAAGTGTACCTGACACAACATTTTCGATAACTTCCTGTTTTCCAAGTACTAAGGTAAAAGCCCTTCCTTGGTGTTTTAGGTCCTTCCTCCTTTCTCTAGGTCTTGCAAGTTTTCGGGCTGAGCCAGAGGGGCTGGCTGTAGGATTGATAAGCTTTGGACAATCTCTCAGCAAGTGGCCAACTTGACCGCATATAAAGCATGCCCCTGTATCTCGATGGCATTGTCCCAATGAGCCCTTCCACAAGTAGGGCAAGTTGGAATGGTGCCACCTCTAGGGTTAGTAGAACCTTAATTTCCTAAGTTGGTTGTACCCGTATTTACCCTCTTGGGAGGTGCAACCCCAAATCTTCTGTTGTCTTTTTTCCAAAATCATTTCTTTTGGCTTGGTTCCCTGGAGTGTGAGGCTTTAATCCCTTCTTTTTGCAATGTACGTTTGGTCTACCACTTCTGCATAGGTTAGTAGTTTTAACACCTCAAGCCTATCTTTGATTTCAGCATCCAATCCTGTTTTGAATTTCTTTGCTTTTCGAGCTTCGGTGGGGATAACATGAGTCGCAAATCGAGTGAGTTGTGTGAACTCGCTCTCGTATTCGGCCATCGTCATGGTTCCTTACTTTAGATGTATGAATTTTGATGCCTTTTGTTCCCGCAACGAATCTGCGAAGTATTTTTCATAAAATGCTTCCAAGAATCTTACCCAAGTCACAATTTCTTCTTTCTCTAAAGTGAGAAGCCACCATTCCTGTGCATTATCTTTAAAGGTAAAAGTAGCGAAAGTAACCCTCTATCTTTCGGTGCATGGTAGGGCACAAAAAATCTTTTCCATGTCTTTAACCCAATTGTCTACTACCATTGGGTTTGGACCACCGGTAAATGTGGTGGGTTTCAGATCCTGAAACTGTTTATGGTAACTAGCTCTTCTCGTCGTTCTGGCATCCCATTGTTGATGTTGATCTGCAAGGCTTGCAAAAAGCTAGTAACCGCTCTTTCCATGATTCTTTCCATTGATTCAGTGCCACTAACTAATGACTCGCTTCCATTACCATTATTAGCCATTCTACACAGTAATAAATAAGGCATTACATTCATAACACAACATATATATTGCATATCTAAAATACCAACTTTACTATTTTTTTATTTTTTTTTTGTGCACATATAGTATTACATCTTTGTTCCAAAACTCAAAAATTGTGTTAGTGTCTCATCCCTGTGATACAAAAACGAAAGATCAATCAGAACCGATCATTGTTAGCTTACAAAATAGTTTTCTTCTACCAAATCTAGAGTGGTGGGTCAAACGAGTCAAACAACTACGGAAAATAGTATTGCATAAAAAGCTCAAATTCCCACCCTAACTGTACCACACCAAAACACATCCACGCTGCTTGGACTGTGTAAATGGGAACGGATTGTATGTATCCCCAAAACGCCCTGATCAATGATCCATCCCGGTTGCTCAATGTATGATAGGTCATTACTAAAATCAACATTTTGAATATTAATAATTTCCAACGGGTTAGAGACATGGGTGAAGATATAGTCCTTGGGGTACACATTTTCCCTTCTTGCTACAAAATCTGGGGGCAAATGGCCAACGATGTAGTGCGGGCGGTCATATCCTGGGGCAAGGCCAAGGACATAGGTGGGTCCGAGAAAGCGTCTACGTGTGTAGGTATGGCTCAGCCTCCACAATAAGTATGGTATATCAGTAGGATCGGTCTATATATATATATTGGCCGACCCATCAATTGGGCAAGGCTTGATTGTAGTCTCCTAATTATATCCTCTAAGTCTCCCCATCCTTCCGGCGAGGCAGGAGCGTGGTGCTCTGCTAAAATATCCTCCAAATTAATGACCCCGAGCTCCTTCCAAAATGCCTCATCAAGGTTAATCTCGGATATCCTTATATCACCAGAATAAACGTGAGATTTTACATAAAAAGACTAACGTCGCAATTAAATATTTATTATTTATTTTATTATGTAGACATTTTCTTTATTATATGTATCTAGCTATATAGTTTGATTTATATTTTTATTTATAACTTTTCGAACTTTCTAATCAAATTAAATAGGTTTTTTTTTTTTTTTTTGTGGTGCATCATAAACTGGAAATTGTCTTGAATGGGTATGTGAATGATACAGAATAAATGGACTAACAAAATATAACATTTAGGTATAAATCACCTGCTATCCTACTTCTTAATTGTGCGTGTGTCCTATGCTCTAATGATTTTTATTTGTGTTTTGCTTAAATAAACCATTGCTCTAATACCACATTTGTTACGACCCAACCCTAGGGGCTTAGGACTGGAGTCGCAACTTATTAAATAATTCTAATTAAACAAATTAAATGGCGCAAGCGGGGGCAAAATGGAAATAAAAATAATTAAATAGAATATTTAGGTACATCAGTAGGACTTTTATTATTTTACTATTCGGTGACCGACTATCAGTAAAACAAAACAAAAGGAAGAAAAGAAAAGAAAAGAAAAACAAAATAACGAATTAGCATCACATTCTTGTGCGGCTTCCACTATACGGGGTTACGAGTCTTCCTTAGATCTCATCACCTGAAAGGATAACAACTATAAGTACACAGTAGAGTGAGAAATATTATGCCAAGAGTATAAGGAACACAAAATAACTATGGATAGTTAGTTAAGCTAAAACATTTATATAACGTAATTTGAATAAACAAATTATTTACATAGCAGAAACTGAAATACATAAATTACGTAAATAAATAACCATAACCACAGTACAAAATAGAATAGAACAGAGGTCACTAGAGTGATAGTCAGAACAGAGGTCAATGGATCTATAACAAATAGAGGACCACAAAGTGGGCAAACAGAGGCCAATAGTTATTTAAATCCCCCAAGGCATGGGACTCCCATGATAGTACTTACAGAAAATAATTATTTACAAAATCATTGTCACATAATTTCTAAAAGTTAAATAGACCTATTCATGGGTTTCAATATAAGCAATTAGAGTTCACAAAATAATTAACATAATTGAAATATAAATATAAGTTATAAAACATAACTTATATAAAATAAATTATGGTAATTCAAAACATACATAAAATATATTATGGTGATTCAAGGTATAATATAACTCACATTTTATATTAATTCCTTACTGTTACTCCTCTGTTCACTGAAACTCCCTCATATTACTGACCGATCACACACCGTTTTGCTCCCCCCTGACTTACTCCCAACACTCCTATTTATAGGCAATTTCTTTGCCTCTCGAGGAACCATGTGGCATCACCACGTGGCCTTGGTCATGCCTATCCGTAAGGATAAGCTTCTGCTTAATCCTTACCTTTTTTTTTTTTTTTTCTTTTATACGAACTTATCTGCAATAATTATTAATCTTAGTTAACAGAATAATTGTACAATGACTCCTAATGTAAATTAAATTATACTATATCGCATACCATCATAAAATTAATTATTTTCTTTTACTATTCCTACCATTATTATTATTATTATTATTATTATTATTATTATTATTATTATATTATTATTATTATTATTTTGTTATTATTGTCGCGATTGGTTGTGGTATTTTAGGGTGTCATATCTGTGGAAGTCACACCTATAATCTCAAGCAAGGGAAGACCATATCTGTTGGTCTTATACATATAGTCCATAATCAAGACACGTGGAAATGCACAAAACAAATCCAAACTGAATGGATGAGCCCAAATGAGGTTAGTGACAACCATGGTATTTTGTTCACATCTATGTCATTCAATGTATTCATGCTTTGCTAACTTCCCCAATAGTTGTTGCATCTGTGATCTTTCGACCTTCTCTTTGACTTTGAATTTGTGACGCACATTATAAATTGTCTTCATTGTCGTTACATTCAACGGATTTCTCTGTTCAACGTAACTAAAATATCTT
Source organism: Camellia japonica (assembly GCA_030407325.1). Lineage (NCBI taxonomy): Eukaryota > Viridiplantae > Streptophyta > Magnoliopsida > Ericales > Theaceae > Camellia > Camellia japonica. The sequence continues at coordinate 22,340,184 of JAPPVO010000007.1, forward strand.
TTGGTCTCACCATACTCTTAGACATATCCACCAACAATTCATTTTCTCGGTGTGATAATCTCCCCAAATATGAGTGCCCCTCAAGATGATCCGCAGTTGGATGATTATGCACTCCATATACTACATGCAACATCCAATCGTTGTTAGTGCTTAACTTCTCACCCTTTAGCAAGAATGGACAATCACACCTTTTGGTCCTGGTCATCCTAGCATTCTCATCGTGAGAATAAACTTTCACTTTCTTTTTTTGTCTATACTTTCCACTCCTCTCACATGCTAGTTTAATTCTTGGTGTCCAACGACTGCCACCAGAATCTGAATATTTCACAATTATAACAAAACCATTTTTCTTGCAAACATCGCGTGCCCAATCAATCATTACTTCTCTGCTTTTAAATATCTACATTAAACATATTAGCTTATAGTTAGTACAAATATAAATATAAAGATAATAAAAGAAGTAATTGGCAATAGTAATCCTACCTCGTATGTGGTAAATTCAATAGTGTAGTTTAACACGCATTCAACATGCTCCACATTCTCCAAAATGGAATTCCATATGAAACCAACAAAGGAACAAAGTTATATTGTTTAGACATACAAGGCCAAACAAAGGGGAAAAAAAAAAAAAAGTCATATTTTACTCATATTGTTCGGACATACAAAGCTGAACATTGTCATGTTGTTCGGTAGTGTACAACCAAACAAATTGAATTTGTTTGGACTTTCAGAACCAAATAATAATGATCAAAAATAAGTTGAATATTCACTTTTATGCATTAAAAAATGATAAAATGAAACCAAATATTAAAATAATTAATTACAAACTAATATATAAATTTGCACGCAACGAAAATTGATAGACAAACTTAATCTCAATGGAAATTACAAGAAACTAGATGTACATTCTTTTTTAACCTCAAGAATTGAAATCCAAAAGGTTTGCAGCATATAGAAAGGTGCCACAGCATATAGGGAAAAAAAAAAAAGTAACAAGACAAAAAAAAAAACAAAAACAAAAACAAAAAATTATTAAAAGGTGCTGCAGCATTTAGAATCCCCTACTATAAATTTGACATAAATAACAACCTAGGCTGTTTGGTTTTTCATATTGAAATTAATGCTTCTGTTGCGACTTGGAGAGAAGCTATAATGCTATTTATATGATTGTGAAAATTGAAAGATTTAGCATCATAATGAGACATGTGAAAAAATACAGAAATTAATAATTATATTTTGATTTTTATATGAATGCTTACTTCCTCTTTGATGAGTTGCTTCAAAATATTATCTTGATTATCTCTTTCCTCCATTGTTTGATTGTTCAAACTTTCTTCTAGGGTTTAGGATTTTAAAATAATAAAAAACAATGATGTTAATGATAATGGTGAGTTTTGGTAAGGTGGATTGGAGTTTTTGAGTGTGAAAGAAGAAGAATAAGAAGAAAACAAACTAACTTTGATCTCTTGGAGAAGAAGATGTAGAAATTTGAATAGGAATAATAAATTATGGTGTACCATGAGGGGAAAAAAATTTATTTTAGGGTTTAATATGGATTGTCCTTATTAGTAAATTTACATTAAGATATAATAAGAATTAAAATTTATAAATTTAAATTGGACGTACTAAGATATTTTTTAGGTTCAAATAGAATGCCCCACATCACACATCACATATATTTTTAGTTATGTTTTTTTTTTTAAGTTATGATATTATTTTGATTTAATTATAACTTTTTATGTTTGGTTATGACTTTTTATTTTTATTTTTATTATGACTCAAAAAATATGAAATTATGTCATTTTTTTTTATAGTTAGAAGGTGCATATTTCACTAATATCAATTGTTATCTATTATTTTGAAAATTATAAATGCCCCTTATTACAGTTTTTGATTTACCTAAATTAACATAAAAATAAAATTTTTAACCACTCTTTTATATAACAATAAAAATATTTTAATTGTCAAGTGAAATATATTTATAATATCGTTAAAAATTGTTAATTAACTTAATTATTAATAAAATGGGTCATTTGTTATATAAATATAAACTTGAAGAGATGCAATGTAATTTCTAGAATTATAGGGACAATTTGTATTAAGAAAATTTTAGGGAATGTTTATAATTTACCTTTTTTTTTGGGGGGGGACCTGATTGAAAAGTCTTATTAGAAGGAAAATTGGTGCACTAATAAGTCTTCTTGATTTTTTGATGCATTAAAAAATTCTGTTCACTTTTTATTGTTATCACATAGTTTTTTTTTTAGCGATATTTTTATAAAAGTGTTACTAATTATTAATTTTTAGTATTAGTTGAAAAATTCATCACAAAAAATTACTAATTGTCATTTTTAATCACAGATTTAGAAAATCATCACAGAAAAATGTAACTAACTGTCAGTTTTTAATAACATAATTGTTAGTTTTTAGAAATAAATTCATAAAATTGTCAACAAAAAAAAAAAAAAGCCTAACTATTAAGACTATTTTTCTATACAAATATTTATAGGATGTAATGGTACACAAATCGTTATAATAAGACAGGTAAATAATTAATTTTTTTATTTTTTATATATAGCTTTTAGGGATTTTAACAATTCAATCATATTTTCAAGGGTTATTACCCAATAGATTTTTAATGGAGACTTTTTTACTTATAGGTCCTAAACATTTTTATTTATTTCATTTTTACCCTCAGATTTTTATACTCACAGCTGTACATTTTTGGTCATTCAAGGGTTATTACTCTCTCTCTCTCTCTCTCTACTCTATGTCGCCGCCGATCACTATCATCCCTCCATCATCAGAGCTCCATTGTTTCTGTTGCTTTACCGCAGTCGGCGTGAGATCTTCGTCACTACCTCCGACTCTCGCTACCTTGCCACCGCCTCTGACGACAATACCCTCCGACGCCTGCTTGTTCAAGGTCCCAACCATGGCTTGTTCGAAACCATGATCTGAGTACTTTCATGCCGCAACGAAACCCTAACTCTTATTTGCCTCAGATTGTCTCCATTATACAGTCATGTTTTTTGTTTTAGTATCTTGGAAATCAGGTCCGGCCCTGAGGGCAGGCCAAAGAGGCCTGCGCCTTGGGCCCCCAGATTTAGGTAGAAAATAGGGCCCCAAAATATGATTTTATGTTTTAGATATTAAAAAAAAAAATCCAAATACTATAAGCCCAATTGTATATGGGGCCTAAAAAAAACAAAATATATCATGATAGATTAGAGGCCCAACTGACATAGGCCCAAAAACAAGAGACACATTATAATTTATAATATCCACCCTAAGGCTAAGAACGTGGGTTACTAAAAGAAAAGAAACATGGAAAGAAAAACATCTCTCTCTCTCTCTCTCTCTCTCTCTCTCGTATTGGACTGATCTCTCTCACATTGGACTAATGAAACCTTCAGTCCTCTCCTCTCCTCCATATTTGACGGACGCTGAGCATTAATAATTTTGGGCATCAAAACCGTGAGTCTCTCTCTCTCTCTCTCTCTCTCTCTCTCTCTCTTTCTATATATATATATATATCACATTTAAATGGAGGAAGTTTTTGCCCTAATTTTTTCCCTAATTTCTTATCCTAATTTTCCCCCTAATTTCTTGCCCTATATAATTTGTTCTTTAAATTAGAAAATTACCTAATTTATGTGCTTTAGTGGAAGTCTATAATTTTTGTTATACTCTAATTCTGAAAGTATATTATTTGCAGAGATCAATGATTGTGAATTTGTGTGGATTTGTGATTATATAGAGTAGTCATGCCTCCTAGAAAGCATATTTCTGGATGTGAAAAAAGGAAAAAGAAGCAAAAATTAAAATTTTTTATTCAATCTCAATTGGGAGCGCTTGATAAATTTTTTGGTAGTAAGAAACAAATAGAAAGTTCATATTTGGTTGATGAAGAAGTTGTTGTTAGTAAATTTTTTGTGACTACAAACAAATAAAAAAATTATTGTAACTTATCGTTTTATCCATCAAATTTTTTTTTTTCCAATATAAGAAATGCCCCATTTCCAAAGGTCGCCTTAGCCCCCTAAATCTGAGGGCCGGCCCTGCTGGAAATGCTTTATTACTTTCGGAAGCAGTCATAGTTGTGCACTGATTACTTAGAGAGAGAGAGAGAGAGATGAATGGATATTGGTGTGAGTGGTTCTTCTGTGTATGATGCTGGTTACGTAGATCATAAATCAGTATTGTATTTGAACAATTGTCTCATCTCATAAAGGAAAAGAAAAAACCGAAAGGATTATTTGAAAAGTATTATTTATAATCTGGACCAGAAGCCCAGATCCGACTAGATGAGTTGTTTGTATATGGATTATTTTTGGGTATACAGTGATAAATTTGTTTAAAATAGTGATAAATTAGTAATAAATTTGTTTAAATCAGTGATAAATTTGTTTAAATTTGTGATAATTTGTTTAAATCAATGATAAATTTGTTTAAACTAGTGATAAATCAGTAATAAATTTGTTTAAACTAGTGATAAATTTATGGGGCATTCTATTTGAACCCAAAAAATATCTTAGTACGCCCAATTTAAATCTATAAATTTTAATTCTTATTATATGTTAATGTGAATTTATTAATAAGGACAATCCATATTAAACCTTAAAATAATTTCTTTTTTTCCTCATGGTACACCCTAATCTATTATTTCTATTCAAATCTCTATATCTTCTTTCCCAATAGATCAAAATTAGTTTGTCTTCTTCTTCTTCTTCTTTCTCACTCCAAAACTCCAACCCACCTTACCAAAACTCACCATTATCATTAATATCATTGTTTTTTTTTATTATTTTAAAACCCTAAACCCTAGACGAAAGTTTGAACAATCAAACAATGGAGGAAAGTGATAATCAAAAAAATATTTTGATTTTTATATGAATGTTTACCTCTTTTTTGATGGATTGCTTCAAAATATTATCTTGATTATCACTTTCCTCCATTGTTTGATTGTTCAAACTTTCTTCTAGGGTTTATGATTTCAAAATAATAAAAAATAATGATATTAATAATAATTGTGAGTTTTGGTAAGGTGGATTGGAGTTTTGGAGTGTAAAAGAAGAAAAAACAAACTAATTTTGATCTCTTGGGAAAGAAGATATAGAGATTTGAATTGGAATAATGGATTGTGGTGTACAATGAGAAAAAAAATATTTTATTTTAGGGTTTAATATAGATTATCCTTATTAGTAAATTCACATTATAATATAATAAGAATTAAAATTTATAAATCTAAATTGAGCGTACTAAGATATTTTTGGGTTCAAATAGAATGCCCCTAAATTTATAGTGTTGAGTCTAGAGATAAAAATAGAAAACACTGTTTGATTTTTTTGAGTAGGACTTGTTGGATAATAAGACCGGTCCATAAGACCGGCCCGTTTTAAGACAAGATCCGCAAAATGGTCTTGCGAGGCCCAATATAGATATGACTTGAGTTCAGCATGTGGTCCAGCAGAATGTGGATAATTGTTGAAATTCAACCCAACTTCAACCCTTAAGCCCATTCGGATTTAGTTTTTGACAAAATGTACTTGGATTTTCTTAACAAAACGTACTACCAAGTCACTTAAACGACGATGATGTGGTGTATTTATAATAAATTAAGCAATATGGCATAGGAGATCAAATACAGAATGAGATATAAATTTCACTCACTTCTTTTAAGGCATTTGTGTCTCATTTTATGTTTGGTCCCTGTATTCTTAGTATTACTCTAAATTAAGTTCACAAAAAAAAGACTTTGATTATAGAAATAAACACAAAATGTAATGGACAACTAAGATTTTACAAAAGGAGCCCCACTAATGGACATAGTAATTTTATTTATTCACATATATTTCATGTCTAATTTTATAATTGATTTATGTGTACATAACAAAACTTTTCTATTATTAGTATTTAGAAGCATACTAGTTGCCCAATCACATCATTCGACTGACTAGCTAGCCAAACCCCCAAGATTCTCAAATCCAACTTTCAAAAATTCAACTATAAAAAATTATAGCAACTTCAACTTCAACAAAATTATCTCAAGTCATTTTTATAAACAGCTAATGAAAAACAGAATAAATTAGTAACCAGAGAAATTGTGATATATTATATAGCACATCATTCTAGCAATCGTTTAGTTTAGATTCCACGGAGAATCCAAACAATCTTTACAGAAAGTGACTAGGAGGAAAAGGATAAGAGAAAGAACACAAAATTTGAATGCATTCATCACAAATCAAAGAAATGAAAAGAAACAAAAAGATTTTTTTTTTTTGTTGGATAAAAAAGACACGTGACGGCGATTAGTGTATGATAATATTTTCTTAGCCTGACGATAATAACCTTACTCTCAGGGCCATAAAGAGCGATCAATGCATGACAACTTTGTCTAAGCATGACGATAAAAACTCTATTCGCAGAAAACGGTCAAGTAGTGACAAAAACCCTACTCGCTAAGTATCAGATAAAAAAATGTATGATTGCTGATCATTATTATACAACACATGCATAAGCTATAGGACTTATAGGTATATCACATTTTAAAGTAATGGTTGATAATGATTAGCAGTTTAATTAGTTTGTCATGTGAGTATGTATATGATTTAGAACAATCATAAAACAACTGTATAGATTTTTGTCATATATATATATATATAGAACTATTAGTGAACTAGCTTCCCATTTCAAAAGCATGAAGATTAATCATTGAATTGTATCATTGTCACAATGACCAGCTCAGCATGAATACTAGCTACAAAAAAATAAAAATAAAAATAAAAAGAAACAAATCAAATACTCAAAGAAACGATAACACCATATGGTCAGTCTCAATAAGAATCTTGGTTTTTAAATTTAATAACAATGTAATACATCAGTAAATCCCATCATACACGGAACAAAGAATCAAAGCACCGTTGTCATTAGAGTTTTTCTTACTGATAATGTTGCGATTCAAAAAAATTAATCAAAAAGTTATTCAGAATTTAAAATGTATAAATTAGATTAATTTTGAATGTGACATACATAATATCAAATTTAAACATAAACCATCTACTCAAATCTTAAATTTTTATTTTTATTTATTTAATTTTTTTTTTTTGAGTACATAACATTTATAATATGTTAAACCTATCGTATGGTTGAAATCTTCAATTTCATGCATAGAAGTTTCCACCTCTATTTGAAATTGTGGTTATAGTATGTCTGGACTTTCAATGAAAATTTGCCAACCAACAAACTAAATTGACTAGTCGGCAACCACTTCACCAAGTGTGCACTAATATATTGCAATCTATGGACCAAAAAATTTATGTTGCCAAATGGGTTTAATTTAGGATAATGGATCTGTAATTTAATACGTGATAATCTACAACTAGAAGTTGAAATTCGTAAGCGGAATCCAAAAGTACATATCTTTCATAATTAGTCTAATTGAAATGATTGTTAAAAAATTAGAGAAAAATAATTACCTCCAGTGGATGTACTAATATGTATCAAGAAACTGTGACAAATTATATTAACGTTTTATTTAATTGGGGAATTTGTGTCGGGATTTGAAAATAAAAATAAAAAAGATGTGTAAAATGTAAGTATATTTTATTCACATTTCACCTAATTTTTTTTATTTATTTTTTTCTAAATCACTCGTCAAATCCCTCAACCAAACATAATATGAGAGAATATGAATTTGCAATCCATGGGCCCAAAAATTTATATTGCCAAATGGGTTTAATTTAGGATTATGGATTTGTAATTTAAAACCTAATAAGCTATATCAATAGAAGTTGAAATCTGTAAAAGTACACATCTTTCATAATTAGTCCAATTAAAAATGACTGTTAAAAAATTAGACAAGAAATAATTATGTTGAGCCCTAGTGATTCTTGAACAGAGTAGCCCAATCAAATGAAGCAACCAAAATGTTTCAACCAAGCTAAATTAGGGATCTGGCATCAACTTGATGAATTTTAAAGCCCGTCGATAATAAACCTTTTTTATAAAATGAAAAGATATTTAAGTTATCTTTAGCTTTAAGTAGAACATAAACTACAAGTAGCCCACTAAAATGAAGCAAGCAGCACCAATATGTGAATTAGCAGCTATACAATTCATATATATATATATATAGAGAGAGAGAGAGAGAGAGAGAGAGGGGCAAGGATATTAACATTATCAACTTGTGTTATAAATCTGTTGTTTGGCAACAAGAAAAGAAAAGAAAAGAAAAGAAAAAGGGTGATTGGTTATGGTGATTGTGGTCACCACCTACTTTCATTGACAAGAGAAGACCATGCACGAGGGAGTAATTGAGTTACCGTTTTCTTCTCTGTATGCTTGCGACCATGGCCAGGCCCACTCTCACTTTCATAGCGATCCTTTTAGATCCGATAAGAATTAAGCTATTTGTTACCAACAATATGTGTGGGTCAAAGTGCTTAGAGACATTCCACATCGTTTTTATAAGTTGCCCAAGTTTAGATCATATCATATAGTCTGGAAGTTATTTTATCCATTCTCAATTTCGTTTTGAGTTAAATGACTTTAATAAATTTAACATAGCATCAGATTAAGTTATAGATTATGTGTTCTAATCTCACCAACCTACTTGATAATTAAAATACTTATACATATTTAATTCGCTTATGAAAAACTATTTAGTCACATGATTATAATCGTTTTTGAAACTTTTGTCAACAAAATACTTTAAAACCGCAATCATGTATCGCAAAATTTTATTATTTTCGTATCTCAATGCACTCTTAATAATTGTATCATATGAAAATCTCAAAATATATGAATATGAAAAAACATAATATAATGCTAAGAATGCATCGCTTGACACTACACTATACTATTATTTTCAACTTACATTGCAATCAAAACACTAAACAAGTAAACAAACATATTAATAAAGTGACTCCATTGGCAATTCAATCATTACCTTAGCATATAATTAAACTATAACAATACATCATCACCAGAAATGGACCACCTTCACTGTTGCATTCAATTATGAGACACTCAAAAACACACTGAAAAAGAAAAAAAAAATTACAAATTTACATACAAACAACAAACAGCAGGAAAATTTACAATCAGAATTCAACTGCAATGCATATAGTTCATACAAATTATGATATCTCAAAAACGATATTGTGAGTTATTGTGATTTGGTTAACGTGTCGAATTCTTGTTTTGAATACAAAAATTTAGCAATTAACTTCTGTACAACAAAGGCGATCGTTCTTGAACTACTTTAGAACTCTTGGATTGCCGGAACACTTTGATCGGACTCGGAAAGTACCAACCCTTGCCCTTCGCCGGCGAATTTCTTGCGTCTCCGGCGCCGGAATCTGACGTAATCAGCACGCTCACCGATCTCGATCTCATCATCGTCATCATGCGCTGCGCGTAATCATTCTCTGTTTCGACTTCCTTTCTCTTCGCTTCTTCATCTTCTCTCTTGTTCTTGTGCGTCGTGAACACAGACCAAATCGACGAGTTGCTCCGATTTCTTGGCGCCGGAGGCTTGTTGCTGACTCCGGCGAATCGAGGACGGAAGAACGGAATCGCGGCGGATCGAGAGCGCCGAAACGAAGGCTCGGTGTCGATGAGGTTGGAAACGACTCCGGTTGGACCGATGCCGGCGCAACCAGAGGAGGATGAGGAGGAGGAGGTCATGGCGGCGGCGGCGGAGGTGGTGGAGCAATCACAGGGGCGCAAGTTAGCACAATCGGGACAGAGAGTGTTGAGACGGTCCCTGAGGCAGGTAGGGCAAATTCCGCTCCTCCGGCTCTTCGAAGGGTGTTGTGGACATTTCCACACCTCCTCTTCGTCTCTGTAAAACACCATTGCTGTAGAGCTCTCTCTCTCCATCTTTCTCTGGTTTTATAAGGGTGGGGAGGGGACAAGTTAACTCTGGGTTTAATCATGGTTAAGACGCTTGCCGTTTGTTGAGACGTTTAACAGTTTGGACCAAACGGCGGCTTCGTTTGAGACTTTTTTTATAAAAAAAAATTAAAATTGATTTAATTTTTTCTTGTAAGATTAAAGTGTGTATTATAATTTTGTCAAACTTATAGTTTCAATGTGGGTGTTTGGGAAGTGAGTTTTTATGTAGGTTTTTTTAGTTGTAAGATATTATTGGAGAAATTTTTTTTGGTATTTAGAAAGATAGTTGAGTTTTTTTGTGATTGGATGTGATGTTTGTGAGAAAAAAAATAAAATGATTATAAAGTTTTTTTTTTTTTTTTTTTTTGATCGGGCAAAACAGCAGCAACAACTATATAGCAAGGGAAGACAAGCACCTAACAAGTCCCATAGGTGGTTGGGCAACCCAATCAGGGGTTAAAACATTTTGAAAAAACTCAGAGGCAACCCAGTGGGCAGCCTGATTACTGACTCTAGGCCATCAATGAAAAACCTACTGCCTTTGCGAAGCCATTGCTCTAACATCACTACACACAGCAAGACAGTCCCACGGGGGAACCCCCTCAGAGACACAAAGCTGAATAACAGATTTGCAGTCACTTTCGAACTCCACTGCCCCAAGATTAAGAGCAGCTGCCATAAGACACGCTTGGCGAATAGCCAGAAATTCTCCTTGAGCAACTGACTGCACTCTGACCTGAGACACCACGCCATCTACCAACTCACCCATGTGGTTTCGAAGAAGAACTGCGACAGCTCCAGTGCCGTGCTTCAAATCCACAGCTGCATCACAATTAAACTTCCACCTCCCACTAGCAGGGGGAACCCACTCAGCCCCTCTGTTGTTCACCCCCGTGGTCACAGAAACCGGTAGTGAGGACACTTGGCCAGCGGCCAAAAATTCAGATTCATTACGCTTGGCCTTCTCAATCACTGCGGTAGGATTAACCAGGCAGTGATTGAACAGATGCTCATTGCGGCCTTTCCAAATGGTCCAAGCAACCCAAACCATAGAGCAAATCACTGACTTACCCCAGGAAGAAGCACCCAGAGATTCAAAGCATTGCCGAAACCAAAACCGAGCCGAAGTACTGACGATGGCATCGCTTCTAAGACCAAGATCACACCCAAGCCACACTCTTTTAGCCCAGTCACACTCAAACAGAATATGCTCAATAGACTCCGGCGCTTGCAAACACACTGGGCAACATCCTGAGTTAGCACACCGTCTGTTATAAAGGTTCTGCGAGGTGGCCAGAGCATTGTGATAAATTTTCCAAACGAAATGCTTCAATTTTGGAGGTAAGTTCAAACTCCAAACCACCTGCCAATCTTTCTGAGACCAAACCATAGAAGAGGATGGAAGATCTGAGCCCAAATGCGCTTGTCTCACTGCTTCTTGGTATCCCGATTTAACCGTATAACATCCCTTGGGGTCATGGTGCCAAAGCAGAATGTCATCTTTATCCTCAACTGAAACTGGGATTGAAAGAATAGCATGGCAATCTGATGCAGACACAAGGTTTCTAAGCTTCGGAACATCCCAGGACTTGCGAGCCGCATTAAACACCTCATTCACCTTTTGCACCGAAACTCCATGATGCCGCTCTGACTGAACACGAAATCCTGGAGTAGTTGGGATCCATTGGTCTTCCCAGAAATTGATAGATTTACCATTCAACACCTGCCACCGTAAACCCCCGGAGAGGATGTCCCTACCCTTAAGTAAGCTAAGCCAAGCCCATGACGGACGCGCCCCCCGCGCAGCATGCAGAAAATCCGATGTGGGGTAGTAAATGCCTTTAATCATTTTAGCAAATAGAGAGTCTGGGAATTTAAGAAGGCGCCAACCTTGCCGGGCAAGAAGAGCTCGGTTGAAAGCCTGAAAATCTCTAAAGCCCAATCCACCATTGCGTTTCGTTAAGCACAATTTATGCCAACTAGTCCAATGAATACCCCGCCCCTTAGGATCACCTTTCCACCAAAAGTTCCTAATGTAGGAACTGAGTTTGTCACACAGATTGTGAGGAAATAAGAAACAAGTCATGGCGTAGGTGGGCATTGCTTGGGCCACCGATTTGATGAGGACTTCCCGGCCTGCTTGAGACAGTAATTTCGCCTTCCAGCCTTGCAGTTTAGATAAGACTTTCTCACACAAAAAATTAAAAGCTTCGGCCTTAGAGCGACCCCAACATGACGGCAGACCCAAATATTTAGAAGAAGCTTGCAGCTAGGAAGTGCCAAGCAAATAACACACCTCCCTCCGGCGGGCCCAAGGAACATTGCTAGAAAATTGCACTCCCGACTTGTCAAAATTAACCGACTGGCCCGAGGCTTGACCAAATACTTGCAGCAAATTGCAAATCTCAGTACACTCCGCTCTATTGGCCTTCACAAAAAGCACCGCGTCATCCGCAAAAAACAAGTGGGTTAACGTTGGGCAGCCCCTTCTAATTCGCAGTCCAGTCAATCTCCCATTAAGAGCACTACGAGCGATCAACTTTGAGAACACATCCATGACAAGTATAAACAAATAAGGGGATAGCGGGTCACCTTGGCGAAGACCCCTCATAGGTGTAAAGCTAGTTCGCTTGGCCCCATTAACGATCACCGAGAAGGAGACCGTGGTGACACATTCCATCACCCATTGAGAATGAAAACCCATCTTAATCAAAACAGCCTGGAGAAAGTTCCAATCCACGCGATCATAAGCTTTATTGAAATCCACTTTAAGCGCCATATCCTCCACTTTTCCTTTGCGAATTTTCAGTGCGTGGAAAGCTTCATGAGCCACAATAATGTTGTCTTGAATCAACCGTCCAGCCACAAAGGCCGACTGATTTTGCGAGATCACAGCACTTAGAAGCCTTTTCAGCCGGTTTGCAAGAACCTTGGTGATAACTTTCATGTTAAAATTGCATAAACTGATAGGCCGGAATTGCGATAGTTTTCAGGAGCGCCCATTTTGGGAATAAGAACCAAATTCGTATGGTTGAGCTCTCTCAACAAGAAACCCCCCCGAAAGAAGCTGGTCACCGCAGAGCACAAAGAAGGCCCTACAATATCCCAATGCTGGTGATAGAAATACCCGGGGAATCCATCCGGACCGGGAGCTTTCAGAGGTCCAAGTTGAAAAGCTGCTGTTTTGATCTCCACATCCGTCACATCACTGGTCAGCAACATGTTCATGTCATCCGAGATAACTCTATGTACCACCTCAAGTGCTTCAGTCATATCACCTCCATCCCGGTCCGAAAAAAGAGTCGAAAAGTAATGAAACAAATGAGAATTAATGTCCGACTCTGAAGTTAGCAGGCTGCCATCATCACATTTCAGTTGCAAGATTTGGTTTCTTTGGCGGCGTTGATTAAGAGTAGCATGAAAGAATGCTGAATTGCGGTCTCCGTAGCTAAGCCAGCGCACCCTGGACCGCTGATGTAAGTACATCTCTTCCCTTTTTAGGGCTATATCTAACTCTTGAGACAAAAGCTGGAATTGCTCTGCATTAGCCATTGTGCAAGGTTGACTTTGAAGGTGAGCGATTTGCCCCCTAAGCTTCTCAATGGTCCGCCGTCCATTACCAAACTCCTTAGCACTCCAGGTTCCCAGACTCCGTTGACTCCTCTTTAACTTGTGAACAAGTTGGAACATCTGAGAGCCCGCAATATCTAGGTTCCACACTGTTTGAATAGTAGCCGCACAGTTTGGACTAGTGGTCCAAAGTGTTTCAAATTTAAATTGTTTTGGCACCCGAGCAAGAGGAACACTACAATTCACGACCAAGGGACAATGATCTGAACCGAAGCAAATGTCATGAAAGACCTGGGCATACGGAAAGATATCCCTCCACGCCACCGTCGCCAAAGCCCGATCCAATCTTTCACGAATATTAGCCTCACCCCCTTGGTTATTGGACCAAGTAAAAGCATTACCTTTGAAACCCAAGTCAGTCAGATTACAATCCGATACCATCTCTTGAAACTCACTAAGTTGAGACGAAGGACACACCCTGCCACCTTGCTTTTCCATAATAGATCCCACTTGATTAAAATCACCAATACAAAACCATGGATGATGCTGCTCCCGAGCCATATTTCGTAAAAAATGCCAGAAGGCCCTCCTCGCTCTTCTACGAGGGGGGGCGTAAATAAATGATGCAGCCCATTTTCTTCCTGCAGTTGCCGAAATAAAACACCGCAAAATATTTTCTGATTTCGACTGGACATCCAGCAAAATGCCATCTATCCACCACAGCGCAAGTCCACCAGAGGCGCCGATTGGATCAACATAACAACTATTCTGAAAATTAAGGCTGCGCCGAATCCGTTCCAGCTTAGCACTCTTATTCTTGGTCTCCATTAAAAAAACCACCAAAGGCCGATGGGTTGTACACAACCCTCGTAATACCCGGACTGTCAGGGGACGACCCAACCCCTGACAGTTCCAGCTTATGATTAACATGAACCTTGTGGCTGTTTGGGGTCAGCCACCACCACCCTTTCCAAATTAACAGAATTTCCCACCCCTCCTGTCGTCGAGGTCCAAAGGGTACCAAATTCCGGTGTGCAATACTCATCATTATCCAACGAAACAACATCGACAGGGACATCACCCCCATGGCTCGGTATAACAGCGGAAGCAAAGGTTTGGACATGGATATCAACGAGAGAGTCCCTCCTCTGACACCTCTTTCGGCGAGACACTGCCCGTGCTCTCGGCTTGTAAACAGCAGCACACATAGCCTTAAGTTCAGTAGTAGCACCGTCCCCCTCCAGAGCCACCCCCTTGAGTTTTTTCAACGGTTGGTCACACGCACTCTCCTCACCGTGAGGCCTCTTCAAAGAAAGAGAAGTGAACACCTGGGCTATACTCAAATCTGTGATAGCATTACTGGGCTTGTACCTTTCAGGGCTGGGACTGGGGCTAATTTCTACGACATTGATAGTAGAGTGGATGTTGTGACCCATGGGCTGTGGTACAGCAGAGTCACCTTCTAAAGGCTCAGTAACAAAATAAGAATCTGGGGGCCTGATCACAGACTGGCCCATAGGAGGGCCCCATCCAGGGCGATCCACTCCCACAGCTCCAGCTGGCCCAGTATGCGAGTGAGTGAGAGGAGATGGTCCACATTCCGAAATTGGTTCAAGCGTGGGGGGCCCCAGATCCGAATTGGATGTGATATTTTGTTTGGATTGATATTTTTTAGTTTTGCCAAAACTTTGCGTTTTAATGAAAAAAATCAAAAAACACCCAAACCCACATCTTGCCAAATGTATTTTTTTTATAGACGTCAAAGTAGTTTCACTTACTATTCAACTCTTTTTAATCACTAATTTGCTAATTGTATAAACGGAAAAATAAATAATGTTATTTTTCTTATACTGAAAATTAAAATGTATATTTTATTTTATTTAATTGTTATCTTCACATAATTTATATTAATTCTGATTATTTTAATCTAAAAGAAAAATAGTGTAGTTATAATGAAATATTGAGTTTTTTGTATTTTTTTTCTAAATTTCAAAAGTAATTAATATAATTTATCCAAATAAAAATAATTATCTTATTTTTTTAAAAGATTTTTTGCATTGGTCGACTTTTGTGAAAAGCTGGACTAAAACACGAAATGGACAAATAAAAAAGTGGTAAAAAAGTGATGCCCAAATAATTAAGTCTAGTCTAAGGGACTATTTGATTAAATACTAATATTACATCTACTGAATTTGACTTCGTTTGAATTTGTGCATGTCGATTGTTTGGTCGGTCATTTGGGAGGTCTCCGGAAAGATGTCGTCAATTGACATACTGATTAACAAGGATGACAGTCGCAGTTGATAATGGTGACGCCGGTCAGCTGGGCGATGATCCAACTTACATAATTTGGGTGATTCAAGCAAACTCAGGTTTGATGTATCAATAATTTTTCAAAAAAACATATGCAGTAAAGTATAGTGAAAGAAATGAGTAGAAATAAATATATATTTTCTCCATATGATTTATTAGGATGAAAATTTTGTAAAATTGTTTTGAAAAAATATATATTCTTTAGTTTGGATACCATAAAAGTAACAAGAAAATTTGAATTATTCTTACACATTTTAAAAACAAAAATAACATGTTTAATTGATTTCACATAAATTTAGTTCATTTTAAACTTTCAAACTATGCTTGCCAAAAAATATATATAAAAAACTTTTATGGGCCTATAATTTATATGATAAAATATATGAGCTCGGGTATGGACATAATTGACAAATCATAAATTGTAGGAAAAAATAAATAAAATTAGAATTGACAAAAAAAATAAAAATAAAAATAGAACGCCTTACCTTATGTCAAGACGTACAAACTTGACTAATAAGTCATTTCTATTAACATTTTCTTTTTTAATAAAAATGAATTATTTTTTTTTTTTTTTTTTTTTAACTCAATAAAAATGATAGTCGGCGCAAAAGTGTTGCATGTGCAGTTTATATATTTGAACTTTTGAACCATTTAATAAATACGGATTGGATTTTCAAATTATTTAGCAATTACAAAATTTTGATATTTTTAAAAAATAAGAAAGCATGACAAATCTTTTGAATCATGTGCGTTATATAATATAACGGTGGTGCTACATGTATTAATTAATGTGTTAACATTAGTTATGATATTATTATTGACCATACTCATTAAACAAATTACAAATACGAAAAACTGTTAAATTATGTCACATCATCAATTGATACAATAATTAATACACTAATTAATGTATATAGCATTATTCATAATACAATATAATACATAAATAAAGAGTCAAATAAACTTCACTATTTTATATAGCTAAAGCCAAATGTGTACAACTTTCTTTCCCTTTTTTGATGACTTGAGGGAATAATCACAATAAAAAATCTGTTTAGTTTATATTTTTAAATACAGTTTTTAAAATTTTAATTTTTTTATAGTAATTTTATTTCATATTTTAGTCAACTTTTTTTTAAAGATAATTTTTAAATGAATCTAATTTAATTTAGATGTACTTAATTAAAAGGTAAAATATTTATGAATTTTTTAAAAAAATTCAATAAATACAAAAAAAAAAATTGAAAATGCATCGAATTGTTTTTTTGTATTCAATAATTTTCGTAAATACTACTAAAATTTGTAGCATTTAATTTATGGATGTTCCTCTTCTACCCAAAAAACAAAGGCCCTTTAAGGTCAAATTTTTTTTTTTTTTTTTGTTTGGTAGTTGGGCTCATAGGTATAATGTAGAGCCTCTTGGCCCATACGGAACGGCCCTCCAAAGAAAAAGGTCGCTAGTGTTGTTGATAATAGAAATTTGAAAATAGACCTTGAAAGGCCCAAATTGTTGTGGCTGAGCTAGCCATTGAACAAGACAATCAGCCACTGATGAGCAGAAAGTAAACTTCATTTTTTCTAAGCATGATTTTATTGTGATAATCCAATGGTTCATATTCAAAGTTGAAGAAAAACAACCTTGTTTTTTAAAGTGTTTATTTATATACAAAATGTTTGGTTTGAGTTTTTTGAATTAAGTTTTTTGAAAATTGAGTTTTTTGGTTTTCGTGTTTTTTTGTTTTTAGTGAATATTTTTAAAATTTTAAACATTTTTTTTACTTTTTTAGATGCACTTTACTTAGATGTATCTAAAAGGTAAAAAATTTGTGAAAAAATATTTTTAAAAATTAATAAATACATAAAAATACAAAAAATGTACTAAATTCTCGTTTTTTTTTTTTTTTTGTATTTTGGTATTTAGTGAATTTTTAAAAGGTTTTTTTCAAATTTTTTTTACTTTTTAGGTATATGTATGTTAGGTATGTTTAAAAATTAAAAAAAATTGCTCAAAATATTTTTAAAATTCAGTAAAAACAAAAAAACACGGAAAATAAAAAAGTAGAATTTTTTGAAAAGTGTTTTTGAAAAATGATAACCAAGCATATTACAATTGCGATTTAATTTTAAATTTGGGCTATTAGATAATGTCTTCACTAAGAAATTTTATGAATACTGAGAAATTTTTCATTTATTATTATTATTTTTTAAAAATTTCCAATTTTTGTATGATTAATAGATGAATTATTTTGATAATAAGAACGTTGAACTTCATGTATTAAAAAGGATAGGATGCCCTCGGCACTTTTCGGCTAGGTCCAATTCGGGAAATAATGGGCTTGGGCCTTTCTGGCGAAAGAAACCCAATAAACATGGTTGGGCTTCCCAATAAATTATGGTATATCTGTTTTTGTATTGTTTTGTTTTATTTTCGGTACTATTACTATGGTGGAGAGAAAGGATGATTTAAGCATGATTTGGAGAAATTTATTCTCGTTTTGGATTTATCAAGAAAAGAGAAATAAAAACTACTTATATATATATATATATATATTAGGTAAGTGAACAAAAAGAAAAAAGCTTTTTGATGAATATTATTCATCTTATTCTCATTTCCTAATCAAACCCTAAAAATGAAGAGAAAAAAAATTAGATTATTTTACTTTATTCTTTTTTTTTCCCTTCCCCTTTCCATTCCCTCTAAATTCACGATCCGAAGTTAGTGCCTTGATAAATATCACATTTTTCTAGTTCATTCCAATTATTTCTTATAATAATGATGAAATTTTATGCCTAATACTTCTTCATTAAAAAAAGAAAAAGAAAAGAGAAAAGAGAAAGTGATTTAATTAAAGGCCAATTTATTAAGCCACATTTTGATTTGTTTCAAATGTTCACTTTTTTTTTGAAAAAAAAAAATAGATGTTGTGTTTGATTCATGAATTTGGATAGGAATTTAAAAATATAAAGAAAAAATGTAGATGAAATGTGAATGAAATATATAAATATGTCACTTATATTTCACACATTTTTTTTTTCTTTCATTTTCTAAATCTTTACCCAAATCCATTAACCAAATACAACTTCAAAGTTACAAAATTGAAAATTTTCCATTAATGAGGAAAACCTATAAAATAGTTTCTGTTTTCGATTTCAAAACTACCCCAAAGAAACTCTTGCAATAAATTTGATATGTGTAGCTTTACACTAAAAAAATATTACTGCCCAAATTACCTTTTATTTTCTCCTCTTGCATGATTTTGGGACTAACAGATCTCTCTTATGTTGCTAAAATTATTATCCAGTAGTCTCAAAATATTATATGACGTTATTATATAATTCTAAAACTATTATATAATTATTCTTTTTACTAGACAGTAGTGGCCAACCCTCCCCTCCCCATGCTTTTCCCTAAAATATAAAAATAAATAAAAATGTTGGAAAGGAAAAGTTGCAACTTTCGGCCCTAGTTGTCAAATGGTATAAACTTTATTGTAATCATAAGTTGCAATAACCACTGGCTTTGAGTTATAAGGATATATAAATTAAGAGACAAGGAATTGGCAAAGCCACAAAAAAGAAAAGGAAAAGAAGCAAACCACAATATAGAGTCACAATAATAATTCATAGTTTTATAATTGGGTAATAATGAGTAAGTTTGGCCCTATATATATGTAATGAGTAATTTCTTTCACAAAACTATATATAATTTCACTTCACTCTCCACCTTCCACCCTCCACTGATCATCTTTTGTTCTT
Source organism: Camellia japonica (assembly GCA_030407325.1). NCBI lineage: Eukaryota > Viridiplantae > Streptophyta > Magnoliopsida > Ericales > Theaceae > Camellia > Camellia japonica. The sequence goes on from JAPPVO010000007.1 coordinate 22,359,723, forward strand.
GTCTCATGACATCAACAGCTTCTGTTCCCACTTGCTTTCTTTCCCACCTCAATGATCTTTCACCTGTTAGTTTCACTCTAACACTTCTTGCCCTCTCTCTCTCTCTCTAAAAAATATATGCACTAACACATCCATTGATGGTCCAAAAAAAAATTAAAACAAAATCTTATTAGTGTCCTTAGTTATTGCAGGAAAATGTGAATTGTATTAACAAAATATAAGAGACAGAGTTACATTAAATATTTTAACAGTTTGTCACATTATTAGGTTTAACATCAAAAGACGTTAATTCAAGTGATAAAAATGCTATATTGTATTTACTTTTTTACAACCATTTTGTATCATTGTTTAGTTGAATTTTCATAATTAATGATTGATTTCTTTTTTTTTTTAAATATTAATATGATAGTAAAGATAAACAATATCTTACGATATGTCTAATAATATCAAAAAGTAGAAAAAAAAAAAACACACACACATTAATAAATAATACAAAAATTGTTATTGGTGCTCTTAAAGCAATATTTAATAGTATTTATCAATTGACAATTCTCATGTTGTCTTTAAAATATTCATATAAAGTGACGATTCTTACCATTCTAGATCATAACGGTTGTTTGGAGTGTCCTAAATAAGTGTACTTTTTATCTTTTTAGACAAAAAAATTGAGAAAAAAAATATGGATGTTTGGGTTAATTTTTTGACATTTTATGAAAAAATATGTATTAAAAAATTGTATAAATTAGTGTATAGGGGAAAATTAGGATTGGGAGTTGTGCAGCCGTAATTTTTAACTTTTGATGAATAGTGTTAACTTTTTAACTTTTTGAATAATTTTTTGACTTTTTGACTTTTTATAGACTTGCCAAACTTGACCTAACTATAAAATTAGACTATCAAATAATTTTTTATTAACGAAAATTAGAAACATCAAATAATTTTACCAATTTTTTATTCACCCTAGGTGCAGTCCCTCGCTATACTACCTATGCGATTTTATAATCTCGTAGTTAAGATTGAAATGATGAATAATCAATGTTCGAGTGGTTCGTGTGTGTTAAAGCGTTTACCTAGGATTCATTACTTAGGTCTTCCATTAAGGTTAATAATGAGTCTTTGCATATCTTAATTATATGGACTTTAGCTAAACCTTTTTATGCCACTAAAACAAAGGTTTGTTGTATAATAATGAAAGCATGTATAAGACAAGAAAATGCTTTTCATATATTTAGAAGAAATTAACATTAAATGAAGATTATTTTTGGTCATGTGTGGTTTGGAGTTTAGACATTCCTAAATGTTAGGGCTGTTCAAAAATTCGTTCAAACTGGTAATCCGGACCAAATCAGACCGAATTGTACGGTTTGGTTCTGTTCTATTAAGAATTGATTCGGTTTCGGATTAAGAAATATGAGAACCATACAAACGGTTCGGTTAATGAATTTTATGAAAAAATCGCGGTTCGAACCGAACCGAACCGAATTTTAAAATATATATATATATATAATATCAAATTTTATTTTTATTAATTGGTTTTTTATAATTTTAATGATATTAGGATGGTATAGATATATAATATTGAGTAATGCCTTAATATTATTAGTTTTTATCATGAATTAAATATAATTAGTTTGAATAATTATTTTGCTAATATTAACAATTTATTCTTGTAAATAGAAATTTTTGAAACTATGAACCAAACTGAAACTGAACCGTTTTCTCAGTTTGGTTCTGGTCCGGTTTTACAAGTGTAATGGTCTGATCTGGTTCTCAAAATCACAGAACCGTTTGGATCGGTTCAGTTCTTAGATTTTCTCATAATCGAACCAATCCAGATCGTGTACACCCCTACTAAATGTTATGGCAAAGGAGGGAGAATTAAAATAAAATAAAATAAAATTCATTTCATTTTTCCTTTTTCATTTTTTGTCTGTCATCTCAGCCAATATATTTATAATCATTAGATTTATATTATGTTTTGCATGTTTGACGTTTGAAAATTTATTTTTGAATGGTAGTTTAAGTTAGCAAGTAGGTGATTAGGACCTCAATTAAAAATAATGATTAAAAAAAAGAGTAGGTGATTAGGAGTCTGGTTAGCTTTTGTATCCTAAGAGGTTTTTATTTTTTAATTTTAATTTTATTTTTATTTATGATCAAGTGTCGGGGCCAACTTACATGCACCTTGATTAATCTTGAGATCTACGCAGAATGCCCCTTTCACGTAAATTAAGCAAATATCGAGCAGAGCCTATAGACGTGACCCCAAGAAGCGAAGTTAGCCAAATGCTATCCTAAGAGTTAACCAATGCTAAGAATATGATTAATGTTGCGCCGATCAAATCATTTGATGTATTATTAATGTATTGATTAGTGATAGAGTTTTTTTTTTTTTTTGGGGGGGCACTAATTAAAAAAAAAAGAAGACCAGAGAATATACTTCATGAGATTTTGAATAATTACATTTGTAATGGAGGAAATATTTCTCTCCAAATATGTAGGCTCTTTTTTCTTTTCTTTTTTTCATTTTTTGTTAATGTATATTTATGGATTCAACTCTTTATCCCTGATCTATACTATATATTAGTAAAATGTGATTTTTAACCCCCAAGGTCTATGGGAGTTTTAATATTTCAATCCTAATTTTCTAATTTTTTATTTTTTTTTAAAAAAAATTAACCTCAGCATATTTATTAACTTTTCTCAACTCACAAGACTTTTTGACTTCTCTCATAATTACTGCAGTACCTTTTCCAAAACAAATAATTTGTATATTCAAAAAAATTTAAAACAAATATAAATATCTATATCTATATCTATCTATTTATTTATATATATCTCTAACCCACAAGTTTTGTGGGAGTTCCAATATCTGAATCTTAGGCCAAGTTTGGCATCCCCAATATAATCCATCTTTTTATCTTTTTATCTTTTTTCCATCACATCACCTCTCTACTTTTCTGGACATCTTTTCGTAAAAAGACAAAAAGTGCACTTATTTAGATCATCCCAAAAAGACAAAAAGTGCACTTAATTTCTTAATTCTTTTGATTTTTTTTGAAAAAAAAAAACTTAGCACTTATTAAATTCTTCCAAATCTTTTTAACTTCTCCAATACACACACTCTTTTTAACTTTTTACATACCTATTGCAAACAGTGAGTCTCCTTTTTGTTTTCTCCTTCTTGACTTCTCGCCTTTACACTTTCAACTTCAGTGACCACGTATGCAAACAGTAAGTCTTGTTTTGTTTTCTCCTTCTTGACTTTTCCTTTTGTTTACTGTTTTAATATTGTAATTAGATAGCGCATAAAAATATTTGTGATTTGTCTAGCGAATAAAAAATTATAATTTGATTTTTTAATATGATTGAAATTAGATAAATATAAACCCTCACAAAAAGAAAAATGTGATTATAATTAGTTGAATGATTCTTTTTTTTTTAATGTGATTGTAGTTAGTTTAATAGTTCTTTTTTTTCATTTATTTATTTTATTATGAGAAAAATGTGATATGATTGTAATTTGTTCAATGGCTCTTTTTTTTAATATGATTGTTGTAGTTAGTTCAATGGTTTTTTTTACTATTTTAATTTAATTTTTGATTTTTTAATATGATTGAAGTTAGATAAATATAAACCCTCACAAAGAAAAAAATGTGATTATAATTAGTTGAATGATTCTTTTTTTTTAATGTGATTGTAGTTAGTTTAATAGTTCTTTTTGTTTCACTTATTTATTTTACTATGGGAAAAATATGATGTGATTGTAATTTGTTCAATGGCTCTTTTTTTTAATATGATTGTTGTAATTAGTTCAATGGTTTTTTTTTTAATGTTATTTAATCTTTTTATTTACTATTTTAATTTTATTTTTAATATGATTGAAATTAGATAAACATAACTACTCACAAAGAAAAAAATATGATTGTAGTTAGTTCAATGGTTCATTTTTTTTTTTAATATGATTGTAGTTAGTCAATAGTTCTTTTTTTATTTATTTATTTTTTATTATGAGAAAAATGTGATGTAATTGTAATTTGTTCTATAGTTCTTTTTTTTAATGTGATTTAATCTTTTATTTACTGCTTTAATAGTTTTTCTTTACAATTATTTATGAAAAAAAATATGATTGTAGTTAGATAGCATAAAAATATTTGTGATTTGATTTGATTTTTTTTCTGATTTGATTTTTAAAGTACCAATTATCGATAATGATTAGATTGTATTTTGAAAAAAAATGTAATTGATTTTTTTAACTCACTGTGTTTTTTGAAAAAAAATTATTATGTTTTTTTAACTATCAATTCACTTAATTTGTGATTTGATTTTTAACTCACTGTATTTTTTGAAAAGCAAAATGGATTGTACTCATTAGGGTCACATAATGTACCAATTATTGATGATGATTAGATTGTATTTTGACCCAAAAAAATTGTAATTGATCTTTTTAACTCACTATATTTTTTGGAAAATAAATTATTGTGTTTTTTAATTATCAATTGACTTAATTTATGATTGATTTTTTTAATTCTTGATGATGATTAGATAGCATTAAAAAAAAATTGTGATTTGTATGATTGAAATTATCTCATTTTGTTTATAATTTTATTTTTTAATATGATTGAAGTTAGATAAACATAAACACTCACAAAAAGAAAAATGTGATTGTAGTTTGTTCAATAGTTCTAAATAATTCTATATCTATACTAATATTAAGCAAAAGGGGGTTTTTAACCCCAAGCCTTGTGGGTGCTCCAATCTCCCAATCTAAATTTCTTGATTTTTTGATTTAAAAAAAAAAAAAACCTTAGCATTTATTAACTTCTCCTAATCCCCAATCTTACTCTCATAATAACACTTTAATGCATTAAGAACAAGAATAAAAAAAATTCTTTGAAATCCAACACATGAATTCCTTGAAAAGTCCCAACACATATGATTATTATCTCTCATAATAAAACTTTAATGCATTAAGAACAAGTATAAAAAAAATTTCTTGAAAAGTCCAACATATATGATTATTATCAAAATATTAAACTTTAATACTCCCTCCGTCCCATAATATTAGTCCCTTATTCCATTTTTCATTGTCCCAAAATATTAATCCCTCTTCAAAAATCAAGTACAAAAATAATATAAATTTCCTATTTTACCCTTCTTTTAAATTCATAAATAATATAAAAAGTACAATTATAACATTGATATTCCCAAAAAAATGTACTATCAAAGGATAATTTTGGAAAATCAACTTTTTTAAAGTACAATAATTGTACTACCAAAAAAAGTTGGATTCTCCAAAAGGGACCAATATTTTGGGACGGAGGGAGTATAATATAATAAAAAAAAAGATATTTAATTCCTTAAAAAGTCTAACAAATGATTATTATCAAAATATTAAATTTTAATATAATATAAAAAAAGGAAAAAAAGTTGACATTTAAAAAAAAAAAGATATTTAAAAATCGCAATTCATATATATAAATAATTGTAAACACAATCCGTGCATAGCACGGGTGATATGCTAGTCTATATATAAGGAAAAGGGGATTTCTAACTCCCAAGCCTTGTGGGAGTTTCAATATCCCAATCTTAATTTTCTAAATTTTTTACTTAAAAAAAAAAATCAACATTTATTGATTTGGTCAAAATCCCCTAACCAACATTTATTAACTTTTTGCAATCCACATGCCAGCATTTATTGATTTTGTCAAAATCCCCTGATCAGTATTTATTAACTGTTTCCAATCCACATACATTTCTACATGCCTTTTGAGAGTTTTGGTCAAAATCCCCTCATATAAATAATTATGGACTAGCCTATCACCCGTGCTATGCACGGGATAATTATAGATATTTATATTTGTTTTAGATTTTTTTTAATATATAAATTATGTTTTTTAAGATTTTTTACAAAAATAATTTAATAATCTTATCACTAACCATAGTGTATGAAAAAAGTTGAAAAGGGTACTGCAGTAACTATACACAGATTGTATCTATAATTACTTGTATGAGGGGATTTTAAATATTGATCAGGGAATTTGACCAAATCAATAAATGCAGGCACGTGGATTGAAAAAAGTTAATAAATTTATTAGGGGATTTTGACCAAATCAAAAAATGCTGAGTTTTTTTTTTTTTTTAATAAAAAATTTAGAAAATTCAGATTGGGATGTTGAAGCTCCCACAGGCCTTGGGGGTTAAAAACCCCATTTTCCTTAAAAACCCCCTTGAGTGTTTATATTTATCTAACTTCAATTATATTAAAAAATCAAATTATAAACAAAAGGAGATAACTTCAATCATACAAATCACATTTTTTTTTAGTGTTATCTAACTACAATCATATTTTTCTCATAATAAAAAAAATAATTCAAAAAAAGGACCATTAAAATAGTAAATAAAAAGATTATTTAGAAGCATTAAACAAACGACAATCACATTTTTCTTTTTTGAGTGTTTATGTTTATCTAACTTCAATCATATTAAAAATAAAATTATAAACAAAAGGAGATAACTTCAATCATACAAATCACAATTTTTTTAATGCTATCTAATCATCATCAATAACTAAAAAAATCAATCATAAATTAAGTCAATTGATAATTAAAAAACACAATAATTTATTTTCCAAAAAATATAGTGAGTTAAAAAGATCAATTACAATTTTTTTTGGTCAAAATACAATCTAATCATCATCAATAATTGGTACATTATGTGACCCTAATAAGTACAATCCATTTTGTTTTTCAAAAAACACAATGAGTTAAAAATTAAATCACAAATTAAGTGAATTGATAGTTAAAAAAACATAATAATTTTTTTCCAAAAAACACAGTGAGTTAAAAAAATTAATTACAATTTTTTTTTCAAAATACAATCTAATCATTATCAATAATTGGTACTTTAAAAATCAAATCAGAAAAAAACCAAATGAAATCACAAATATTTTTATGCTATCTAACTACAATCATATTTTTTTCATAAATAATTGTAAAGAAAAACCATTAAAACAGTAAATAAAAGATTAAATCACATTAAAAAAAAGAACCATTGAACAAACTACAATCACATCACATTTTTTCCATAATAAAAAAAAATAAATGAAAAAAAGAACCATTGACTAACTACAATCACATTAAAAAAAAGAACCATTGAACTAACTACAATCACATTTTTTTTCTTTGTGAGTGTTTATATTTATCTAACTTCAATCATATTAAAAATAAAATTAAAATAGTAAACAAAAAGATTAAATAACATTAAAAAAAAAAAACCATTGAAGTAACTACAACAATCATATTAAAAAAAAAGAGTCATTGAACAAAGTACAATCACATCACATTACAATCACATTTTTTTCTTTGTGAGTGTTTATGTTTATTTAACTTCAATCATATTAAAAATAAAATTAAAATAGTAAATAAAAAGATTAAATAACATTAAAAAAAAAACTATTGAACTAACTATAACAATCATATTAAAAAAAAAGAGCCATTGAACAAATTACAATCACATCACATTTTTCCCATAATAAAATAAATAAATGAAAAAAAAGAACTATTAAACTAACTACAATCTCATTAAAAAAAAAAATCATTCAAGTAATTATAATCACATTTTCTCTTTGTGAGGGTTTATATTTATCTAAATTCAATCATATTAAAAAATCAAGTTATAATTTTTTATTCGCTAGACAAATCACAAATATTTTTATGCGCTATCTAACTATAATATTAAAACAGTAAACAAAATGAAAAGTCAAGAAGGAGAAAACAAAAAAAAAATGCCAAGTTTGGCATAACCTAAATAATACAAAAAGTCAAAAAGTCACAATCCTATTTAAGTCACATCATCTTATTTAAATCACATCACCTATCTAACACATCACATCAAACCCAACCCAAACCCAACCTATTTAAGTCAATAAATCAAAAAGTGCACTTTTTTAGAACATCCCAAACCAACCTTTACTGTTTGCATACGTGGTTACTGAAGTTGAAAGTGTAGAAGTGAGAAGTCAATAAGGAGAAAACAAAAAAAAGACTCACGGTTTGCAATAGGTATGTGAAAAGTTAAAAAGAATGTGTGTATTGGAGAAGTTAAAAGGACTTGGAAGAATTTAATAAGTACTAAGTTTTTTTTTTCAAAAAAAATCAAAAAAATTAAGAAATTAAGGTTCAGATATTGGAACTCCCACAAAACTTGTGGGTTAGAGATAGATATAAATAAATAGATAGATATAGATATAGATATAGATATTTATATTTGTTTTAAATTTTTTTAATATACAAATTATTTGTTTTGGAAAAGGTACTACAGTAATTATGAGAGAAATCAAAAAGTCTTATGGGTTAAGAGAAGTTAATAAATGCTAAGGTTAATTTTTTTTTTAAAAAAACAAAAGATTAGAAAATTAGGATTGGCATATTGGAGCTCCCATAGACCTTGGGGGTTAAAAACCCCCTTTTGCTTAATATATAGTATAGATACAACCCGTGCATAGTTACTGCAGCACCCTTTTCAACTTCTCCCATACACTCTGATTAGTGATAAGATTGTTAAATTATTTTATAAAAAATCTAAAAATAATAATTTATATATTAAAAAAATTCTAAAACAAATATAAATATCTATAATTATCCTGTACATAACACGGGTGATAGGCTAGTTTAGATAAAGAGAAAGTTGGAGTTAAGTTGTAAGACCAAATTGAAACACATTTTAGGGGCTAAATTGATGTAATTTAAATATTAAGAACACATATTACATATTTTAAGATCAAATATAATTTTTTTAATTAATTTTCATTTTTACCCTTGTCTTTAATGTAGGTTGGGGGATCTAATTTGACACAAATTAAGAGTAATGTTAGAGATCTCAAAAGTTCTACAAAAGTTTCTACCAAATATCTCACATGAGTATAGGACCCACATGGGATTCACATAGTGTGGGTCCCACACCCATGTAAGACATTTGGTAGAAATTTTGATAAAATTTTTAAAATCCCTAACATTTTTCCAAATTAAACATAGGGGACTAAAATGACATATATCATGTACTTTGGCACTCAAAATATAGTTAATCTTTTCTTGTCTATATATGCAGTAACACTATAACAACAATATAGTTAATCTTTTCTTGTCTATATATACAGTAACACTATAAATCCAAGAAAGTTTACTCAGAATTTTACCTAGTAACAACAATAAATTTTTTAAAATTTATTCTATACATAAATTTCACAATACATCAATAAATCTTATCGAACACTGCTTTTTCTCTGCAACTTTCCTTACCCAAGAGTTTCTGTTATACATGAGATAACATTGAAATAAAAAAATCAAACCAAAGTTTGTCAGCATGGTTTAGGTCTTGGGGTTTTATAATCATTTTGTCTATATGAATATATATATATAGAAATATATTTATGTATACATCAAAGCAGTAACCTTGAAAAGTTTTGACAAAAGTGGTATCAAGTTGCATAATTTGGCCCCACATAATAGATAAAAATTCGCGTACCACTTGGCAACTTGCTTAATTAGTTCTTTGAATTTAATTCATCATCATTCAATTTATGTCACAATTTATGACTCCCAACTATCACAGTACACTCACTATTTTTACACTTTGTTTTATTTGGAACTTTCTGAGTTTTTTTTTAAAGAAGAATATTAAGAATTTTTTTATCAAATGTCTCGTATGGGTATAAGATCTATATTTATGTGATACATTTAGTAGAAATGTTGGTAATTTTCTTATGCTGTGTTTGGTTAGAGGATTTAAGGAGAGATTTGAAAAGGGAAATGAAAAACGTAAGTGAAATGTGAATAAAATATACCCACATTTCATCTAGTTTCATACACATTTTTCATTTCTCTTTCTAAATCCCTCCCCAAATTTCCCAACCAAACACACCATTAATGTCTCTAACATTGCTCTTCTTGAAATGTATGTATATTCCAATCCAAATGTAGTTTTTTTGCTTTTTTTTTTTTTTTTTTAAATAATAATTGGGAGGCTAGTTCCAACTCCCAACCAGAAAGCTGAGATAGCAATATCTTTTGATTGTTCCCATTAACTGCACTTTTGAAATCAAAATGACAATATGACTGCTTAACTAAAACTTTCTGAGCACCCTTCCTCACAGAATTACACAATGAATTCTACAAGAACCATCTGTTGAAAATTCGTAGACCACCCATCGACTTCTCATTAGGGTACTTGATTGCACGTGTCCTCATTAGGGTAATTAATTTGATGAAATTCAAACATTGGCATTCACTCCACAATAGCTCCCATATTATACTGGATCTAGAACACAGTTTACAACTTCCTAAGTTTAATCAAGGAGGATCAAAATTAGAATTTTGCTTTTTTAAAACTACATTGAGCACCAAAAATTTCTTCCTATGAAACTTCAATTTATAGCAAAGAAACACAAAATATGAGCCAACTAATTACATTTTTAATTGAATATGAGCTAGTATATCACCCGTGTTATGCACGGATTGTGTTTACAATTATTTGTATATATGTGAATTGTGATTTTTAAATGTCTTTTTTTTTTCTTTTCTTTTTTTTTGCAAACAGAAAAAGAAATATAACAAATGCAGCATATCTTCAATCAATTATTTTATATTTGTTTTTAATTCAAAATTTAAAAATAATATATGGGCAAAATTTATAACTAAATTAAGAAAAAATTTATCCCTAGCAACATTTATTTACTTCTATATAAATACTTAAGAAAATAAACCTGAAAAATGTAGTCAATATAATATTATACATTAAGTAAAAAAAATGTGATTAGCAATTATGTTAACATAAATTTACTATAATTTTAATTTCAAATAAAATATATATATATATATATATTTTTTAAAAACATTTTATTTAGCTAGTACCAAATAGAATTTTTTTAACAAAAAGGAAAGTTATAAAAGTTTGTTGCAAATTTTCAAATGTCTATTGTTAAACATTTTATTTTACTTGCTTATTTGTTTACTTGCTTGCTTTGGGAGTTTTGATCTTTGATCTTTGATCTTTGATCTTTACTCCATATTCATCATATTGTTTTATTTATTTTTCTTCTTCTTACTTGATTTTCGCATGATGTTTTTTTCATTGTGTATCTCCAAGTATATTAGTAAAAACATCATACACTTAAAATGCACAAAATTACAATATATAGAAAGAAAGAAAAAGAGAGTAAGTAATTGCTCAAAACTAAAACTACTATAAGAAAAAATAAAGAATAAAAACAAAAATGAAATTGTTTGAAATAGAAAATGATTTACTTATTTATTTATTAATTTTTAAAAAATAAACTTTTAAAGAAAATAAAGAAAACTATAAAATAAAATAAAAAAGTATGAAAACCAAATATAAAATATAATACAAAAAATAAATGAATTATAGGATTTTCAAGAAGTAAGACTTACAAATAAATTTTGTAAAATCTTATCTACTCATATACTTTTTGTGTATATTTCTTGTACTTCTAATCCCGAGAATGATATTGAAATAGTCTACACTTCTTGCATTAAATCCATCTAATAGTTTTAGCAAACATAGATATAATAAATCTCATAACACAAAATACAAAAAATTGTGAGACAAAATATCTAAAAAAAAATAAAGGCAACGTTCAATGATGATGTAGAAACACATCTGTCGTTTTAATTTGAGGTATAACCAGATAAACCACCATAGAAAAGGAAGACAACCTTTATTTTTCATCACAACAATTACATAAGTCAATATATAATTTTAATGTCTCTTACTCTTCCACATGTCCAATTCTTTATCAATATTAAAATGAATACATTAACCAAAAAAAGGAAACATTTAAGAAGACAAAGAGATGTGGTTTGAGATCTTTCAATTGCTAAATTCTATTAATCAATAGTTATATGGCTTCAATGAGTTTCTAATATTTGTTAGCCATTAAAGCTGAGTTATTTGATTTCATTTATATTTACTTGATAATTTGAGAGTGGACACTTGTCAAGTCTTTACATACACTTGGCAAAGGTGGTAGTTAAAGGAAGATCTCTACTGAACGAGTGGTCTCTGATAATAAGGGAATTGCTCTTGCGCCTGCCGTGGCTACTAAATCTGCAGCTATGTCCGCTACTAATACTAAGGGCTCTGGGTTTCCAACTGAAATGGGATCTGTATATGGAACGTCTATAGAGACTGGAAATGATGCCGTGTGCTATGGAACAGGATATAGGGGGTCCATTTCTTCTCTTTTATTTTTTGCACACAGAAAAAGAAATATAACAAATGCAGCATATCTTCAATCAATTATTTTATGTTTACTTTTATTCAAAATTTAAAAATAATATATGGGCAAAATCTATAACTAAATTAAGAAAAAATTTATCCCTAACAAATTTTTTTTCCTTCTATATAAATACTTTAAAAAAATAAACTTGAAAAATGTAGTCAATACAATATTATACATTAAGTCAAAAAAATGTGATTAGCAATTATGCTTACATAAATTTTCTATAGTTTTAATTTCAAATTTAAATATATATATATGTATGTATTTTAAAAGCATTTTATTTAGCTAGTACCAAATAGAATTTTTTTAGCAAAAAGGAAAGTTATAAAATTTTGTTGCAAATTTTCAACTGTCTATTGTTAAACATTTTATTTTCAAATGTCTTTGGAAGTTTTGATCTTTGATCTTTGCTCCATATTCATCATATTGTTTTATTTATTTTCCTTCTTCTTACTTGATTTTCGCATGATACTTCTTTCATAGTGCATTTGCGAGTGTATTAGTAAAAATATCATATACTTAAAATGTACAAAATTACAATATATAGAAGAAAAAAAAAAGTAAGTAATTGCTCAAAACTAAAACTACTTTAAGAAAAATAAAAAAATAAAAACAAAAATAAAATTTTTTGAAATAGAAAATGATTTACTTATTTATTTATTAATTTTTAAAAATAAACTTTTAAAGAAAACAAAGAAAACTATAAAATAAAATAAAATAAGTACAGAAATCAAATATAAAACATAATACAAGAAATAAATGAATTATGGGATTTTCAAGAAGTGAGACTCACAAATAAATTTTGTAAAATCTTGTCTATTCATTTACTTTTTGTGTATATTTTTTGTACTTCTAATCCCAAAAATAATATTAAAATAGTCTACACTTCTTGCATTAGATCCATCTAATAGTTTTAGTAAATATAGATATAATAAATTTCATAACACAAAACACAAAAAATTGTGAAACAAAGTATTTTAAAAATATAAAGACAATGTTCAATGATGATGTAGAAACACACCTAACGTTTTAATTAGAGGTATAACCAGATAAATCACCATAAAAAAGGAAGACAACCTTTATTTTTTATCACAACAATTATATAACTCAATATATAATTTTAATGTCTCTCACTCTTCCATACGTCCAATTTTTTATCAACATTAAAATGAATGCATGAACCAAAAAAAGGAAACATTTAATTTGTGAAGATAAAAAGATATGGTTTGAGACTTTTCAATTGCTGAATTCTATTAATCAATAGTTATTAGGCTTCAATGGACTTCTAATATTTGTTAGCCATTAAAGCTGAGTTATTTGATTTCATCTATATTCACTTGATAATTTGAAGGAATGGGGGTCACTGCTGTGCCTTTGGCACAGCAGTCACTGTTGTGGTTCATTTTGTTGTATATTATAAATTTATTTTTATAATCTGAACCGTTCATGTTGTAGGATTTGTTGAGTACTTTATGTCTACCAAAAATCATATTAATCGGATATCAATAACTATATGATCGAATTGCATATTTTTATACTATTTTTCAAAAGAAAAACTTCTTGTTTATTTTTTTGGTTATCAATCATGTAGTTATTGATATCCGATTAATATGATTTTTGGTAGACATGAAGTACTCAACAAACCCTACAACATTAACGGTTCAGATTATAAAAATAAATTCATAATGTACAACAAAATGAGCCACAACAGTGACTGCTGTGCCTTTGGCACAGCAGTGACCCCAGTTCCTAATTTGAAAGTAGACACGTGTCAAGTATTTACACAAACACTTAGCACATTTTTTAGCATTATTAATGAAATACACAATGTAATTGTTCTTCTCTTTTTTTTCCCCAATTGCAACCTATTATTTTTTAATAAGAATTTATATTTGTTTTAGATATTTTTAAATATTTTTTTAATATAAAAATTATTTTTTTTAGATTTTTTATAAAAAATAATTTAACAATCTCATTACTAACCATAGTATATGAGAGAAATTGAAAAGGGTACTGCAGTAGGTATGTGAGAAGTCAAAAAGATTTGAAAAATTTAGTCAAAACCCCTCCATTAGACCATTGTTTAGTGAAAAGGACAACCCAATTTTTTTTGCTTCATAAAGCCCCTAAGGAGAAAATACATAATTGAGTAAGGACAAAATAAAATATCTTCTTTCTTTTTTTCTTGGACAATATTGCTAGAGTAACATGTTATTGTCAGAGGTAATAATTTTTATTTTTTTTAAGAATTTCATAGTCAATATGGATCTTATTTGATAGATCTTGATGAGAAAATTCTAAAAATATTAATTTTATTACAAACTGACATTTACATCAAAAGTTATATTGTATTAAAGTTTAATATTTTGATAATAATCATATGTGTTGAATTTTTCAAGAAATTTTTTTATACTTGTCCTTAATGTATTAAAGTTTTATTATGAAGAAGTTTTAACCAAATCTTCCAAAAGACTTGTGGGTTGAAAGAAATTAATAAATGCTAAGGCTTTTTTTTTTTTTAAATAAAAAACTTAGAAAATTTTCTTACAAGACTTATGAGTTAGAAATCTCATTTTTCTTATATGGGGTGTTTGGTAAAGGCTTTTTTTAGCTTTTTGGACTAAAATTTACAAAATGACAAAATAGACTAAAATAGCCAATCTAACAAAATATTACATCAAACCCATAATCATTTCACTTTTTCTCTCACAAACATCACATCCAACTACAAAAAATCTAACTATTTTCCCAAATACAAAAATTTTAATCTATTAAAATAGTTAAAAACTAAAATAACCTACTAAAATAGCAACTCCCCAAACACCCACAACATATATGGATAGATAGGGTTTCATTTTCCTGATGGCCAAGTAAACAACATGTCTCAAGCTAAAAAGCAATCACTCATATTTGCTAAATGGTATGGGAAATTATGAGCTTTTCTTGATAATCACCATGTGTTTGGTAACAACCCTTCATCACTTTCATGTTTTTATACTTTTGCCTTTTCATCTCATTATATGCTTCACTTAATTGTTCAATGAATTAATGGACATTTTCTTTGTCACTCTCTAGTTTCATAGATGTTTATAAAAATAAATCAAGGGAAATGATCAGTTAGGCAGTTTATGATTCTATAATTCAAAATACACACAATTTAGCTTTCGATAACTTCAAAATCTTTTGGTTTACTGTGGTGTTTATCCATTTAGCATTTTAGGCTATTTCTTTGATTATTTGATTAATGTACCTATATTAAATTGGAATCATGCTTTTTCATTTTTTACTTTTGAGTTATTTTTGCATCAGCTTTCAGCTCCATTTCATCACTCGAAGTTTGTAAGCAACGATTTCTAGGACTACCTCAATCTACTCAGCCTGAAGAAACCTCTGAAACATCAAATGTTCATGTTGAAACTCTCAACTACAAGTGGTGCACTTGCAGCAGCTATGATTGGTCCTAAATCAACACTACTACACCATATGGCTCTTGCTTCATAAAATCAAAATTCTTATACATGTTAACGGTCTTACATAACTCTAATTTTAAAAGTCTTGTATTAATTAATTATCTACTAATTACTTAATGTATAAATATATACTGAATTATTACAACTTTTTGTAATGTGCATACCGTAAACTACTTTTTTGCAATCATTGTCTTCTTATTTTCTTTTTTAATCTTTTCTAATTTGAACAATTACTTTCTTAATCATTTAGTTTAAATATGTTTGATTCTTTTTTTTTTTTAAACACACAATTGTGTTCATGTTTTGCTCAGTAATATTACAAAACTTCAAGCTACTCATTCAATCAACTCATCAAATTATGGGCATCATAAGGCGCCCATCGCATCATGGGCATGCCTTGTCGTGCAACGCACGTGGGCCTCGCCACTAAGGGGCGTTTTGGAAGAGTAGTAAAAGTCAATTTTTTAATTTTTTCATCAACACTGCTAGGGATCCCAGAGGAGGCACTGCGAGCACCCCCAATGTTTTTTCATTGGCTGGTGTTTTTTTTTCTTTTTCTTTTTCAATCACCCACAGCTACGTGGGGTTAGGGGTCACTGGGGGTGAGGTCTATCGCATTTTTCTTTTTTAATATAAAAAAATCACAAAAAAGTCACAAAAAAATCAACTTTTTTAACACAAAAGAAGTTTAAAAAATCACACAAAAAAAAAAAAGAGTTAATTTTTTTTATCAACTTCTCAAAATAACAGTTTCTTGACCAGCTACTCAGGAGCCTTTTTCTGAGACAGGTAGTCCCACAAAAGAATTGTACGTACCAAACAAAAAGTACAAATTCCCAAAAACGAAATTCAAAAAATTCATCAATTAATTTTTGTGTTTTTGTTTCTTTTATTAATTGAAAATGCACGTGTATTGAGGTAATATTATTTTACCTCCTAAATTATCATGTATTTTTTAATTTGACTCTTAAACTTTGATTTATTTTAATTTAGTACTTAAATTTTTAATAAATTGATCAATTTAACCCCTGTCGTCACATTCTGTCTATAATTAGACAGAATGTACTTACGTAACACCAAAATTCATTTAAAATTTCATTTTACCACCCCAAACTATACCTTAAAAATCAATTTGTTCCCCAAATATAAAAAATTAAATTTTAAATAATATATACTTTCCAAAAAAATAATAAAAAATACAAAAAATTCTCATTTTGAATTATTTTGAGACTATAAAGCATAAATAATTCAACAAATATGTTGTACCCGTACCGAATACTTACCGACTTATGATATTTTTGCATACGTACCGGGTACACAAAATATGTACTCAAATTTTTTTTTCTTAATTTTTTGCTTACCCAGACATATCTAATATATATTTAAGTCGTACCGTATCTCAGTCGAAAATAATATTTTTCTTCTATTACAAAGATAAAATTATTTTTACTAAACTTCTTTTTTATTTTTAGTTTTATACTTAGTATGGTTTTAAAATAAGAGGGATGCACCAATAAATTCCAAATTTGTATCTTGTAACCCATTTTGTCTTATGAATTTTCTTATAAACCGTTAGGTCATATCCCAATGTTAATGACCAACATCAAACATCATCATCGTCAAAACAACAACATCATCATCATCAAAACAACATCAAACATCACAACATCATTACCAAAACAACATCAAACATCATCATCAAAACAACATCAAACATCACAACATCATCATCAACATCAAACATTATTATCATCAAACATCATCAACATCAGATTTATTTTCAAAAAAATTAAAGCTATTGCTCGAGATCCGTCATCAAATTCATTAGAACATCAAATCCATCAGATTAAAAGCGAGAAACAATGTAATTTTTAAAAAGTGAACAAAAATTGAAGGAAATGCAAAACATATTATACACAAGAAATTGAACTACTTCACAATCTTTAAAGATACAAAAATCTATGAGGAATAATACCCATAAAACATATCTCTAGAGAGAGAGGGGGGAGGCAATAATAATAAAATACCCTTGGGGATAAACATTGCCATAGATTGGGAGAACAACAGAGGACCCAACTGGGTTGACGACCAACGAAGAAAACATTGATTTCCACCACGACTTCTTGTTGCTGATTTTCATAACCTGATCCTGATGTTGATGTTGACGAAGGAGATGAAACAGAGACACCCAAAAGCATAGCTACTACTACCATCACCAACATAACCACCTCGCCGCCTAGGGTTTCACGATCTGAGAGAGAGATGGGCAATGGTTCTGTCTGAGAGAGAGAGGGGCAACGACCCTACCCTCGCCTTTGTCTGGACCTACATCGCCGCCGTACAAATGAACCACCACCACCGCGGCTGTATCGACGCTGCCAACAACCTCCTTCCCTTGCTCGAGACAACGATTTGAAGAAGAAGATGATCGTCGTAGAAGAAGAATCATGGATCTGTCTGTTGGGGAGTCGATTAGGGCTTGTATTGATTCGATCTGATTTGAACATCGCTGAAGAACATCATGATGTTGATGATGTTCACATATATATATATTTTTTTTTGATGATGTTTTGTTAATGTTTGATATTGTCGATTGGTGCAGTTAATGTTGCTAATGTAGCTAATGTTTTGATGATGTTAATGATATTGTTGATGTTGCTGATGTAGATAGTGGGACTAAATGGTGCATAAGAAAATTTGTAGGACTAAATGGTTTAACTTTCTACCACATAGGATTTACTGGTAATTTTTCCTTAAAATTAAGTTATGGTTTATAAGTTATTTAATATAATAATATTTAATTTAATCTTATAACTATGCTTTTAGCATTAAATGTCAATTGTATATTGGCTTTAACAAATTAAATCATTTAATCAATTTTTGTATTATTTCAAAAAAAATATTTTTTATAAACGTATTAAACCATACCCATACTTGTACCCTACTTTTTAAAGATTTTACTATGTAGATATACTCATATCGTACCAATACCAGTACTTATACCCACACTTGTGCTTTGTAGGTCGCAAATTATATCGAGTTGATCATAGAGAAACTTATTGAGTAGAAAATTTATTGACTACTCTATGTGTGTGCGCGCACGCAATTGTAACTAGTTTATTACCCAAATTAATTTCAATAGAATTGATCGACTAATAGTAATTTCACAATTGAGTAGGAAATTTTTTTCAAAATTAAGTAACCGATATGGATACGACATGTTTGTCGAAATATCCATGCTTCATAGTCTCAAGATAATTCTAAATGAGGATTTTTATTTTTTTATTATTTTTTTGCAAAGTATATATTATTTAAAATTTAATTTTTTCATTATTGAGATAAAAAATATTTATTAAATATTTAAATTTAATTTTTTTATATTTGGGGGGGGAATTAATTTTTAAGGTATAGTTTGGGAGGTAAAATGATTCTGAATTAATTTTGCTACCACATCAGCACATTCTGTCTAATTGTAGACGAAATGTAACGACAGGATTAAATTGATCAATTTGTTAAAAATTCAGATATTAAATTAAAATAAATCAAAATATAAGGATTAAATTAAAAAACACAAGATAATTTGGAAAACAAAATAATATTTTCTCACGTCTATTTTTAAAGTAAGTCGAATCTTAAGTTGCTTTATATACTGTCACACTTTTTGTTTTCCTTTACAATTACTTTCTTTTTATACTAATTAAAAAATTATATTTTTTTTTCTTTGTACCCCACGTTAGTCATGAGCTCAGAGGCGTAATTGTGTGTTTTTAAGGAGAAATCTTAGGTTATATTTGATAAAACGGAAGATCGTTCGAAAAGGGTAAATTACATAAATAGTCTTTATAGTTTGGTGCTTGTATTACTTTGGTCTCTGACTTTTTAATTGTGACACATTTGATCCTAAATTTTGAATATTGTTCCAAATAAGGACAATTGAATATATAATTAGATTTTGCAAGGGTAAAATTGTCAATTTGATAAAATATAAACTAATTTGACAAAAATAAATGTCAAACAAATATTTTTGAATTTTTAAAAATTATTTCTATCTACTAAAAATAAAATTTTGTAAAATTGATAAATCTTTTAGACATTTATTTTTTTTTTTACCAAATTAATTTTTATTATGTATTTAGATGATGATCATGTAAAATTAATTTTAAAAAATTAATCATGTAATTTTTATTAATTTTACATAATTTTATCATTGGTGGATAAAAATAATTTTAAAAAATTAAAAATATTTTTTGACATTTATTTTATCAAATTAGTTTATATTTTATCAAATTGATGATTTTACCCTTGAAAAATCTAATAATATTTTCAATTGTCCTTATTTGAAACAAGATTCAAAATTCAGGGTCAAATGTGTCACAATTGAAAAGTCAAGGACCAAAGTGACACAAGTCCCAAACTATAGGGACTATTAGTGTAATTAACCCCAAAAAAAATTAAATAAATTATAAATACACTCTTTGAAATTTATTTAAATTAAAAATTATTCTCAGTGATTTTAGAAATTACATTATGTCTCCTAAAGTTTTTAATTTCATAACAAATAGGTCCTTTTATTAATAAATCATCAAGTTAATTAACAGTTTTTAATAATATTAAATTTTATTTCAATTAATAATTCAGATAATTTTATTATTGTATAGGTGAACAGTTAGAAATTTTATTTTTTTAATTAATTTTGTTAAATAAAAAATTCTAACAGGAGGTATTTGTAATTTTTCAAATTATAGGGGACAATTTGTATTTTAAGTAAATCTCAGAGATGTATTTATAATTTACCCAATATAAAATTAAGACCCCAAAAAAAAAATATCAATTTAAAAGTCAACATCTCTAAGTTATATCATATTTTAAGAAATAGGGTAAAAGTTAATTTTTTGTCTTTTTTTTTTTAAAAAAAAAATATGTAAAAAAATAAAGAGATTAATGTGATTCAGAAAAATCAAAATGTCAAAAAACTGACTTTTAACCCAATAATAGAATTTATGTGTTAATCTTTTTTCAAATGTTTGGTTTGACTGAACTTTTTTTTATTTTTTATTTATAAGAGAATGATGAAAACTTAAATATTGTGTATTCATTTACCCTTTTTTACTATTAAACAGTTTACCCTATTATTTTCAGAATGTGAGATTCTCAAAAAGTACAGGAATTAGAATCTTGGTTAATTTAGAAAAAGTGATTTTAATTTGAATAGTAATAAGGAACCACATTTATATTTTAATCTATTTTAAACATTAAAATCATAGTGGTCAAGAAAATCACATTCTCATTTTTTCAAAAAATTTTCTCATTCAAATTCATCCTAAATGTAAAATGAAATACAAGTAATAAAAGTCTAAAATCAAATCAAATAAACCACTTATATTGTATTTGATTTACTGAAAATAGTTAAAATGGAATGGAATGATTATTCATTACGTTCTCATATGGAATAATCATCCTTTGAAATAATGCATGATGATTTTATTTGTGATTACTTTATTAATCAACCAAACATGAGAGTGAACATTTTGATGAAGTGATTATTCTTCCAATGAACCATTCATTCTCTTAACATATAGATTTAGAACACTAGGGTACCCTTTATTGTTTGGGTTAACTTTTCTTTATTTTGATTCAATGGCCAATTTAAAATTTTTAAAATGTTTCATCCACATAAATTTTTTCTTTCAAATTTCTTTGAAGATATTCATTCAGGGGATTTAGGGGAAATTTGTGTGAATGTAGCATTGCAGTTAAATTGTAGTACTAAGAGCATCTCCAATTTTTCATCAAATTTAAGTAAAATTTTTATGAAAAGTTTGATCTAATATGATGCACTCCAATAGTTTTCATCAAATCTGTCGATCGTCCAGTGACGAATAAATTTTCATCAAATTCATTCCAAAATTCAATTGTCCGGGAAGCCATCCCATCGGTTGTCCATCCGATCATCCACCAACGGTTATCTCCAAAATTTGATGAAAGGATAAACACAAGCTCAATTTCATGAAATTTTTAATTTTTTCCTCATTTGATATGGATTTGATGCTAGCGTTGGAGTAGAAAAAGGGAGGTTATTTCATCAAATTTAAATTTGCTAAAAAGCTTGATCTGATACGATACACTCGAATAGTTTTCATCAAAACTACCGGTCATCTGGTGAATAGTAAATTTTTATCAAATTCATTCCAAAATCCGATTGTTCAGGAGGTCGTGTATCAACGATAATCTCTAAAATTTGAAGAAAGGATAAACAGAGAGATTCGATTTGATGAAAATTTTAATTTTTTTCTTATTTGATATAGATTTAATGTTAAAATTAAAATAAAAAATAAAAATTTCTTTCACCAAATTTAAATTTAATATAAAGCCTCTGTTTGGGAAGTGGGTTGGCTTTTTGACTTTTTTGGCTATTTTAGCCTGGGCTAAAAAGCTTGGTTTGGGAAGGGCTTTTTGGCTTTTTTGACTTTTTTTGTGAGAGAATAGTGTAATGATTATGGGTTGGATGTGATGTTTTGTTTGTTGTGACTAAAATAACCTATTTTATTTTTTGTGACTAAAATAATCAAAAAAACCTGGAAACCTTCTTCCCAAACGGTTTTGTTGATTATCCTAAGTTAATGTATTATGTTTTTAAAATAATATACATATATATATATATATATATATATATCTTAAAAAATTACAAACATGAAACATAATTAAAGAAAAAAAGAAAAAGTTTGAGTTATGTGCACCAAAGGTGTTGTTTGGCAAGTTGATTTGTGGCGAAAATAGTCACAAAAGACAGAATAAGCTATTTTAGTCATAACAAACAAAACATTACAACCAACTCATAATCATTATACTCTTCTCTCATAAAAAAATCCAAAAAAGTCAAAAAATTAGAAAATCATTCCTAAACTAAGTTTTTAATCTCATCTACAATAACAAAAAAATAAAAAACCAAAAAATCAACGTACTTTCCAAACGGAGGCAAAGTCTGAGTAAAGCTTACAGATAGAATTTGTGAAATCTACAGCAGGGAATGCTATTTATTGGGAGTCGCAATTTCTTTCACAAGGTATGTGTGGTTCTATAATAGTGATGACACTAGTGATGCGATCACCGATAATAATTAAGAAAATTTCAATTTAGTATAGTGTCATAAAAAATTATTTAAAAAATTATAATTATAATTATTAATATTAATAAAAAATTTATTAATTTGTAATCATTTTTGACAAAACACTGATATAATTATTTAACAATTCAAGCACAGTTAATTATAGTAGTTATATTATAGGGAAATTTATTAGAAAATTATTTTTAAGTATTTGTATCTTAATTAGTCTATAAATCTTATTATTTGAACATTTGATCTATCAAATCATAATTTTCATATTTAAGATATTTTATAAATATTTTTACATTTACAAATATTTTTTGAACGGTTAGCAATTTGATAATGTGAACATTCATATTTTATAATATAAATATTCACATTGATGGTGTGAACATTCACATTGACGATGTGAACATTCACATCACGAAACATTTGCACTGTAAATGTAAATATTATTAGGGGTATTTTGGTAACTATGTCACTCATAAGATTTATTGAAATATAAAAAAATAATGTGGACTAAGTAAAACATAAGTAGGTGAAAAAGAATTTATAAAAAAGTGTCCCTATATTATAGGTAAGTTATGATATTTATGGGGTTGATTATTACAAATATCACAATTGAGCCATTTTTAATCATAACTAAAAATAATAATGAGTCATAACCAAATATCACATAAGATATAACTAAAATCTTTTGAATCAGAACAAAAATAATGCCATAACTAATATCACAATAAATTATGACAAATACCACAATATCAAGTCATTATTAAGTCATAACTCATATATTGCAATCAAATGTCACAAATGTTATAACTAAGACATATGATATATATCAGAAAAAGAAATGTGTATAGTATAATTTCCCCTACAACCTATTATTTTTTAGGGTAAATTACAAATACACTCCTGAGATTTGTTTAAAATATAAATTGTCCCTTGCGATTTGAAAATTTATAAATATCTCATTGTTAATTTTTTTTATTTAACAGAATAAATTAAAAAAAATAAAATTTCTAAATATTTTTCTATACAATAATAAATTTTTTTGAATAATTAATTAAAATAACATTTTAATATCATTAGAAACGGTTAATTAACTTAATAATTAATAAATTATGAAATGATGAAATTATAAATTTTAAAAAACAAAACATAATTTTAAAAATTATAAAAAAACAACACGCATTTTAAGTAAATCTTATACTAGCCTATCACCCGTGCTATGCACGAGATAATTATAGATATTTATATTTGTTTTAGATTTTTTTAATATATAAATTGTGTTTTTTAAGATTTTTTTCTTATCACTAACCATAGTGTATGGAGAAGTTGAAAAGGGTATTGCAGTAACTATATACGAATTGTATCTATAATTATTTGTATAAGGGAATTTTAAATGCTGGTCAGGGAATTTTAACCAAATCAATAATTGCAGGCATGTGGAAAGATATGTGGATTGAAAAAAGTTAATAAATGCTAATCAGGGGATTTTGACCAAATCAATAAATGCTGAGTTTTTTTTTTTTTTTTAAATAAAAAATTTAAAAAATTCAGATTGGGATATTGAAACTTCCATAGGCCTTGGGGGTTAAAAACTCCCTTTTGCTTAATATATAGTATAGATATAGATAGATAGATAGATATATCTTTTTATTTTTATTTTTATTTTTATGTGGTTTCTATTCGGGTATTTTTTTTTTCAATTTATTTAAGATGGAGTTGTAGGTATCTTTTTTTTAAATTTAATTTATCTGTGGTTTCCATTTGTTTTTAATTATTATTATTTAGGTAAGTTATGATGTGAGTTAGATATGTGATAGACATGTAAATTTTATTGATTTAAAGTTTATTTAGATAAACTTTAAAGATTTTTTTTTAGTTTTTTTTGTTATGTTATAATATAATATATAAAATATAGGTAGATATCTACAACTTTAATAGAAAATATTATCTGATTTTTTGGGGAAGAGAAAATGAATGCAAGTTTTAATATTTTTTTTTGAAAATTTGTGAAAGAGATTAGGAGGGAGAGATTATGAAATATTTTTGTTATTAAATAAATAAATCAATCAATAGTTTTTTTTAATCTATTTTGTAAATTAAAAATCAATAATTTTGGAAAATTGATTAATTTGTCCCATTAAGTAATTTAAAATTTTGATAGACATACATAAAAAAAAAAACATAATTATATTATTAAATCACAATTCAAATTTAGATGTTATATTTTTTTGAGATCTATAGTTAAATTCTTATCTTTTTTTTAAAAATTTTTGTGTGTAACCATAGTGTATGGGAGAAATTGAAAAGGGTCTTGCAATAATTATGAGAGAAGTCAAAAAGGATTGTGGGTTGGGAAAAGTCAATAAATGCTGAGGTTTTTTTTTTTTAAAATCAAAAAATTAGAAAATTAGGATTAGGAGATTGGAGCTCCTATCTGATTTTTTGGGAAAGAGAAAATGAATGCAAATTTTAATATTTTTTTTTAAAAATTTGTGAGAGAGATTAGGAGGGAGAGATTATGAAATATTTTTGTTATTAAATAAATAAAATCAGTCAATAGTTTTTTTAATCTATTTTGTAAATTAAAAATTGATAATTTTGAAAAATTGATTAATTTGTCCCATTAAGTGATTTAAAATTTTGATAGATATATGTAAAAAAAAATACATAATTATATTATTAAATCATAATTCAAATTTAGATGTTATATCTTTTTGAGATCTATAGCTAAATTCTTATTTTTTTTATTTTTTATTTTTGTGTGTAACCATAGTTTATGGGAGAAATTGAAAAGGATGTTGCAATAATTATGAGAGAAGTCAAAAGAGATTGTGGTTGGGAAAAGTCAATAAATGCTGAGGTTGGGTTGGGAGAAGTCAATAAATGCTGAGATTTTTTTTTTTTTTAAAATCAAAAAATTAAAAAATTAGGATTAGGAGATTGGAGCTCTCACAGGCCTTGGGGTTAAAAACTCCCTTTTGCTTAATATATAGTACAGATTGGGTGTGTATGTAATTGATCCTATTTTGTATGCATTAGTGTACACCGGTGTTCCATGCTCGTGCTGGTTAACTTGTCAAATGTGTTGAATATGGGTGATTATTCAGGTATTTTTAGAATATGAATATGTAGTGTTTTATAAGATTTTAATTGGTAAAAAATTATAAAAATTCACAATTTATATTAGAGATAAAAAAATAACATAAAAACTAAGGGTCTGTTTGGTAACGTTTACGTTTTCAGTTTATATTTATAAAATTTTATAAACTAGTTTTTGTTTATTTTTAGAAAAACATAAACTACAAACGCGTTTGGTAACTGACAAAATGTTTAAAAAAATATAAAATATAAAAAAGAGTGAGAAATAACAAGTGGCGGCGGAAGATGGTGGTGTAAAGTGGTGACGGTGGGTGGTGGGTAGCGGTGGGTGGTGGTGGTGGGTCGGTAGGTGACGGTGACGGTGACGGTGACGGTAGCGGGTGGCGGGTGGTGGTGGTGGCAGGTGAGTGGCGAATCGCGGGTGGTAGCGGGTGGGTAGTAGTGGCAGGTAGGTGGCGGGTGGTGGTGGTGGTGGATGAGTGGGTGACGGTGGTGGGTGGTGGGTGTGGTGGCGAATGGCGGGTGGTGGTGGTGGTGGTGGGTAGGTGGCGAGTGGTGACGGTGGCGGGTGATGGGTGGTAGCGATGGGTGGTGTGGTGGTGGTGGTGGCGGATGGTGATGGCAAGCGGGTGGTGGGTGGTGGTGGTGTGGGTGGGTGGGTGACGGTGGCGGCTGGTGGGTGGTGGCGAGTGAGTGGGGGTGGTGGTGGTAGGTGGTGGGTGGTGGTGGCAGGTGGATGGCGGGTGGGCGGTGGGTGGTGGTGGTGGTGGCGGATGGCGGTAGTGGTGGTGGCGGGTGGCGGTAGGTGGCAGGTGACTGGTGCGCGGGTGGTGGTGGCGGTAGGTGGCAGGTGACTGATGGCGGGTGGTAGATGGTGGTGGCAGGTTGGTGGCGGGCGGTGGATGGTAGTGGCGGGTGGTGGCAGGTGGGGTGGTGGTGGTGTGGCGAGGGGTGGGTGGTGGTGGCGAGTGGGTGGCAGTGGTGGTAGCCGTGGTGACTGGTGGGTGGCAGGTGGGTGGTGAGTGGTGGTGACAGGTAGTGGTGGGGGTGGGTGGTGGTGGCAGAAGACGGTGGTGGAAAATGGGTGGCGGGTGGTGGCTAGTGTTGGGTGGTAAAAAAAAAAAAAAACTCAAAACTCAAAACAGAAACATATTTTTTGAGTTTACATTTTTTGTCTAAATTTATAGACTGAACCCACTGATTTATAAATCAAAAATTTACCAAATAAATTTTTATTTAAATTTTTAAAATTTTTATAAATATAAATAGAAAATTAAAAACGTAAGTGTTACCAAACAACACCTAAATAATTGATGTTTAACTTATAATACGTGATGGTGAAGATTATTAAATAATTTTCCGTTGAACGCACGCATTGTGTGGTGTGGTGTGGTGTGGTGTGGTGTGGTAGCCTCTTTTGCCAAATGGTCGGCCGTGAAAACGCATCTTCGTGACGGCTGTGCTGATTTGATTGGACGGTGGTCCCGCTCTACAATAATATCAGAATATTTTATGTGAAACTTTTAAGAATTATTTACCCAAAAACTATCTAAATTATTACTAGTAAAAAATATCATTTTAATTTTTTAAAATTATAAAAATATATAAATAAATCACTTAAATTATTGAAAAGTATTATAAAAATATTTAAATAGACTCTCTAAATTATAAAATCGTACAAATTGAATCTCTTAACGGAAAGAGTCAAAGTGAAATACGTTAATAATTTAGGGGATTCATTTGTACACTTTTATAATTTAAGAAGTAAAACGATAATTGTAAATAATTTAGAAAGTTCATTTATAAATTTTTATAATTTAGCCCCGGTTTCACATTCATGTTGGGGCTAAATAATTACAAAAAAACAAAATTGATTACAAAAGCTAATAAGATAAAAAAAATTACTTTTTATTCACAATCATTACACTTTTTCTCTCACAAAAGTCAAAACAACCTTAAAACAAAAACTAAACAAGACTAAAAAAGTTAGGCTAAAAAAACATTAATATAAAAAAATTGACTATATTAGCTAATGCCAAACAAACTTTAAGGGATTCAAATTATATTTTTCAATAGTTTAAAAGTTTTCATGTAAATAACCCAACTTTTAAATATAAATCCCATCATCTAAGAATTAAATATAAATCATTCATTAAAATTTTTAAATAAATTTATAGCTTAAGTTTATGGTCTCTTAACTTTTTTTTAATAATTAAAATTGTGGCCACTTTATTTTTTTTTTTATTAGTTAAATTACACAAATCACTTTAAATTTGAAACAAATAAATTAATATGAAAATATTATAATTATCGGATCAATATATATTTTTTATTAATGATATATATTGATGGCTTTATAAAATAAATGATTTGAATTATCAAAATGAAATTTGTGATGGTCCCATAGGCTCTTCAAGTTTTCTAATATTTAAAGGTAAATATGAGAATACTCTGGTAAAAAAATACCTTCTCTTGGCATGTCAAACTTTTTGACTTTTTAATTATTTTAATCACAAAATGACAAAATAGACTTTTTAATCTAACAAGATAAAATATCACATTCAAACCCTAATCATTTTATTTATTTTTCATAAAAATTAAAAAAAACCAAAAAATTTACCTCAAATACTAAAAAATTAAAAAATTAAAAAGATAATCCACGTCCCAAACGAATTCTAACAAATTTTTATATTGTGTTTTGAGTGAGAGGGAGTCAACCGCACGTGTGAAACACTGAATGCACAATCAATCAGCCACTTTTGGTTTTGTTGTGTAGGTGGCCTGCTCGTATTGGATTAGTCATGGGTCATGGATGGCATGCCGAGACGGTAGACCGTGTGGTGTTCAAGCCAGCCCTTTTGACTCAACACGTCACCGCTGAGCTCACAATCTCATAGCTCATATCACAAGCAAGTGTCACCTACCGACCTCCTTATACTTTGGGGTGTTTTGGGAATGACATATATATATCTTTTTAATGATTTTTTTTAATTTTTCAAAAATATTTAGATTTTTAAATTCAACTTGACAAGTTAAATCGAAAAATTATAATTTTTTTTTAAAAAAAATAGAATAGATAAAAATTAAGTAATCTTTTTGACTTATTTTCATCTTTAGTTTTTTTTTTGTTGAAATTTTCAGAAAAATATTTTTTTAAATTTGTCTCGACATGACGGAAAAGTAAAAAATTTTAACATAATTTAAAAAAAAAAAAACCTCTAAAACTAAAAAAAATCGAAAAAAACAAAT
Source organism: Camellia japonica (assembly GCA_030407325.1). Classification (NCBI taxonomy): domain Eukaryota; kingdom Viridiplantae; phylum Streptophyta; class Magnoliopsida; order Ericales; family Theaceae; genus Camellia; species Camellia japonica. The sequence continues at coordinate 22,388,953 of JAPPVO010000007.1, forward strand.
TACTTTTTTTTTTTTTCCCCCGCTGACATTTGAGAGTTTAAGAGTACTTTTTGTATTTCCATACTACGTTTTATCTTTATCCCACAGATACACAATTTACTAAGTTCATATCTATATCTGCATCTATATCTATTTATATATTATATAAAGAAAATGAAATTTTTAGTAAGAAATTTTGTGAAAGTTTTAATATCTCATACTAATTTTTTAATTTAAACAATTAAGAAAAACTCTATTAGGTAGCTTTTATTTGATAATCTCACATAGGGAAAAGAGAAAAAAAATGAGTTGTTTTACTCATATAAAGTGAATCTTATACTCCCATCTCATTTAGCGAAAAGCTTTGTGAGAGTTTCAATATTTCATACTAATTTTATTGATTTTCTTAATTTTAAACAATTAAGAAAATCTTTATTGGCTAGCTTTTATTTGATAATTCCACAATGGAAAAAGAAAAAAAAAATGAGTTATTTTACTTATTGACATGGGTGAGCCCATAAAGGATATGACCCGCCACTTAAGGCCCAGTCCATGATTCATAACACTAAAGCTCAACATTCTAGGAACCTAACGTTACACCAAGCACCAATGACATTTAAACACTTGGCAAGTGAAGAACCAGCCACATCAGCAGACAAAGATCCTGCAAAGTTATTGCACCACACATCAGCCATTAATGAGTTTCCATGCAGCATTTATTGCGATAACCCTTCACATCGGAACAGAACAGCCTCACTATGAATAAGGCAAGTTAAAACATAGACTTTCGGCCAACATGACAGCTCAGAGTGGACAAGGAAATGATGAGCAAATGATATAAGCAGGTTTCTAAGATAAATAAAAGGTTAAGTTCTCTATCTCCATCCTCTCTCAACACCATCATCACTCTCACCTCATTAACTTGATCGTCGGAGGGTTCGCAGGGGGACCCCCCGTTTCCCGTTGAACTCTTGTGCAGGTCTCTCTGTGGGCTCAGCACTTGGGCAACGGTTTGGGAAGCGTGGACTGATCTGACCCGTTCCATCTGGAGCAGTCAGTACCATCACTTATAAAAAATGAATCTTATACTCCCATCTCATTTAATATTGTAGTGTTGTGTATGTTTCAATTCAATATAATTTAAATTTTAAAAGTTTTAATTAATTAATTATGACCTAGCCGATTAGGCTAAATTATTTTTGATTTTATTGATTCATTAATTTAACTGCAATTTTAGCGATTTTATCAAAATATATTAATTATATCTGTTTGATTCGAAATAAACTAAAGATTGAGATTGTTTGATTAGAAATAAACTTTTCGTCCAAATAACTGTTAATTTTTATTTTATAATCACACATCGAAAAAAAAAAGTGAGTTGTTTCACTTATATAAAGTGAATCTTAATAGTGTAGTATTGTATATACTTCAATTCAAGACAGTTTAAATTTAAAATTAAAATAACATTTAAAAGTTTTAATTAATTAATTTTTGTATAAGTTGGTTGGTTATTTGACCTAACCGATTAGGTTGAATTATTTTGGGTTTAACCAATTTGTCAATTTAATCGCGATTTCTCATACTGATTTTATTAATTTTAAACAATCAAAAAAAAAAAAAATCTATTGGCTAACTTCCATTTAACCATATAAAAATAAAACTCTAATTAGCTTATGATTTATTTTATAATCTCACATCGGGAGAAGAAGAAAAAGCAAAGTTTGTTTCACTATCTATCTATCTATCTCTATATTATATAAGGAAAAAGGAAATTTTTAAGGAGAAACCTTCTAGGAGCTCTATATCCTTATTCTAAAATTATTGAATTTTTTTAATTTTAAACTATTAAGAAAATTCTCATTCGCTAACTTCAATTTACCTTTTATTTTATAATCTCATATTGGAAAAAGAAAGAAAAACTCAATTGTTTCAGTTACATAAAGTGAATCTTATACTCCAATTTATATAAATAAAAGGAGATTTTTAGTGAAAAGCCTTATGATTAATATCTCATACTCATTTTGTTGATTTTCTTAATTTTAAACAATTAAAAAAATTTCCATTGGCTAACTTCCATTTAACTTTTATTTTACAATCCCACATAGACGTTTTGATTTTAAAAATAATTTTGTATGAGATTTTGAAACTTTCATCATATTTAACTTTAAAATAATTATAATCTCACATCGAAAAAAAAAAGAAAAAGTGAGTTGTTTCACTTATTCTATAAAGTGTTACAATCCCACATCGAAAAAAGAAAGAAACAGTGAGTTGTTTCATTTATATAAAATGAATCTTATAATGAGAGTTTTGAGGGAGAAGCCTTCTAGAAGCTCCAAACCCTCATTCTAAAATTATTGTATTTTCTTAATTTTAAATAATTAAGAAAATTTCCATTGGCTAACTTTCATTTACCTTTTATTTTACAATCCCACATCGGGAATAAAAGAAAAAAGTGAATTGTTTCATTTACATAAAGTGAATCTTATGCTCAAATTTATATAAATTATTGAATTTTCTTAATTTTAACAATTAAGAAAATTCTTTTTGGTTAACTTCCATTTAATTTTTATTTTACAATCTCACATTGAAAAAAGAAGGAAAAGGTAAATTGTTTCACTTATATAAAATGAATCTTATGTTCCTATTTATATAAGCAAAAAGAGATTTTTAGTGAAAAGTCCTACAATAAATACCATTTTTTTTTCTTAATTGTTTAAAATTAAGAAAATCTCTATTGGTTAGTTTCAATTTAACTTTTAATTTACAATCCCACATAGAGGTTTTGATTTTAAAAATATTTTTGTATGAGATTTTGAAACTCTCATAATATTTAACTTTAAAATAATTACAATTTCACATCGAGAAAATAAAGAAAAAGTAAGTTGCTTTACTTATATAAAATGAATCTTATACTCCAATTTAATATTATAGTATTCTGCATGTTTCAGTTCAAGATGTTTTAAATTTTAAAATAAAATTTAAAAGTTTTAATTAATTAATTTTTTTGTAAATTAGTTGGTCTTTTGACTTAGCCGATTAGGCTGAATCGTTTTTGGTTTGACTGATTCATTGGTTTAACTACGGTTTTTGTTGTTTTATCAAAATATCACTACAAGAGAATGCACCTTTGCCGACTAATTTTGGCGACTAAAACATTTTTAGTTGCCTAAAGTATAATTTTTGACTACTAAAATTTAATTTGGTCGGCATTGGTTCCATATTTACCTACTAAAATATTTTAGTCTGTAAATATTTGTAATTAGTGAAGTCGGCAAAAATTAAACTTTTTAGCGACTAAATAGGATATTAGTCGCTGTTGGTGTACAATTTAGGCTAAAAAAAAAAAAAAATTAAACTTCAATATTCGCTTTTTCCCGACTAAAATAGTGCTTAGTCGCCAAATAGGCTTTTAGCGACCAAAAATTTTGTCGCTAAAGCTTGATAATTCATTCATTTCCTGACTAATTACAAAATAGTCGGTAAGAGTTGAAATTTCAACTCGCGCCACTTCATTAATTGATGCGCGCGTTGATGTATAGGCAACAATATCACACACTGAACAACAGTGTATCACACACACCTCACCAAATCTCACAGAACTCAGCCCCTCTCACCGTATTCTACTGTACGGGGCGATGCACAAACGGCCACCGCCATCGCCACCGGCGCCAATCACCACCGTCGCAGCCTTTGAATCACATGTTCTCTCTCTCTCTCGCTCTCTGCTTCTCAGTCCGTCTATGCATCTCTCGCTCGAGCTCTCTGACACAGTGTATCTATGTATTTGTCTGTCTTTGTGTCTCTCCATCTCTTTCGCTCTCTCTGTCTCCCCTTTTCTGTGTTTCCCCCATTTCAGACATTGTTGCTGTTTAATGTGTGTGAATGATATTTGAATGAACAATTTGAAATCAATTTTTAAGCATTCAAATATGTAATTCGGAAATTGATTAAAAATTTCCAACATGATGTTTAATGTATGTGAAACTAACCTTGCAATAAGGTGATGAAAACAATACTGGGTTTCATTAATTTGGGATTGCAATAGCTCATATCTGTCTGTCTCTATCTTCTCTGTGTCTCCCCCTTTCTGTGTTTCCCCCATTTCTGACATTGTTGTTGTTTCATGTGTGTGAATGATGTTTAATGTGTATGAATGATATTTGAATGAACAATCCCAAATCAATTTTTAATCATTCAAATATGTAATTCGGAAATTGATTAAAAATTTCCAACATGATGTTTAATGTGTGTGAAACTAAGCTTGCAATAAGGTGATGAAAACAATACTAGGTTTCATTAATTTGGGATTGCAATAGCTCATATTATACTGGGCATTATCTTATGAAATTTAGGTCAATTTGAGTCTTATTATCTTTCTTCTAAGTTAAGATGCTGCTGGACATATTTATTTATACTTCATTAGGTTAAGCAGTCAAGGGGTAGTTTGGTAATCTTTGGATTAGCTAGACATGGACTTTGGTATGAGTTCATGGGTCGTATTATGGGACTTAAATACTCAATCTTCATTTCCAATATAGCTTCGCCCAGCATCAAGTTGGATGCAATGGAAATTTCCCAACAGCAACATAAGGTTGGGTGAGCCTAAGGAAAAACCAGTTGTTGATTAGTGGAGTTTACTCTGGTAAGGTAGGCCAAGAGTAAATAAGTACTCACAAATGTGTGTGCAATCAAATTCACTTAGCATGAACAGTATAACAGCCTACAAAGGTTTTTATTCTATCTCCACTTTAAGATGGATCTTTCTCCGAAACACCCACACACAAACACACAAAAAGGAGGCACTAACCTCGAAAAATAGTGAGTTCTCAAACATAGGCTCCACAAGCAAGAACCACGTCGCATAAGTAGGTACCACAAGATTCTTTCAATGAAGTTGAAAAACACAGCTAAGAAATGACAGATATCAAGATGTTAAAAGTTTAGAATACAAAAACATTCGTTTAGAAAAATCTCCAAATAAAATAGTCTTCTACATACAAAATTAAATCACAAAAAAATATCAGGAATGTACATCTCAGCTTCATGGGGCCACTAAAGATACCTTCACTATTTTCACCAAAGGTTGGCCCCATCGTACTAACATATACATTATTGGTATTTTTCTGTGGTTTAATTCTGTGTGTGTAAATTTAATCAATAAGATATCAAGGAAAACAATTCCAATGATAGCCTCCTTATTCAATTAGGAAATGCCATGTTTATCTAATATATGGTAGCAGAAATTTCTAATGGCAATTGTATAATCATTTTGTTTAATTAAAGAAGTGACAACCAACATCATTCATGATAGGTCTAACTATTTTTTCTTGGTTTGTATAGCATAGCTCAGGATTGAAGGTAAATTCTTATGTTGCTTGTTTTATCTCACTGTTTGTGTTTGATTTATGTGATTTTAAATGCATAGTAGCACATAGCTCAAGTTTCTTTTGCAATGCTTCTTTTTTGATGATGTAGATAGAATGATCTTTTTTGATCGCTTTAGAACCGGTTCATTTCTGATTCTGAGGGGTCCATTAATCAGAGGTGGCACTAATATGGAAATAAAGATGATAAATTCAATATGTAAATGTAATCAGTCTATTCATTTCAACTTGCTAATTATCACATTGGCAGATTCCACATAAGGAATACATTATATTTGCAGTCATCTGTCCAAAAATATACTTATTCGTCTAACACTTAAATATATATATATGTCATCTATCTTAATTAAAAAGTCAATATATGACGATTATATCACTCCGTTGTTGAGTATTTTTGTTTATTTGTTGTCCATTCCTACGTTAAAGTTTGCTTGACTTGTAAGGTTCACAAGATGGACAAGAGTTGGATGATGATAAAAGATAGGTTGGAAAGTAAAGAGTACCAACAAGGTGTTAAGTCATTTATTGACTTTGCTACGAAGGATTTAGGCCCACACGATGACATTCGTTGTCCGTGTGTCGATTGCTTGAATGGCACAAAACATAGTCCACAAGTTATACGGCTGCACTTGATTTGAAGAGGAATCGTGTGTTCTTATAGAACTTGGGTGCACCACGGGGAACATGTTCCATTGTGTCATGATCATCCTAGTGCGTCAAACATTGATGGTGAAAGATATGGAGCTGCAATTTTTGACATTGATGATAATTTGAGCGAGTTGCCTACTATGTTAGAAGAGATTTACATAAGTGGTCTTATGGATGATCATATCGACGAAGAACCTAATAGCTCGGAGAGAGAAAATTTGGTGAAGTTCATTAGGTTGTTTGATGATGCTCGACGCAAAGTGTACCCGGAGTGTGAAAAGTTTTGTGTTGTCCTTCGTTATTAAGATGCTTCATATTAAGGTGTACAATAAATGGAGTAACAAATCTTTCGATATGGTTATGCAAGTTTTCAAAGACATTCTTCCAAAGTGTGACGAAACAGTTCCGTGGACCCTTTATGAAGCAAAAAAGTTCTTACGTGAATTGGGTTTGGGATATGAGGCCATTCATGCATGCAAGAATGATTGTATTTTGTTTTGGAAGGATAATGCGAAACAGGAGAATTACTCTACATGTAAGGAGTCTAGATACAAGTTCAACAATCAGAGTGGTAAAAAGATTCCTCACAAAATATTGAGGTATTTTCCTTTGACACCAAGGTTGAAGCGATTGTACATGTCGAAAAAAACCGCCGCAGATATAAAATGGCACAAAGAGAAGCGTATGGATGATGGAGTGTTAAGGTATCCTGTAATAACCCCGACCTCCGATTAATGCTAATCCATGATTAGTTATGCCTAACAGTAATTTAGAAGGAATCTGGAATTAATTTGCATATGTATTGCATTATCTTTACGTTTCTATCTGTTTGCCATAAAATGATCTGTTCATGTTTAGACTTCGAACTGCGAATTGAAAGCCTTATCGGCGCCCGATTTCAAAATTGATTAATGTTTTATACTAGTTAGAATATATGTGATTTTATGGTAGATTTAATTAAAATTTGATTTGGTATAATTAAATTAGATTAAATAATGTTAATTTACACTTGTTTGAGTTATTACAAGTTTGCCACTTAGTAGCTTGATTCTAGACAACCTTTACTTTGCTTTATTACATATTGGATGCATCATTTGCTCATCTTCTTGTAACCAAACCGAGAAAAGGAGAGTGTAGGAGAGAACAACTTGATTTCAACTAGGATTTGGCTTGAAGTTAGGAGAATTGAAGAGAATTTGCATATTTGAGCTTCCATACCTAGAATTGAAGACCTAAGGTAGGGAGTTCATTCTTTTAATTATGAATTTGAGTTGTCTTTGCTAGATTCATGGTGAAATTGGTATTTAAAGTCTAGACTTAGCTCAAGGTGTTGTTTTGAGAGTCAATCCATGCATGCATGCATAAATTTCCTTGTTTTGAGTTTGAATTCTAAGATTCCTTCCACGCATGTGTTAATTTCACTCACATTATGGTCATTCAACTTGTTTTCCATCAAATTATCAAGTTTGATTATGTTTTGGAGGGTTTGAATTCAAAGAGGTTCTTGCATGTTGAATTAATAGCATATTCATAAAGTTCATGTTGATTTTGCACAAATTGGGTTGCTCTTGGGCCATGATTTCTTGAAATGATTTTTAATACATATTGTTTTATGAGTTATTATATGTTTCCTCAAATATTCGCCCAGAAAAATGAGTTTTGAAGGCTTAAGGGTTGAGTTTCATCCTTGGAGGTCAATCTGGATTTTCCAGAAATTTGACCCACGTTCGAGCGGGGACTTTCACGCTCGAGCGTGAAGCCTGAGTACATGCACTTCCGCTCGAGCGGCGAGAGTCACGCTCAAGCGTGAAATGCGTATACCCAGAAGTTTGTGTGTTTTGCAGTCCGTTCGAGCGGGGGAAGCCACGCTCGAGTGAGGGTCTGTGTCACACGCTCGAGCGGGGGTCGAGCGCCCGTCGAGCGTGAATTTCATGCATCCAGCACTTTTTCATAAGTTTGCAGTCCGCTCAAGCGGGGAAGTACACGCTCGAGCGGAGATTCATTGTCTGCATGTCCGCTCGAGCGGGGAAAGCTACGCTCGAGTGTGGACCTTATCTTCAACAAAATTTGAGAAATGGTTTTCAATGCATTTTTGTATCCTCATTCCATCCTAGGCATTCCTAGGCCATGTTTGAGACCCTATAATGAGGATAAGAGATTAGAAACACACTAAGAGCCAACGAAATAAGTTTTGTACAATTAGAACGTGTGTTTCAAGTGTGCATTTGTTATGTATTGTGTAGGTCACGTGCCACGTACCGTTTGACCAAGTTTACTCCGTCTGTCTGTCTGTCTCAAGACCCACTGTAAGTAATAACTCTATAAAGTTATGTTTAACTTAAGTATTTTCTGACTGGTACGGTATGATCTATTTTCTGAAATGCTATTTTACGAATTATGAATGAATGTCCAATTTTCTGAAAAGTATTTGTGGCACCCTTAGTTCACGTGGCCTTCGCCCGAGGGTAACAATACCGCGGCCAATCTGCACGTGGCCCTCGCCCAGGGATAACAATGCCGTGGCCAATCTGCACGTGGCCCTTGCCTGGGGGTAACAATTCCATGGCTACTTGCGCGCAAGATATGGACCTTTATGGTCGTTGGTACCAACTATGCATGTGGGTCTCTGGACCAAATTGATCTGATAGCTAATGGGTGTACCACGTATGATCCTATGCAAAATCTGAATATGAACATGAGTGATGAGTGTGTATCTAAGTCTATCTCTGTTTTGAGGTCTGAATATGTTCTGATTTAAATACTGGATCCTAACTTGTGCTAGACATCATTCATAAAACCCCTTTACTCTATTATTATTTACTGGGCTTCTGCTCACAGTTTATATTATATATGTAGGTGAGCCGGTGGGTGACCAGGGCTAGAGTTGACGGCCTTCTGTTCTGTTTTTGTCAGCCAACCGTTGTGCCTCCCGAGGAGGTTCCGATTGAAGTCTCGTTATATGGCTGTTGTTGTATTCATGCTAGTCTCTGTGACTGTTTTGTAAAGTCAGGTCTTGAGATGTGCACTTCTGTAAATACTTTGTAAATAGTGGTGTCCTTTGACTGGCAAGCTTATTTATATATATAAGTTTTGAAATCTTCTATCCCATGTACGTTATCACAGCTCATTGGACCTTGTCTATTTTGTACTATCGCTTCCACTGCCCCTTACTATATGCTTATCTGTTCAGAGGCCTTTGGTAATCCACGGATTACTGGTCGGTTGTGACGCCTAACCTACAGGGGCGGGTTTGGGTCGTGACACATCCAGCCGATGGTCAGGCATGGAAGGACTTTGATATGCAACATCCTAAGTTTTCTATGGAACTCCGACATGTAAGGTTAAGGCTTGTCACGGATGGTTTCAATCCGTTTGGAAATATGAGCACATCGTACAGCATGTGGCATGTACTGTTAATGCCTTACAATCTTCCCCCGTGGAAGTGTATGAAAGAGCCATATATGATGATGTCAATGCTTATTCTCGGTCCATCCTCTCCTGGAAGAGACATCGATGTTTACTTGCAACCATTAGTGGAGGAGTTAAGGAATTTGTGGGAGCATGGTGTGCAAACATATGATGCCACAATCGGTGAAATATTTACAATGCATGTAGCAGTCATGTGGACCATCAATGACTTCCCTGCATATGGTACCCTCTCTGGTTAGACTACAAAAGGTTACTTGGCTTGCCCTAATTATAACATGGATGCATCATCTCAGCGTCTGCAAAGTAAGATAGGGTATATGGGTGCCCGCTGCCACTTGCCCGCGAACCATATTTGGCGAAGAAGTAAGCTCTTCAATGGTTAGAACGAGCATCGGTCCAAACCTGTGGAGTTATCGGGAGAACAAATACTGCAGCAAATTGATTCGGGGACATATAGGTCGTATGGCAAGCATCCAAACAACCGAAAAAGACAACGGAATGAAAGTCCACCTTCCAATTAGACAAAAAGAAGCATTATGTTCGACCTACCCTATTGGAAAACGCTGAAGCTTCGACACAACCTTGATGTCATGCACATAGAAAAGAATATATGTGACAATCTGGTTGGGACATTACTAAGCATTGATGGCAAGAACAAGGACACGGATAAAGCCTGCTTGGATCTAGAAGACATGCGGATACAAAAGGAGTTACACTTGAAGAGGCGTTCCAATGGCTCATTTAAGAAGCCTCCGGCATCGTACACATTGTCCTCGGTAGAGCGACAAGGTTTTTGTGATTTCTTGAAATCGATTAAGTACCCTGATGGCTATGCAGCAAATATATCCAATTGTGTCACCGCTCAAGGTGAAAAATTAACTGGCCTCAAAACTTATGACTGTCATGTCTTTCTACAACAACTACTTCCAATTGGGATGCATGGATACCTTTGCAAGGAGATTGGGACCACACTTTTTGAGTTAGGAAATTTTTTCAAACAGTTGTGCTCAAAGACATTGAGGGTGACTGATTTGGAGAAAATGGAGGAACAAATCGTACTTATACTTTGTAAGCTTGAGAAGATTTTTCCTCCTGCGTTTTTTGATGTCATGGTCCACTTGTCAATTCATTTGCCTCGCGAGGCTATGCTTGGAGGGCCTATGCAATATCGATGGATGTATCCCATTGTGAGGTAATACCACAAGTTCCCGAACATCCCTGTTTACATATAGTATATAATGTAAACATTAACATTCAAATCATATTGGCATGTAGGATGTTCGGACTTCTGAAAGGATTTGTTTGCAATAAAGCTCGGCTAGAAGGTTCCATTGCGGAGGCTTACATTTCAAAAGAGTGTACGACGTTTTGTTCAATTTACTTAGACGGCATTGAAACGATGTTTAATCGGGAAGAACGGAACTATGACGGGGGTGACAATGGCCCGGGGTTGGCGATTTTCACTCAAAATGTTTGTCCGTTTGGTCTACTAACAAGGGAAACTGATGTGTCTGTAGCTGACCGTGAAAGGGCTCATCGGTTTGTCCTACACAACAACTTAGAAGTGGAAGAATATCTAGAGTACGCGGCGAACCTGTGACGTACTATATGTGACCTATATGATTTTTTTTTTTAGTAATCATTCTGCAAATTACTTATGAATTATATTGTCCTACGTAGGGAACACAAGATGTTGTTACAACAACAACATGGAAGTGCCTGTGACATTGCCAAGATACAATGCAAAGAATTTCCTAAATGGTTCAAAGATCGTATATGCTAAAATTCCTTATAGTGATTCGGGATGCATTTGTAATGGCATCTAATTCCATGCTCGCAACCGTGACAACCGTCGTAAAACTCAAAATAGTGGATTGGTAGTGGAAGGGGACCATGAAGGCCAACTTATAAAATTCTACGGCTACATTTGCAAAGTTTGGGAAATGACATATTTGTTTAGGAACTGTGTTGTTTTATTCCAATGTGAATGATATAACACCGGTAGTAACAGAACTTTGCGTGTCGGACCACATTTCACTACTATTGATATACGAAGTCGATGGTATAAAGATGGCCCGTTTGTGTTACCAAGTCAAGTGCAACAAGTTTTCTATGTGCATGATATGAAGTTAGGTGCCAATTAGAGAGTAGTAGAAAAGTTTCAACAACGATGAATTTGGGATGTGCCTGAGGTGGATGTGCCACAACCTGATGATGTGTTCTAACAAGATGAAAGCACTAATGTTGTATCAACTGAGCCTATGGATGACGATGTGGTGTTGCGTCGAGATGATATTGACGCTGAAATTATTCCAATGGAAGTTTTGCAGTCTGATAACCATGCACAACCCTTGGTTGGTATGGACGATGACTTCATATATGATGATGAAGATGAACCGACAATGAAGGGTGACAATGAAGAAGAAGATGAGCTTGACAGTGATTTTTATTCAAATATGGACATAGAGTATTGATGTATGGGTTCTAAATTTGGATGTGTGATAGAGTCTTGATGTATGTGTTCTAAATTTCGATGTGTGTTCTTGGTAGTTGTTGTTTTGTCTTTTTGTCGTTTTGTTGATGTAATGGGGAAAGGGATGTAGGAGATTCCCCTTCTTTATGTGTTATGTAATTAGATAAGAGTTTAGTCCTTTTGTTTATATTGTTCTTCATGTCATCATGCTGAGCTATATTGTAAACTTTTTCGCAATGTTGAACCTGTTAAATTGATGAACCTCCTCATTTGACATTTATGCTTAACATTGGTTTGTGTACATCACTTTTATTTGACAATCATTATCAATTAGTTTCCTATTGTTGTCTTGTTGTAATTTTGTGAATACTTGAGCACCTGTAAACAATCCATATTGGTCATAATATTGATGATGCATGTGATGCGTTTACTTAATATATCATGTTTGCTTCTACTTTGTAGGTACGAGCATGGTTCCTGGGACGAAAATAGGGCGGTGTAAGAAAACAACAACTGACCCCATAGCATCACCCTTGGGAACATTTGCACATGTCATTGTCACACCACAGACTTTATCCGATGAGACACAACCGCCGGATGACACACAAACATTTGTGGAAGAGACACACGCGCACGGCGTAGGTAAGACCATTGTAGTTTTGTAGGTGTGTTTCGGTCCCTAAAGATCACTTTACTTGACTTAAGCAACGGATTTTATGTCATCTAGAAGAACAATTTCTTGCATGTATTAAAAAATTATAATTCCTTACAAAATTTGCTTGGATGATTGTTAAATTTAATATTAATTATTGTTGATTATATGTTTGGGGAACTAATTGCATGTGAAGGCCTTACACTTGTTGCCCCTTCTTGACCAGGGAAAAGTATGTCAAATTGCGTACGCGGTCCTACAGTCGGAAAAGGAGTGCAAAAAAGGCTTGTGAGAAAAAAAGTGGAGAAACTACATATATATGTCAATCGCATACTGAATGCACTCACTGGAGGGAATGCCACGCCTGCCACAAATGAGTTGGGCTTGTAGATAAGGCGGTTGTGCCCCCTTAAGGAGTGAAGTCATGGAAGAAAATTGATCAGAGTATCAAAGATGCTGTAGTACAAGTTGTGCTAGTAATTTCAGACCTTAAACTAAATGTCTTCATTATGTAAAGGTCCAATTGCTGCATTCCATTTCTGTAATACGTCACACACTTATGCTTGCAGGACACGTTTGAAATTGGTGAGGATTTCCATACTGATCAACAAGCTCAAGAGATCGTTGATACGAAAGCATATCTCTTGTACAAGGATTGGAGGTACACCCTGAATCAACACTACGAAAAACTTGTAGAAGAGGGTGTTGATGACCCATATAGTCATCCGCCTAAAGGAGTTTGTTTGGATGATTGGAAACACATGATTGATGTGGCTTAGAAGGATGAATCTCATTTGGTAACAAACAAATATAAACGACTCTATTGTTTTATTTATGTATTATGCATTGATATGTACTAATTCTTGAATAATTCTTTTTTTAGAAACGCTCTAAAGCTGGTAAGGCAAACCGGAGTTTGCTACCATACAATCACACAAGTGGATCTCGCTCCTTTCCAATAGCAATGTCGCTCATGGTGAGTTACATATATTTGGAATAGATTTGTCATCACTTATATATGTAAGATGAAAGTCATGGTTACTATTGTGACGAATTAATTTTGTTATTTGAAACTAACAGGTAGATGAAAATGAGGAGTTGGATTTTCTAGAATTTTATTCGAAATTACACAAATCGAAGAAAACAAACGAATGGATTGATCCCAAATGTGGTGAGCTACATGTAAGGAGTAAACTTTTTTGGTCTACGGTCGTAATATTAATGCCTATCTTAGCACAAAATTGCATGTGATTCTTTGTGCCTTTGTTGAATAGTCTACTTTTTTTGGTAATGACAGGATGCGGTGGTGAATCTACAAGCGATAGCCACAGATGCAGGGATCCCATTGACACATGAGGAACTCTCACAACAAGTGCATAGACAGAGAAAGAATTACTTGCGTAGATTTGGGATAGGCCCACGACCCTATTCGCCATCTGATAGTGCGGACGATCTCGTGACAAACAAATGGAGGCAATGCGATCTGAGATTGACGTTCTTCAAGAAAATTTGATGAAGGAGAAAGAAGAGCGCTAGAGAGATCGTGAAGAGATGACGATGGAGAGAGAAGAGTTGATGAAAGAAGTAGAAGAAGGAAAAAAAAGCAAGGGAGGCACAACAAGAACAACTGAATCATTTGAACTCTGTGGTTTTATGTAATAACCCTCATCACTGATCACCGATTAGTTATTGATTACTGCTAAACTGAGAATGATTATCATTGATAATTGAACTGATTGGGTTACCAAACTGACTGACTGAAACCTGAACTGAATCGATTGAATATACATCTGTTTGAATTGCATCCTATCTGTTTGACTGTGTGATTATCTGTTTATGTTTATATGTTTAAACTGTAAATTGAAGGCCTTATTGGCGACCGAACAAGAAATTGATTAGTGTTTCGTGATCGTTATAATTTATGGGATTTTATGGTGTAATTATCTGAAAACTGTTTAGGTATGATTAAATTAGATTAAAATTGATAAATTGCATAGCTTGACTTAATTACCATAATGCCACCTAAGTGGCCCACTACTTGAATCTTTTTGAGCGTTAGTATACACTCAAACAAAACAATTTCCTCAGCCAATTTCCTTGCTCTAGCCGACTAGAGAGAGAGATAGGAGAGAGAGCTTGATTTCATTTCACTTTTGCTTGCTATTGCCTTGAGACTTAGAAGATTTAAGGAGTTCTTGCTTGATTGAGCCTCTAGACTTGCAATTGAGGAACCTAGGTATGAATTCCACTCTCTTAATTGTGTATTTGAGTTCCTTCTAGCATGGATCATGGTAGTTTAAGGAGCTAAGTCAAGAATTGGTTCAATGTTGGTGAATTGAAGCTTAATTGTTGCATGCATGGCTATATCCTTGCATTTTGAGGTTGTCCTTCATGAAATGGTACATGCATGTTCATAATTTTGCAATGGTCCATGTTTTCAACTTGTTTTTGGAACAATTGGCTCACTAGAGCATCAAATTGAAGCTTGAAATGATTTGAATTCATGCATGTTTGCATGTTCTTCATGTTCATGAAAATGGGTTTGAATTTGGATTTAATTGACTCACCCTTGGGCTTTGAATTCACAAATTGAGCTTTGAAACTTGTTGTATATTGAGTTTAGATGTGTTTTCCAGGATTTGGGCCCAAGAGGTCGAGTTTTGAGCTTAGGAATGCTTGGTTTGAGCTTGGGAGGCAAATCTGGAAATTCCAGAATTTGGCTTCTACGCTCGAGCGAAGAATTCTACGCTCGAGCGACCATCGTTCCTTCTGAGCTCCGCTCGAGCGAAGGAATGGTGGCTCGAGCGTAAATTTCAAGCTCCCAGAATCTTGGTGCGCGCAGGCGTACGCTCGAGCGAAGGGACCTACACTCGAGCGAAGAGCTGTGTCTCACGTTCGAGCGAGCATCGAGCGAGTATCGAGCGTAAATTTTGAGCATCCAGTATTTTTACTGTAGCACACAGTCCGCTCGAGCGACAGAATTCACGCTCGAGCGGAGATCCTTTGTCTGCATGTCCGCTCGAGCGAAGGAATCCTCGCTCGAGCGAGACCCCTGTTTTCAGCAAATTTTGTAAAATGTTTTCTAAGTGCATCTTTGCATCCTCTTTCCATCCTAGGCATTCCTAGGGCATATTTAAGGCATCTTAAAGAGGATATGGATGTAGAACACACCGAGGCAAATTTAGGGATTTAGTTATTATCTTTCCCAACTGTGAAACTTAGTGTGTGTTCAATCTGTTAACTGTATAGGGTTGACATTCCGAGGAGACGCTCTAATTCACTGTAGCCCAAAACTCTGTGAGTAACAACTGTGTAAAGATATGTTCAAAATGATTATCTTCTGAATACTGAACTGAACTGTTTACTGAACTGATATTGTTTATTGAATGAATGTATGTCCTATATTCTGAACTGTATTGTGGCATCCTTAGCACCTACTGTTTACTGTTACTGTTACAGAGATCTCTGTCGGTTCCCTCGTGGAACCACCACTGTTTACTGATTGATGGCCATCATTACTGTTCGGTCTTTAAGACCTACTGTTTACTGTTATGCTAATGGATATACCACATATGACTGAAAGACTGAAAGACTGAATTACTGATTTAATGAACTGTTTTCATTACTGTAAGGACATTCATTCTAACCCCTTTACGCATTGTGTTATTCACTGGGCTTTAGCTCACTGCTCATATATATATGTAGGTGTACAGGCACCGGACCAATGCTAAAAGCGTCGGGGTAAACTCCAGTTTTGTCAAGCCAACCAATGTGCCTCACTGCGAGGTTCCGAGCCTGCCAAGCTATGGCTTAGGGGTGTTTTTATTTTCCCGTTTGTCTCTGCACTGTTTTGTAATACTGTATAGACTGACAGCACCATACTGTACTGTTAACAGGGATCAAGTCCCTGTACTGAATGATTGTAAATATTGTGCATATCTGTTCTGTACTGAATGTTTATATGTATGAATAATCTTTTTGCATATAGACTGTCACAGCTCATTGGACATTGTTTATTTACTGTATTGGCTTTCGCCAAGCCCCTGTACTCTATTTTACTGTATTACTGTCAAGCAGGCCTTCGGTAATCTCGGATTACTGGCCAGTTACGGTGCTAAACCCATAGGGGCGGGTTTGGGTCGTGACAGAGTGGTATCAGAGCGATACTTAACCACGAGTTATACCGCACACACGTGTCCAAATGAGCTATAGGATGTCCTAGAAAAGCGATTAGAGCATTACATGAGCATGATAAGTGTGTGGTTATGACATGGCTGAATATGTGCTAATGTGTTAAACTGTTTAAGTACGTGACTGTTTATGTTTATAATTGCTATAATTGCTTATAGTGAGATGGATAATGCAAATGAATCTGAGTCCTCATCCACTGAGGCAAGAACGGCAAGAATGGAAAGCATGATGGAACTGATAACTGCCAGACTTGAGCAACAACAGAATCAACAGCTCCCACCTCCTCCTCCGGTACAGTCGGAACCGAATGTGAATGTGAATGATGGGGACATAATTGCTCTCACCCAGAAGTTCAGCAAACTGAAACCGCCATCCTTTAAGGGAGGCCTTGAACCGTTAAAAGCTGAAGCATGGGTTTTGGAGACTGAAAAACTGTTTGAAGTGTTTCCATGTTCTGAGGCACATAAGGTGCTGTTGGCCACCTTCACTTTACAGGAAGAGGCTAGAAGATGGTGGATGCTTACCCGTGATGATAACACTATTATGACTTGGGCTCAATTCAAAGTAGCCTTCTTTGAAAAGTACTTTCCTCAGTGTGTCAGGGACATAAAGGTGACTAAATTTG
This sequence comes from Camellia japonica, assembly GCA_030407325.1. NCBI lineage: Eukaryota > Viridiplantae > Streptophyta > Magnoliopsida > Ericales > Theaceae > Camellia > Camellia japonica. The sequence continues at coordinate 22,406,337 of JAPPVO010000007.1, forward strand.
AGCAACTGAAACAAGGCATCATGTCAGTGGCAGAATATGAGGCAAAATTTACTGAGCTTGCTAGATATGCACCACACATGGTAGACACCGACTATAAGAAGGCCAGGAGATTTGAAGGCGGCCTGAATGTTGCAATACTCGACCAAAGAAGTGTTTTAAAGCTACCGACCTACGTGGGTGTTCTTGACCGAGCATTGATGGCCGAGTCGAACATCGAAGCTGTGAAACAATCTGAAACACCGGCGTCTGAATGGCGTGGTAAAAGACAAAATTTTAAATTCGAGAAAGGCAAGCATAATCAATTGAACAAAAAACAGAATACGGGGTCAACAACTAGCCCCAGTCAAGGGAGTGGTTCCATACCACCCTGTTCCGAATGTGGTCAGAACCATAAGGAAGTTTGTTATAAACTATCTGGTGCTTGTTACAGGTGTGGCAAGGTGGGCCACATGGTTAAAGACTGCCCCTCTGCTCCGCAGACCAATAGAAAAGCTGCACCAAGCGCAGCAGCATCAACTGTCGCACCAAAGCCTAACCTCAAAGCTACCAGGAAAGAGCCTATGAGGCAGGGCCGAGTGTTCGCCCTAGTACCGGGAGACGTGCAAAATACTGAAATCGTTGTGTCAGGTATCCTCTCTATTTGTGCTCAAAATGCATATGTACTGATTGATTCGGGGTCTACACATTCTTATGTGTCGCATGCTTTTTCACGGAAATTGAATAGACCCTTGGAGCCCATGAATTATCTGTTAGCTGTATCATCACCTGTTGGGGGATCCATGACATGTGCATATATGTATCCTGCATGTGAAATCATTGTTGGGGATATGCATCTGTTTATTGATTTACTGCCATTGAACATTGATCATTTTGATGTAATATTGGGGATGGACTGGTTACAAAAATATCACGCTACTATTGACTGTGTGACAAAGCAAGTTATTTTCCGTCCACCTTTTATCTGAATTTTTATTTAATGGAAGTAGAGTAGTACCTCCCCCGTATTTGATTTAATGGAAGTAGAGTAGTACCTCCCCCAAATCCTCGCCGAGAGAGGGCATCTCAAGCCCCTGGAGCCCCGGCCCCTCCCGAAGAATGTCCCTACTACACATGATCTTGCTCAGTACTGTGCGTACCACCAGCAGATAGGCCACCCTACCGACAATTGCTTCTGCCTCCGTCATGAGGTGCAAGATTTGATTGACAACGAGGTTATCCTCTCCCCCACCTCAGCAAAGTCCGTCACCACCCAGTTGTTGGATTTTGAGGACACAGATACTGCGAGTATGTAATCAGAAAGTGAACCACCTGTGGGCGGCACTTGGTATATTTTGATGTGGCGTCTGGCACGCATTTTTGAGCATCTGCGAATGCTAATTTTGTAAATTTTGGCTTGGGTATCGAGTCAGTCTTTTGTTTTGTTTTGTTTTGAGTCTGTCTCATTGTCTTGAGTCAGTCTTTTTGCTTACAGGTCTGTCTTGTTGTAGCGAGTCAGTCCCCTTTGTATAGAATACCAGGTGATTCCGGGGTTGTTGCCTCGAACGCCGTTTTGTAATTATCCTTTTGTTTTTCCTTTTGAATCTGTCTCGGTTGAGGAGCCAGTCACAATCAGGGAATCTGAATGAAACAGCTGCGGCTATTACGTTTCCGTGCTTGTTGTTGTTTCAGCTAGTTGTGCCAGAGGATGTGAATGGAACAGCAGCGCATACCACCTACTCTCTTGTGCCTTAAACATCGTTGTAATGACCTAAGCTTTTCATAAAACCCCTTTTCGAACACTGCGGTGATAAAAACGAAGAGGAAGGAATTCCTCGGGTTTTGCAAAATTTTGATCATTTTGAGAGAAAGAGAGGCATGCTAAGCTTTTAATGAATGAAATCATGCTTGTCGGCGTGAGTACTGAGAAGGATCCTGGTTCGATCTAGACTGGTTCCACACTATCTTCTGCGCGAGCGATTTGTCGCTTTCTTAAAAAACTTTCAAAAACGAAATGTTTTGCGCGATCTTGCGAAGACCTGTGTGGAATCACTCTTGAGATTGTGCAGCTTAGGATCGCTCTCAGCCTCAAGATTCAACCTATCTGTTGCAAACTGGAATCCATTCAAAACGTTCAACAGTGCCATGAAACGCCTGTGTGGCCCATTTTGAGGTAGCCCTCGAGCAAGAGGCATCAAAGTCAGATCAAGGAGATCAGATCCCGTCAGGCAAGGCTCGTGAAGCAACCGTGATGGACTTTTCTGCAAATCAACACAACAGTCATTCTCCTGGACACAGAGAGGCTCCAATCTCAAAACCATTTGGCATGGGCTTGCTACACTTTTACCCTTTGAGAGGCTCGCTGGGCCGAAAACCCGGAAGGGCGGCCCAGGAAAAAGTTAGAGCAAAGAAAAAAAGAAATAAAAAAGAGACAAAAAGAGAAGAAAAAGAAAAAGAACAAAGAATAGCAAAAGAAAAGAAAGAAAAGAAATGAAAATGCAAAAGAAAAGAAAAGAAAAGAAAAGAAAAAGAAAAACATAGCTCGCAAGGTCGAAAACCCGCATTGGGCACCTTGGCAAAAGTTAGAGCCTAAACAGTGAAGGTTAAAATACCCGAGTGTACCTTAACCGGAACTACGTAAGGCTTGATTCCCATGTTTGGGATACGTATGCAACTTCATCCTGAAGTCCAGCCCCCAACGCTTCCATAGCGTCTCAGTCCATGTCATGGTTTTGATCACTTGTGCCTCCTTCGAATCTGATGTCTCGATTGCAGCAACCTGGAACTACGTGATTAACTTCCTCTTGAAATCCAACCACCAACACCTTCCAGGTGACTGTGTCCATATATTGATTCAAACCGTTTTCGTCTCCTCCGCGTCCGAGGGTCCGATCGTCATCAACGAGGACTGGCTCACAGCATGCCGCGGCATCATCCAAACAAGGGGCAACTTTCCGTTGCCATACAGTGCCATAAGTTGCCCTGAGTTACCATCCAAACCAGGGGTAACTTTTCGTTGCCTTCCCCCTCCCCTTTTAAGCAAGGGGCAATTTCTCATTGCCTCCGATCCGAGGCTGTGCATCCCGAGGGTGAGTTCCGTGCTCGTTGAGCATTGACTGTTTGCAAAAATGGTTTTTAAAATTTTTTACTGAGGTTGATTATTTTCTCGAAAACTATTTCATTTTCCAAAAACTGGACCATTTCCTGGACCCAAAAAGGAAAATTTTCAGTGCTCACAGCCTGACTTGCATGATTTTCAAATCAAAAATCGAACAAGTGTGTCAATCCGACTCTCATTCTTGATCAAAATTGTTTTAAGGAGAAAACAAAAATGGTCAAAGTGACGAACTAGGGGCACAATTGAGTCAGGTCTTCTGTTTTTCCCCCGTCAACATACTTCCCAGAAGGGCACTCTATCCACCGGAAGGAATGGCCGTGAGCTAACAGTGTTGGGCGCGAACCCGCAACTTCCTATTCATCCATCAATCACCCTGGAGAGGGATGGAAAAGGAGAGAATAAAGAATAGAGAGGTGTAAGCAGAGAGAGAAGTGAGCAAGAGGGTTTTGAGAGAAAAACCGAGCCTGAAGGCCGAGTGATGCGAGTATCACAAATCAGAAAGGGTGGGAAATAATACCCGGAGGAATTGGCTCCTCGAAATTTGAGGTCTTTTTGTAAACATGTCCGTGTGTCGTGTCTTTTGATTTGTCGGTCTCGATCTTGGCTTTGAGTCTTTTCCGAGTGTGTCTCGTTGTGTTCAGGTCGTGTGCCTTTTGTTTCTTTGTTTGAGTCCCTCCGCTGTGTTCTGTGGTAGGCTCGATACCCCGGTTAAAAAACCCTTCTTTATTTCAAAAAAATCGTTCGTGCTCAGAATGCTGTGCCGTTCTCTGCATGCGTGCGAAGCAAGAGAAGGAAAAGGAAAATTTGGGACATCCGAGTGTGTTTCAACTGCAACCGTGTCAGCTTTTGTGGTCCGTCTTGTCAGATTGGGGCTGTTTGTTCAAGGTTTGCTGTGTGCGGAATGAACCGAGTGCTGTGTTATGGGCTGCATGCAAATCAATCCCCAGTAGAGTATGGGCTGTATATTCAGTTGGAGTAGTGGTTTGTATGAGTCGTTTGCTGTTAGTTGGTTGGCTATCCGATTATTACAGTGCAAGTGCTCAATTTTCTGACAACAGATCTATATCATTTACATTTGAGGTGTAATATGAGGCAATACAGTGCAAGGTATGAAATGCGCAGATATAACACTCTTTTAGACAAAAAGTTTGTTTCATTTCATAATCTTTTCAAGTACATGAGTTTTGGAAACAAAATCTGCCTGCGGCAGTACAAAGTACCCTAACTACTAACAAAAAGGGGAAAGTGCAAAAAAAAAAAAAAGAAGGAGAAGAAAAATAGCAAAAATACTGTATCGAATGTCAAAAATGGCTCCGGAGCTATCAATCTGTCCTAGTCCTCTTCCTGGACGAAGGTCCAGGAGCATCATCACCAGGAGCATCACCAGGAGCATCGCCGTCTGAGCCTGAGCCCGAGCTTCCCCGGTCTCCTCCTCCGACGACTCCGCATCCGCCTCTGTCTCTGCCTCAGACTCGTCATCTGGAACTGGAGCCGCGAGCTGCTCCCGACATGAGTGCGCCCCCCTTTGGTGCGGGGATATACTCTGCCATCCCGGTAGAAAGGGGAGGTCCAGCCGGAGCGCCACCCACCGGAGGAATCTGGAAGGGAGGCTGAAAAAGCATGAAAGGCAAATACATCAGAATGCCGTGAGCAGTTTATCAGTACAGAATGCAGTGTATGAGTACAGTGTACGTATCCCGTGAACAGTAAATCAGTGCAGAATGCAGTGTCTAAGTACAGTATGTGAGTGCCGTGAGCAGTTTATCAGCACGGAATGCAGTGTATGAGTGCAGTGTGTGAACGCCGTGGGCAGTTTATTAGATTTTGTGTCGTGCATCAGATTATGTAAAGCAGTTTGAGTATGGTTTGAGACTGTGGTCGGAAAGAACATACCGGAATACTGTAAAGGGCTAGGAGGTCGAAGGTCTGCTGTAGCATCCCCATCATGGAGGCATTCATCCCCAATGACTGTCGGGTGTACTCGGAAGACGCCTGCGAAAGTATCAGATGCATCAGTATTCTGTGGAATATCAAATAAACTGAAATGAAATAAATAACTGTATAAGAAGCAGTAATACATACCGGAGGTAAGTCGGGGACACCGACAAACTCGTGATCAGCCGGCGGAGGAGCAAAAGGGATCTGATAGGTCGCCCCACCCTGCCCTCGGAAAGTCAATGAAGCGGGCAGAGCAGGCCAACCGGTCCCTCGCCCTCGCTGAACTCCGCCCCTGCCACGGACTCGAGCTCTCCTCGGCGCTCCCCCTCCAGCCCCTGCTCCCACTCCAACCGCTGGCGCCGCTGGTCTCTCTCTCTCCGCTCGGCGGCCGCCGTTCAGAGGTCGCATGATGAAGGTCCGGACGTACTCCGAGTAATCACCCTCGCCTCTGAAGCCGTCTGCCTCCCAGCCAATGGTGTGGTCCGCCATCTGCTCGGCAGTGAATCGCTCGGTATCCCTCATATGCTCAGGAGGGTGCACCGGGACTGTCTGCTCAGGCAAACCCAGGGTCTGGCGTAGGAAACGCTCGCCCAGGTACCAAGCCCGACAGACCGGGCCCTCCAGCAGAATTCAGAAACGCGAGGTCTCATCGGCACCGGCAAACCGATCCCGCGCCACGGCTGGCAAAGGAGCCCAAGGCTGCCAGACGATCTGAAAATGAAATACAATTTGTTATCTACTGTTATTGAAATATGCAGTGGAAAGGCGAAGCTTAACTACACTGCAAGTAAAACATACCTCGGTAGGGTGATGGTGTCGAAATAACGGCGGAAGAAGCTAAAGGTCTCTCGGGGCCTCCGCACGCACCTCCCGTCGAAACGGCGTGAGAACGGGACGACGAGAGGGGTCTCTGCGTCGGGTACGGGAGCGAGCCTAGGAAAGTAGGCATAAACCCACAACTGCAAGGTAAATACCAGTGCATTTATCAGATAAAGCAGAATATAGAGTAAAAGCAGAAATAGCAGAACCGTGTGTTGTGCAGTGTATTGTGCAGAGTGTACAGTGTGAGCAGTGTACAGTCAGTGTGCAGTGTATTGTGCAGATGTACAGAGTGAGCAGTGTACAGTTAGTGTAAAACAGAGTATGTGTGTGCCGTGTGTACAGTATACAGCAAGTGTAAAGCAGACTACAGAGTACAGTACAGAATACAGAAAGTATAGAACAGAAATGAAAGGCAGAAAAAGAAATGTACCTCCCAAACCGCCAGTAGCCCCCGAGCAACTCCGCTGCCGCGGGAAGCTGAGCTCATATATCCGTAGAGAGTGGCCAGAGCGGCGCCACCCCAGTCATAATGTAAGATGTCCCTGACGTCCACCAGTGCGCTGAGCAGGCAGAGAGGCACTGTGTTCGCCCGGTCGGCGAAAATGGCCGTCCCAAACAGGAACATGAGGAAGCCGCGTGCGTATCTCTCCATGGCCTCCTGAGTCATCGGGGCTGCATCGACAAGGAGGGGCTGGACCCTGAACTGCACCTCAAACCAGGAGTATCGGACGAAGCCGGGACGCGCAAGAGGCGGTGCTGCGCCAAGCAAGTAGACCTGAGCCACGGTCCACTTGTCCATATCTGAATCAAAGGGGATCGGATCACCCCCTACCCCGATGCCTGTGAGCACCGAGAAATCATAAGGGGTCATCGTCATGTCCCCCGTCGCAAAAAAGTGAAACGAATCGGTAGTGTCCCACCACCTCTCCACCAGAGCGGCAAGGAGAGGTCTGCATGTAGTGAGTCGGGACAGCCCCCTGCAAAATGCGCCAAAGCCGACCTGCTCCACAATGTGGCGAACTGCGTCGGGAAGCTCGGCGTACCACTCACGAGCGGCAGTATTCCCATACCCGCGGATGGTATGGGAGTCTCCCTGTTTTCAAACAAATAGTTGCGAAGCAATATAAAATGTACAGTTTTGAAGAAACAGTCAAAATCAGTGCAAATTTGGCATGCGTGCGTATTTTCAGATTTAAACAGATACCGGGTGCCGGTGTGCTTATAAATGAACTACAATGTGTGATGCGCCAGCGTGTTTGCGTGAATCAGTGCAAATTTGGCACGAGGGCGTATTCTCAAGTTCAGACAGATACCGGGTGCCAGTGTGCTTACAGTGAACTACAATGTGTGATGCGTCAACGTGTTTGAGTGGTTCGATGCAAATGTGGCATGCGTGCATATTTTCAGATTCAAACAGGTATCGGATGCCGGTGTTTGCAGTGAAATACGGTGTGTGCCGTGTGTTGAGTAGTTCAAGGCTAGTGCAATGTGTGTGCACGTGTGAGTCTTAAACAGATATCAGTTGCGAGTTTGTTTGCGATCAACTACAATACACAGTGTATCAGAGCATCTGAGCTAAAGCAGTTAAGAACAGAATCAGCTATGGCAGTTGACAGTTTAAAAGCGTTCTACATTGCAGAAAATAAAACAGAGAAGAAAGTTACCTCGGAAGCGCCGAAGGATAGGTGGGAGGCAGGCTCACGTAGTAGAAGCTCGGGATCTAGCGCCATGTCGAAACTCCTGAACTGGCGCAGTCCGTCGGGTGGCAGAACATGAATCGCCGGCCGGTAGGTCGCCGGGTCGAACGGATGCTCGCTCAAGGGAAGAAGCTCGACCCCGGGACCCATCTCGTGATCCGGGGGAGTCCCAACACGTGGAATATCGTCGGCCATGTCAAGAGTGATGAGAAAATGGTCGGAGAACGAAAATCGGGTCGGAATACGAAGAGTCAACCGAAAAGTCAACTCCCGGGAGGGTGGAAAATGGCCGAAAAAGCCAGAATGAGAAAAAGACGTGAAACTCAGAGAAACTCGAGGGGAACAGTCCCAAAAAGGTGGGAGCGGCGAAAGAGACACCGAAACAAAGATTTGTTCGGTTGAAAATGTCCGAAACGCGAAGAAAATCGCGAATCCGACGACGAAACGGGCGTAGAACGCGAAGAAAAAGAGAAAGGAGGAGAGGAAAACGCTCTAGAGAGAGAGGGGGTTGTTTTCGGCGAAGGAGAGAGTGAGAAATAGGGTTTAGAACCCTATTTTAAAACACCCATGGTGAAATGTCGAATCTGCCCCGATCCAGGAACTTTTTGCCGGTCGGCAACATTTTGTGCCGGCCGGCAGAATATTGTGCCGATGGACAGCCGGTGGCTCCCCCTTCGGGCCGGTGGTGTTCCTACAACCTTGTTTAGGCCATATGAGTGGTTTTTGGTCTTCATAGCTCGAGAAAGTGCAAGAAAGTGCATCTCCGACGCTCAACCGGCTTCCGTTTTGGCCTCGGACCGTGTCTTCTGTGCGTAGCACTCAAATTCATGCAATGATTGTTTCCTTTTGTATCCTTTTGCCTCTTACAAGACTCAAAAGTTGCCCCGCGCGCGTTGCATGCATTCATCATGTTGTCTGGTGCGTTGCGTCGCGCGTCATGCACATCTCTCATGCATTGTCATGCATGTTATTACAAGCGTTGTCATGCATTTCATGCACCTCAATACATACGTCGCCCCGCCACATCATTCGTGTTGTCGTTGCCTCGCACATCATTCGTGTTGTCATGTATCTCCTTGTTTTGCATTATCATGCATTTCAAAAAGAAAAAAAAAAATGTGCGTTGTCGCGCACTCGAGTTCATTTGCGTTGTTTTACATTTCATGTGGCACGCGTGTCACACTTGCATTGTTTTACATTTCGTGGGGCATGCGTATCACGCTTGCATTGTTTTACATTTCGTGTGGCATGCGTGTCACACTTGCATTGTTTTACATCTCCTTGTGGCATGCGTGTCACACTTGCATCATTTTTGCATCCTTTGAGGCACGCGTACCTCATTGGCAGCATTTTGCATCCTTTGAGGCACGCGTACCTCATTGGCTTCATTTTGCATCCTTTGAGGCACACGTACCTCATTGGCTTCATTTTACATTTCCGTGAGGCATGCGTACCTCTACATCTCCGTGTGGCATGCGTGTCACACTTGCATCATTTTGCATTTCCCTGAGGCATGCGTGTCTCACTTACATTTTACATTCCGTGTGGCATGCGTGTCACACTTGCATCATTTTGCATTTCCCTGAGGCATGCGTGTCTCATTTGTTTCATTTACATCAATTGCATCATTTTTCATTCTTATGAGGCATGCGTGTCTCATTTGTCTCATTCACTTTCATTTTACATTCCGTGTGGCATGCGTGTCACACTTGCATCGTTTATCATTTTCATTGGCACGTGTGCCTCATTCTCATTGGCATGCGTGTCACATTTCCATTGGCACGCGTGTCACATTTCATTGGCATGCGTGTCTCATTTCCATTGGCACACGTGTCACATTTCCATTGGCATGCGTGTCTCATTTGCATTGGCATGCGTGTCACATTTCCATTGGCATGCGGTCTAGGAGACCTTAAATCTTTCGAAGGTGTAAAACCTTTATTGTTGCGCATGTCTACATGCGTTGTAGTACGCATCATCCCTTGCATATGTCATGCATCATTGTAAATATTGCATATGTCATGCATCATTGTAGATATTGCATATGTCATGCATTTCATCGTAATATAGTGCATATGTCATGCATTTCCACTGTAAATATTGCATTTACATTCCATTGCATATTGTAGATATCGCATTGTGCTTGCATGCATTCACTGCATCATCCTCCATCTATGGCTTGCGCCTTTCCTTGTTGAGCTTGGTCTGGTATGTGCCCTTACTTTTCACGTCAAAACACAGTTCTGCATGTGTACGCGCCTATTCCTTGATGAACTTGGTTTGAGGGTGGCGGCACCTTTTCTGTGTTAGACATGGCTTGTATGTGTACATGCCCTTCCTAGGCAAGATTTTGGTTTGGCCTGCGTGCCTTATCCATCGTATCTATCCATTCCATTCCAGTGCATGTTGCATTGTAGCTTGCATGCATTCATTGCATCACCTCCATCTATTGGCTTACACCTTTCCTTGTTGAGCTTGGTTTGGTATGTGCTCATACTTTTCACGTTAAAGCACAGTTCTGCATGTGTACGCGCCTATTCCTTGATGAACTTGGTTTGAGGGTGGCGGCACCTTTTCTGTGTTAGACATGGCTTGTATGTGTGCATGTCCTTCCTAGGCAAGATTTGGTTTGGCAGCATGCCATATCCACTATATATATTGCATTGTAGTGTAATTTTTGCATCCGGCATTAGGATCATTGTCCTTTCGTTAGCGGGTTGTTTCCCCACTTATGTCATTCCACCCAATACTTGTTCTTGTGTTTGTCTACATCACTCATAGTTCTGCATGTGTACGCGCTTTGAGGGTTGCGGCACATTTTCTACGGTAGACAGACTTGTTACTTCCATCAATCTATTTGACATTTTGTTGGTTTCGAACCGCTCATGATTGAATCATGATTCGATTGCATTGCATATCATTTGTATTGTTTATGCATTATTTGTATATATTGCATATCATTTTGCATTCATTCTTGCATTATCATGCATATTGCTAACAATATCATACCTGTTAAGTTTGTTTTCTTTGCAGGCACGATATTGTATGTACGGCTCATTTGAGGCCAGTGCAACCGACGAACCGGACAGGGTATTGTATCCTCCACGTGAGACGTATCGAGAATTGCATAATTCTCTTACATCCTTTCTGCATTATAGTGTAGTCTGGTGTATACTAGCTTAAAACTGTTGCATGTGTGCTTCGTTACAGCTTTCTTTGCATGATCATAAGTCATGCTCGACTTCTTGCATTGTCTTGCATTTTGTCCCCGTCTTCGGGCTCATACCTTGTTTGTCTTGCATGTTTGTCCAAGTCTTCGGCCTTGTCAAAAATGGGTCGTCTCTAGGCTTTGACATTCACTCCCGTCATTGTTATGACTTTCGAGTTCTGTCAAAGACGGGCAACTGTAGACACCCCATTTTTGACCGTCCTCAAGACTTGGACGTCACTGTTGGAACACTCGGTGATTATCCATGTCTGTGTTCGTTTGGAGTTCCCGGAGGTCTCGGCTACGCGCCCTGCCTCAGGATCTCCGAACTTGACCGTTTTGTGTCTGGTTTTGCACCAAACACTTGTGTTTTGCCTTGGAGGGGCAGGGAATGCCTTGTGAGGCATCCCCACACACCACCGGCAGTGGCTAAAGGCCACCTGGTTTTTTGTTGCCACCGGCAATGTATGTGGCCGGTCGGCACTCTTTTTGCCGGTCGGCAGTCATTTTTGTGAAAATGACATTTTTGCCCAGCCGACTACTGTTCAGCTGCTTTTGGAGATATTTTGAAACAGCTGGCTGGCATTTGCTTCCCCTCCATACACGTGTATGGAGGGATGCCCCTCTTGTTAGCTTACATTGTAAGTTTACAAGATTGGCCTCCTCTATAAGGGGAGCCCTCCTCTCCCTTGCTTAAGGGTTAGAAAAAATTAGAGCTTTTTGCTTAGAAAATACAGAGGAAGCTCTAGTTTTAGGGTTAGGGTTCATACACATCCTATCTCTATATTACTCTTGTGTGTGTTTTAGTCCATACTATTGCACACAAGCACCTAGTGTTTCACCTTCCCTTGGCTACTGAGGTTCTAAGGGCTTATTCTTGCTGTTCTTGGCTGGATTGGAGCTCAAGGAGGCCACAAACCACCATTTGTGAAGAGGTCTACAGGGGTAACCACTTTACCTCCCTTTTTACCCCTTTCTTGCATCTTATTTCTACCTATCTTAGGGCTGTTTTTGTTTAGTGTATAACATAAAAAAGTTCTGTTTTTAGGCCCTCTTGATTGTTTGTTAAGATGTTTTGTGGTTTGGGTGTGTTTGACCACCCTTAGGCCTTGAAAGGCCCCATTTTTGTGCTATTTTGTGCAAGTTTCGAGACTTGGGTGTTTGGTCTCTTTAAGTGTGCTTAAGAGTTGCCTTGTTTATGCTTAAGGTATCGGACCATGATTGCATGCATGTGTGTGTGCATTTTGGCCTTCGTTTCCTTGGTTTTGGCCACTGATTTTGGGCCTAATTAGAGTTACCTAAGTCATGTTTAAGTCCATCTTTTCATTAGTTGCATTGCCTCATGACTTGCATGATTACTTGCCTTGCCATGTTGCATACCTAGCTTCGCATGCTTAGGGTTGCCTTGCATGAGCATGCATGCTTAGCCTCTTGAAGTGAATGTGATAGAGGTTAAGTCCCCTTCATTGGGTCATTTGCATTGCATTTCATTTGAAATTAAAGTTGCACACTTGATTCTTTGGGCCATCATGCATGGAAATGCGTGATTGGTGGTCCGAGAATCGAGGCACATCCCCCTTTGAGTCGTTAACATGATAAGGAATGTGATTGGTGCATACATTGTTTGAATTGTATTGCCATGCAAGTTTTGCCCTCTGCTGCTGTGAGTTACAGGTTCTGCAGGCATTGTTTGCCGACCGGCAACATTTTCTGCCGGCCGGCAGTAATTCCTCAGCCGATGGATTCATTTTGTGCCGATGACCATCCTATACAGCCGGTGGCTCTCCCCCTCAGTCGGTGGTATCCCCCAGTGTCCTGAGAGGCATTGCTGAGACTTTGGCAGTTGTCAGAAGAGCAAAGCAGGGAAAACAGAGGCAGACTATGCATGGCAGTGCGATTCCGAGCAAGTCCCGAGCATGCGCTGCATCCGACCCGCTTCCCGAGGGCTTTACTGTTTTAATTAGATTAATTAATTCGTTTAATTAATTTAATGGGTCTGTTATTTAATTAGCTTGCGTAGTTAATTAATTTGTATTATTTATTTGGTCCCTCCAGGCGAGGGCAAATCTGTAATAAGCGTGTGTGAGTGGTGTGCATGTCTTCCAACCCCACTTCTTTCTTCCCTTTTATTTACCCGCTTATGATGGTAGATTAGGGCACATTCATTTTAGCATACTTTATGCTATGCATGCGTGTATTCATGCATTTGTTTACATGCATCGGGCTCGGTACATCATACAAACTGCATTGTATTTTCGATTCAAATTGAATACGTGTATCGAATGATTGCATTTCACATGCCATTTTAGGGTTAGCCGAGCCTACTCTAGATTGCACCCTCGCCTGCGATGCATTAGTCATTTTAACATGAACTAGGACATGCATGTTTGCTAACTAGTTTATTGTTTTGGCACGGAGTACGATGTAAGTATTTATGCTTTAGCATCTCGCATACGTGTGAATGTTAACATGACAGCATGATTACCATGTGGCTAAGTGCTTATATGAGATAAACTGTTTGAATGCCTGTGGGTGAAGGTTGGATTGTTTGAGTTGGAAAAACTCATTGAAATCCGTGTTTTAGCCTACTTGCGAGTAGCAAATTTCAAAGCGCTTAAAAAATAAACGGATATGCAATGCTTGTTTCCAAATTAGGCAATCTAGTCTATACTTGTTTGTTGTGCACATAACATAGTAATTCTAGGCTAATAACCGGAACAAGAACACATAACGTTTTCAAAATCGGATATCATGGTTAGTAGAGGCCGGTCTTCGGACCGGGCAAAAGGGGGTGCTCATAGCTGACCTTCCCCGATCGTACCCAAGCTCCCGAGCCAAGACAACTTTGGTGATGACGGACACGTGGCCTTCGGCACCGAGTCAGGGTTTCCTAAATTTCCCATTTTAAAAATATTTAGGTGGCGACTCTGTATCTGGCAAAGCAGTCCATGTTTGGCACTTCTTTTCAAAATCTGTTTTTTCTCAAAACGATTTGCCAGATTTGGACTCTTTGGTTCAAGATTAAGAACCGACACAAATCGAGTCCGAACTGTAGCCGAGGTCCCCCGCGGGGACGTCTACAGTTTCTGGCGACTCTGCTGGGGATTTTAGAGAGCTTGACTCGAACTCATGATATCCTGTTTTGATTTCATTTATGTGTCTTTTTGCATTGCATGTGCATTGGTGCGCTTAGGACACCGTGTTTGCCATCTGCCATTCCTGAACGGTTTGCCGGAGGCTTGTCTTGTCAAGGCATGACCATAAGGCTGACCGGTTATGGGCTCTGACAGCATGGGAACACAAACCCCGATTTTACCGGGGCACCCTTCTTGACCATTTGACCTAGTGCATATCGAAATCCATAGTGACCATTCCAAACTAGGACAGGTTGCTTACCCGATATAGGTTATTTGAAACCGCTGCGTGCGTAGTGAAACCCTAGCTCCTGACAAAATAGGACAGGGAAACCCTACCCCAACATAGGGGTGTTTTGACTCTCATTTACGTGCTATGTGCTTTTAGAGTGTATCTCTACAGGGAATGCATATACCAGTTTGCGAGTCCGGGTATCAGGCCCGAGGGCACCAGTATCAGTGTTGTTGAGAATTAGTTATTTCGATGTTGAGAGATTATCTCCGGGATCCTTTCCATGTGATTGAGCCTACTCGGGTAGTGTTGAGTGATGACTACACTTATGAGGAACGGCCTATACAGATTGTAAATAGACGAATCAAGAAATTGAGAAACAAAGAGATCCCGTTAGTGAAAGTTGACTGGCAAAACCATGGTGGTGTGTATGCCACTTGGGAAAGGGAAGATGACATGGCTAACTGAACTGTTTCCACTGAACCCTGTTTTCTTCCAGAATGAAGGTAACTCGAGTTTAGAGGACTAAACTCTTTTTAAGGAGGGGAGACTGTAATAAGCCTCATCACTGATCACCGATTAGTTATCGATTACTGCTAAACTAAGAATGATTATCATTGATAATTGAACTGATTGGGTTACCAAACTGACTGACTGAAACCTGAACTGAATCGATTGAATATACATCTGTTTGAATTGCATTCTATCTGTTTGACTGTGTGATTATCTGTTTATGTTTATATGTTTAAACTGTAAATTGAAGGCCTTATCGGCGGCCGAACAAGAAATTGATTAGTGTTTCGTGATCGTTATAATTTATGGGATTTTATGGTGTAATTATCTGAAAACTGTTTAGGTATGATTAAATTAGATTAAAATTGGTAAATTGCATAGCTTGACTTAATTACCATAATGCCACCTAAGTGGCCCACTACTTGAATCTTTTTGAGCCTTAGTATACACTCAAACAAAACAATTTCCTCAACCAATTTCCTTGCTCTAGCTGACTAGAGAGAGAGATAGGAGAGAGAGCTTGATTTCATTTCACTTTTGCTTGCTATTGCCTTGAGACTTAGAAGATTTAAGGAGTTCTTGCTTGATTGAGCCTCTAGACTTGCAATTGAGGAACCTAGGTATGAATTCCACCCTCTTAATTGTGTATTTGAGTTCCTCCTAGCATGGATCATGGTAGTTTAAGGAGCTAAGTCAAGAATTGGTTCAATGTTGGTGAATTGAAGCTTAATTGTTGCATGCATGGCTATATCCTTGCATTTTGAGGTTGTCCTTCATGAAATGGTACATGCATGTTCATAATTTTGCAATGGTCCATGTTTTCAACTTGTTTTTGGAACAATTGGCTCACTAGAGCATCAAATTGAAGCTTGAAATGATTTGAATTCATGCATGTTTGCATGTTCTTCATGTTCATGAAAATGGGTTTGAATTTGGATTTAATTGACTCACCCTTGGGCTTTGAATTCACAAATTGAGCTTTGAAACTTGTTGTATATTGAGTTTAGATGTGTTTTCCAGGATTTGGGCCCAAGAGTCGAGTTTTGAGCTAAGGAATGCTTGGTTTGAGCTTGGGAGGCAAATCTGGAAATTCCAGAATTTGGCTTCTATGCTCGAGCGAAGGAATGGTGGCTTGAACGTAAATTTCAAGCTCTTAGAATCTTGGTGCGCGCAGGCGTACGCTCGAGCGAAGGGACCTACGCTCGAGCGAAGAGCTGTGTCTCACGCTCGAGCGAGCATCAGATGGTAGACATTTACATACACATATACAACCCCCGCCCCTTGTTTGGGCGTATAACAAAAACATTGGAAACTTTAACATATTATAGACAATCAGAGTACAAGCCAAAAACTTAGCAAAACTCCACAAAAATGGGCAGGTTTCTTCCAAATGCCCGGACACACAGAGGTTGATAAGAGAAAGACGAGCATCGAGGGTTAAGGCTGACCTCCAGATTTATTACCTATAGAGTCAGAAAAAGGACAGAGTAAGACAATCTCAGTGAATAATAGTACTTTAATAATTCAATGATCAATATGAAGTATAATGCATATCAATGCGTGTATAATGCAAAAGACATGTAGTTAATCTGATGTTGTAGCTATTTCCGGAACGGCCTTGGGCCCAGTCTTTACATAGAGTGGCTTCAAGCCCAGGTTAAACAGAGTGGCATTAAGCCCAGATTAGACAGAGTGACGTTAAGCCCAGAGATATACAGAACGGCATTAAGCCCAGAGATATACAGAACGACATTAAGCCCAGAGATATACAGAATGGCATTAAGTCGGACAGATTTCACAGGTTGGCCAAAGGCCTAACAGAGTCCACAGATTGGCCAGAGGCCCAGATATCATTATAGCATACTAGTTCCAGCGTCATACAGAGTTATATGAAATTCACACATCCTTTCAGTCATTCACAAGTTAACGTAACTGATATACAATTAACAGAATGCCAACAGTAATTATTAGCAATAAGTAATGCGTACTACTACGGTACTACTACTCATAGTGTTGTGATGGAGCGATAGTCCCTCCCAAAGTGTGTCCTACACACATACGTAGCTCACAATTTAGTTTCTTCCCTTGTTACGTCGTTTCCGGACTCACTTTGCTTCGAATGAATTTACAAATATCAAAAAGGTATCAAATCCAATTTTCAAAAATACCAGAGGGTTAAGCACGTAAAACGGAGCAAACTATTTTTCTCAGCATGGGCCGCACGTGCGACTGTGAGCCCCGCACGTGAGGCGGTTGGTCCCGCACGTGCAGCTAGGAAGGCCCGCACATGCTTTTCTAGCAGTACCCAAAACCCAAAATTCCTTCATTCCCCGCACGTGCGGCCATGACTCCCGCACATGTGGCAATGCTCCCGCACGTGCGGCGATTTGGCCAAATTCTGTCCGAAATTTCATACAAAACCCAACCGTTTGGTAAGTTTTTACATGGCTCCAAATAGGTTCAACAAGCATGTTAATAAAATTTACAACCACATATCAACCTAGATATAAACTAGATTCTTGATCTTGAAACCTTTAAACATAACTCAATTCATGAGATTGCTAACTTCACACCTACATAACATATATACACACATGGCCATGTTCATATATTTTAGTTCAAGCATGTCAAGAAGAAATGAAATGTAATTTCCTTTACATGGTTCAAATTAACACAAGCAACAACATGATGAAAACATTTATTCAATTCTTTGAATGACATATACACACAACAACACAAGTCTTAACTTGCATGAATACCCAAAAAATTCCTCACCCATATACAAGAGAGGAGTTAATTAAAGCAAAACCTCCATACCTAGAGCTTTAAAATCTCACAAATTCCCAACCTTCCTTGATGATCTTCTTCCCCTACCTCTCAAACCCTTCTCTAATCTAATCTTTTCTCTCAGGAAATCTTTTTTAAATAAAGCTCCTAAGTCAAAGTTGTAAGGAGCACAATTATATAAGAGGTGAATAAGACAAAAATTAATCAGTTTAATCATTCCAAATTGATATTTCACAGAAAATCCTATTATGACTTAAAAATCATGCTGACCTCAAATGCGAGATCAATTTCAGATTATCAAGCCTCTAAGGCTCTCAATTTCTGACCCAAACATTTTAATCATGACAGATGTTTTCCTTAATAAACAGATATAGATCCATAATCGTAGGATTCACTTAATTAACCTTAATTCCTCATAAAATTTCACAGTAAGCATTTGAAAGCACAGAATAAGGGACTGAGAATATATCAGAATCACATACGATGGTCGGGTTATTACAGGATTACCTACGGCCTCAAACCAAACCAGACATAACTCATTAGAGTAAAGGGGCCAA
The DNA here is from genome assembly GCA_030407325.1 of Camellia japonica. Classification (NCBI taxonomy): domain Eukaryota; kingdom Viridiplantae; phylum Streptophyta; class Magnoliopsida; order Ericales; family Theaceae; genus Camellia; species Camellia japonica. Next base: position 22,424,319 of record JAPPVO010000007.1, read on the forward strand.
ACGGAAGCAAAATTTAAAACTTTTGTTCATAGAGCTGTGCTTACATGGCACATCATAACAGTCCATATATATATACCTGTTAATAACTCACATCAAAAAGATAATAACACAAAGCTCTGTACATACAGGATCATTGAGTCTAAGTCAGTCAAACCCAAGATTTATATACAAAGGTAATCCGATGTTTTCGCCAACATAACAAAACTATATCAAAAGAACAAAAGAGGCGAATACAAGTCTCGTGCGTGAGACGTTTGGGCTGGCTCTCCAAAACCTTGACTGTTTCTCACATATTTCACCGAGGTTGGGTTTGGACGTCCCTTGGCTCAGCTACATAGACATGAATGAGCGTGAGCGAAAGCCTAGTGAATAATATCAAATAAGGAAGGTACATGAACAATCTTTGAAACAGTTACATCAGACGACCTTGGGCCCAATTCATGTTTCTATTTGATGTATCAATCGACTAAAGTTCTAGACGTATCAAACGGCCTCGGGCCCAATTAACTCATACCCAACGGCCTTTGGCCCATTAATTCATGTCTAACGGCCTTTTGGCCCAATCATTCGTATCTGACGGCCTTCGGCCCAATCGTTCATACCAAACTATCATTCATGTCAGACGGCCTTCAGCCCAACCATTCATATGTTAGACTATCATTCATGTTAGACGGCCTTTGGCCCAATAATTCATATGTCCGACCATCATTCGTGTCAGACTATCATTCATTCATGTCGTACGGCCTCTTGCCCATTCATTCGTGTCATACGGCCTCTGGCTCATTCATTCGTGTCATACAAGTATTTGTCCCCCAATTCAATGTAACAAACTTATAAGACTTATATAGAAATAAGCAATTGGACAAATAACATACTTCAAATACCTTTATTAAGATATTACTCACAGTGTTCTGCCGGTGGATTCACCCTTGAGCTTGACCCTACACATTACATAACACATATGGGTTACAATCAGTTCAACCCGTTCTTAATTCATACATCCCTCTTAGGCTTCTTTCTTATTCTTTTAATTCATTCATAATGCTCAATGCATGCCTAAGAGTACTTAGAAGTGAAAGAGAAAGGAAAATGAAGCACAGAACACTTTTACAAAATTTCTGAAACAGGGGTCCCCGCTCGAGCGTGGGTTCCGCCGCTCGAGCGGACCCTCATGGTCTGCAAAAGTACTGGTTGCCTCATATTTACGCTCGATCGTGAACTCGGACGCTCGAGCTGAAAGTCTCACTACATGGCTACCCGCTCAAGCGTGAATCTCCCTGCTCGAGCGGACACCCATGTCTGCAAAACTTCTGGGAGCTCATATTTCACACTCGAGCGGCGCTTTCCCCGCTCGAGCGGACATGCCAAATCTGGGTTTTCCGGAACTGTTCTTGAGGCTCAAATTCAACATTCAAAGGCTCTAAAGCTCAAATTAAGGCACTAAAAATAGGGAAACACATTACATTACATGAGAATATAAGAGTATGACACCAAATTGTTCAAAATCATTATCTCATTCACAAATAATCCCCATTTCTTTTGCATGATCAATATTCATGCATTCAAACTTCATACGAAATTCATATTCTCTACCAATTTCAACATGCATGTTAGTTTTTTACCCCAATTCATTTCAAATAGCACCAATGATGCTTATAACCATGAAACTCAACAAAACCATGCTTGCATGTATGCTTCAATGCTCAATCTTTCATAATTCGCGTATTACATGCTAGATTATGTAATTTCATAGGAATTCTCTACATGCATGCACACATGGACTTCAATCTCAACTTAATCAACTCAACTCATGATCTAACTCACCATTTAGTCTTCAATTTACAAAATCACAACTCAAACTCATAAGTTAAGGGTTGATTACTCACCTAGGAGCTTTAATCTTCCAAACTTATGTTTAATTCTTGAGTTGGTCTTCAAATTATTCAAGCTTCAAGATCAAAACTTCAATTTCTTTTACCCTCTCTCTCTCTAGCCGACCCTCTCTCACTCTAAGGTGTAAAATCTGATCTTTGAGCTCCAAACAACAAAATGAGAGTGTAATTGGCCTTTTATATAAGCTCCCCTAATCACATTGTTTTAATACTAATGAATTGAGCACTATTTCATCAATTTAATCTATTTAATTTGATCCGAATCAATTTTCAATGAAATTTCACCGTAGGCTCTAAAAATTACGCTAATCACAATGGCGTAGTCAATTTCGATTTCTGTGGCCGATAGGGCCTTCAATTTAAATTCCAAAGCAGAAAGTCAAACAGATTTTCCTACGGTGAACAGATAGAAATTCAAAACCACATATATTCATATAAATGGTACTCAAAATCATATCAAACACATAATCATATTCATAATAAAGATCAATTAGTATAATACTGAACAAGGTTATCACATATATACTACTATGAAAACATAAATATTGATTCAGTCTATTCCATGTCTTTATCATTTCCTACAAGTACGTATGAGCATTATTTGCATGGATATTTTGTGGAGCTCTAAATTTTAGTCTTTACGGACAAACTAGTTTTTTTTTTTTTCTTTTTGCTGATATGGCTGTTGTTTCTGGAGCTCTTCACTTGATTTTATAAATGTTCAAAGTAAAAGACGCTTGAAGTCTCTGTGTATAACTAATTTAATGTTGGGTAGCCTACGTATATCTGTAAATAAATTTTTATTTAGTTATTACTATGCTAACCAAGATTGTAGAAAATTGATGTGGAACTTCTGTTGAAATCATATTTTTTTGCTTATCTTGTTGAATTTGTTATTTGACAAGTTTGCAATACATGTGTGATAAAATATTTTTTCCTTTTATTTTTGGTTATGTTTGTTGCTTGATTTTTGTTTAGAATAATCATGCAATATTTGCCTAAGTTTAGTCAATATATTGAAATAGCAACAAAATTTTATCCATATTATTGCTATTTTTCAGCTTTGTTACAGGTATTTTTTTTAGTTAAATCTTATAGAATTAGCACAATTTCAAAAAAAATAAAAATGAAGCTATAATGGCGTTTTTCAAATGCCACTATTATATAGTGCCGATGGTTATATTTTTAAAATAGAAAAAAGTTATGATGACGTTTTTAAAATGTCACTAAATACTGGCGTGACGTCATGTTACCGTTATGTAGCACATTTAGAGGCGTTTTAAAAAACGCCGCCTATAGTAATATAACGACACTTTTAAAGCACCATAAAGTTACAGCGACCGCCACGTCTTCAACGTCTGGTACTAAGTGTCACAAAAAGAATTAACAGCGTTTTTATAACTATAACAACGTTCTTGAAACGCCTCTAAAAATCAAATTTTCAACCATCTGTGCGCGCTGTTGACACAACTTACATGGGTATACCACATAAGTTCTTGATATAGTTAGGGCATTTACATTGTGTATATTACTCTATCAAGACATGATTATATTTGGCTAAAGGTAAGTAAAAAGTCAATCTACTCTATTAATTTTGCCTCTTCTAACATATGGCTTCTTCTAAGTAGACAAGATGTGATATTTCGTAGGTAACTTCGTTGTTGTACAATGCCATTAACATTGTGGGGTGTAGTTTAAATTTGAGCATAGTATTCAAATTCTAGTAAGATTTTTTAATTCAGAGTCAACTTGTTACATTGTTTAAAACCTTGTTATGTGATGTCATCTTTCATGTGTGTGCGCACGCGTGCATTTGCGTGTGTGTATCTTCTTATAATATTGATATTGATATTTTAAATTTAATCTAATCACGATGTAATTCTAATTGTATATTATAACTTGGAAGCTTAAGAGAAGTTGGTGATTGCATCACACCATAAATAAGCTCATCAATTAGACAATTATAGCACACTAAGGACATTTATAAATTTAATATTTGGTTAGTTGCTACACATTAAAAAAAATAAAAAAAATTATAAGATAAATATTAAGTGGGTTTTGGAATTACAATTATAGCCTTGGCTTTCTTATTTTCCTTCATTTTATTCCCAAGTATATCATTATTATTAAGTTTTGCACAATGCCCAATTGTATTTTAATTTAAAGAAATTTAGGTGCCTACCGATTATGGTTAAAATCTTATATTATTCTTCATTTGGAAGTACAAAAATAGGATGTAAATGAAAAGAAAAAAAATTACGATGAATTTTACTTTTGCTTGATTGTTGCTTTGGAATGGTAGGAGGAAAACAAAATATGAAGAGGGAAAATGGATTTTTTTTTTTTTTAAAAAAAAAACTTTAAATAAAAAAACTCATTTTCTGTATAATGTAGTAAGAAAATAGTATAAAAAAAAAAAGCTAAGTAAAGAATTTTTTTTTTTTTCATAAGTAAATTATTTCTTTCATTGTCTTTTTCTTTTATGGTTCCTTCTCATTTCATTTTCCTTTCTTGTTATCAATAACCAAACGGAAATGGCAGGCATTAAAAAGAAAATTTTCTACTTAGCGAAGTGAAAAATAACGAAGCAAAAATTTAAAAGAAAAAAAAAATGAAGTTAGCATATGATTATCGTTCATATATCTATCCATACTATTATAAAGTAAAGGTTGTTGGTGGTGTTGACACAAATGTATCAACATCATTTGAAATTTTTGTATAATTTATGCAAAGAGAAGGACGGGCCTCGGACCCATGACTATGGGTTTAATAATGAAGGTTTTTACCACTTGAACACACACTATATATATTTATCTTTGTCATTATTCTTATAATGTTTTTTTTTTTTTTTTTTTTTTTTTTGAGTTGCACACGCATTGTGTGTGTGCGGACCGCTATTATATTATTATAAAGTAAATGTTGTTGGTGGTGTTGACACAAATGTGTCTAATATTTTGAGAGTTTTTGTAAAAATTATTTAAAGGGGAGGGCAGGTCTCGAATCCATTATTATGGGTTATTAAGGCTCTTATCACTTAAGTAACACACTATATATGCATTCTTTTTGTCATTATTATTATAATATTATTTTTTTAGTTACACACATATCCAATATCGCATGTGCAGACCACTAGTATAATATATGGAAACAAGTTGACATAGAGAATTATCTAACACATGCTTTTTATACCAAAAACAATCTCATATGTAATCTCTCTAAAATTCTTCTCTAGTATTAACTTGCTTACTTATATGGAGAGGTTTCTTGAAAATAAATACATAACTAACCTTTGTATAGGTGCCAATAGATAGGAACACATTGACAAATTTAATTTGTTGTATTTGTTGGAGATTGGCTAAAGATTCAGCTTGCCAACTAGCCATGCAAGGCTGGCCATGTGATCTCTTCTCCATGCTTGCCAACCAACAAAGGTGAGTTGGCCATGTGAAGAAAGCCACCAAAAGGAGAAAAGTGGGCTGGCAGCCAACTCACTTGAAAGCCTCTCTACCTCCTCTGTAATGTGTATATATAGAGAGGGTGAGAGCAGAGTTTATACACAGTGAGGTGAGCTAAAGAGAGTGAATACAGAGAGAGAGAATTATTCGGAGAGTGTTGTAATTCTTATTTGTTCAATATAGTGAATCCGCTGCCCGTGGACGTAGGCGACTTGCCGAACCATGTTAAATCTCTTGTGTTGTTGCTTGTTTGTGTTTCCTGGTGTGCCCCCGATCCACAACAATTGGTATCAGAGCTTGGGTGGTAAAAAATCAATTTTTTCCGAAAGTGCCCAGATTTTGAAGTGCTCGAAATTCACTTTTGAGCATACCAGAAGCAAGATCTCGACGAGAGGAGTCAACCAAGCAAAGAACAGCCCCAGAAGAGGTCCCACGCGCTACCACGCGCCGTCTGAAGAAAGAGAGTGAAGCTCACTCTCACCACGCCCCTACACGCGCCGGCTGCCGCTCGGCACGTCATCCCACGTGCTCCCACGCGCCACACGCACGTATCCAAGTAGAAGACGAGCCACGTGGCGCCACGTCAGTGCCACGCAGACGTCGCGTCAGTGCCACGCAGACGCCGCGTCATCGCCACGCAGACGACATGTCAGACGCCACATCAGCCCACGTGTCAACCACGTGTCAGATAGACAGACACGTGGCAGACACGTCAGGACGACCGTTGACCAGTCAACCCGGCGGAAGGAGGTATCCGGTGTGACGCGGATAAGCTACACCCACAGATCTAAATTGTCCAAACTGTTTTGGCCAGATCTAAGTCATTCGGAGTCCGTTTTTGACGATCCAATTGTACTTTCCAACTATTTGGAGTATTCCGGACACATCCGTACGGTCAGTTTTTTGAATCGAAGTTTCTAAAAAAAAAAAAAAAAACAGTTTAATGGCAGAATCTACAGAGACCAGATCAACCGAGTCCAGATCAACTGAGTCCCTAAGTAATCCTGCGACTACAAGCCACTCTAGGCATTGGACCCCGGTGTCCCATGCTAAGTTCGAGGTAGAAAAGTTTGATGGAAGCAGCAACTTCGGCATGTGGAGATGCGAAGTTAAAGATATGCTTGTCCAGATGAACCTGCATTTCACTCTGGGAGACAAACCAGATGACCTGGACGGGATAGAATGGGGGAAGGTGAATCTCCTGGCCTGCAGTTCCATCCGACTTTGCCTTGCAAAAGAGGAGAAGTACGCCTTCACAGAATATGATATTGCGAAGAAGTTTTGGAAGGCGTTGGAAGATAAGTTCATGACAAAGAGCATTGAGAACCGGCTCTACTTGAAGAAGAGGTTGTTTCGTTTCGACAAGGTATTTCGATGAACGAACACCTAAACAATTTCAACAAAATTCTCACCGATTTGAAGAACTTGGATGATCATATTGGTGATGAAGATAAAGCACTGTTATTGTTGAATTCCTTACCTGACTCATATGATCATCTCACTACCACTTTACTGTACGGTAAAGAAAAGATCAAGTATGTAGATGTTGCAAACGCCTTGGTAAATAATGAGTTCAGACGGAAAGATAAATCTGCAAACAGGGACTCAGCATCCGAGGCATTGACAGTCAGAGGCAGAACAAATAACAGGAGATATACAGGGCGAGGAAAGTCTCGCTCAAAATCCAGAGGGAAATCATCGGATAGAAGACGTCTTGCAAAAGACGAGTGTGCTGCTTGTCGCCAGAAGGGGCATTGGGCAAAAGATTGTCCCAATAAAGACAAGAAAGAAGAAAAGGTGAACGTTGCACGAGATGGAGATAATGGTGAAGGAGCAGCCTTCACAGTTTCATCATATGGCCAGTCTGATGAATGGATAATAGATTCCGAATGTTCCTACCACATGTGTCCGAACAAGCAGTGGTTCTCGAGCTTACGAGAGTTCGATGGAGGAGTTGTGCTGATGGGCAATGACCAAGCTTGCCAGACAAAGGGGATTGGGACAATTCGACTGAAGATACATGATGGAACAATCAGAATTCTTGAAGATGTTCGGTATGTGCCGGATCTGACAAAGAATCTTATCTCAGTGGGAGTTTTAGACTCCAAAAGTTACAGAGTAACCATGGAAGGTGGAGTCCTCAAAGTTGTTCGAGGAGCATTTGTTGCAATGAAGGGTACTCGACAGGGAAATTTATATTTCCTAGACGACTCTACAGTCACTGGGAGAGTGGCTGTCTCCACCAGCTCAGAAGATGATGCATCAGACACTTCCAGACTTTGGCACATGCGCCTAGGGCATGTCGGTGAGAAGGCTTTACAAGGGTTGGTAAAGCAAGGCCTGTTGAAAGGCGCCAAGACAGGGAAGCTTGAGTTCTGCGAGCATTGTGTACTGGGCAAGCAAACAAGAATCAAGTTTGGTACTGCTATTCATCGTACCAAAGGGATTCTAGACTATGTTCACAACGACGTATGGGGTCCTTCCAAGAATGCTTCGTTGGGAGGTAAACACTACTTTGTGTCGTTCATTGATGATTTCTCCAGAAGAGTTTGGATTTACACAATGAAGCACAAAGATGAAGTCTTAGACATCTTTCTTATGTGGAAGAAGATGATTGAGACCCAGACAGGCAGACGGATCAAGAAGCTCAGATCTGACAATGGTGGAGAATACACATCAGATCCCTTCTTTGAGGTTTGCCAGAATGCAGGGATAGTGAGACATTTCACAGTTCCTGGAACACCGCAGCAGAATGGAGTTGCAGAACGCATGAACCGCACTTTGGTGGAGAAAGTCCGGTGTATGCTGTCACAGTCTGGATTGAGCAAGGCATTTTGGGGCGAGGCATTGAACTATGCTCGTCATCTTGTCAACAGACTACCTACTGCAGCACTAGATGGTAAGACTCCCATGGAGGTATGGTCAGGAGTGCCAGTTACTGATTATGATCAGCTACGCATCTTTGGATGTCCAGCCTATTTTCATGTTACAGAATCTAAGTTGGATCCAAAAGCCAAGAAAGCCATCTTCTTGGGCTTCAGTGACGGAGTCAAGGGATACAGACTTTGGTGCCCTGAATCAAAGAAAGTTCTCATCAGAAGAGACGTTACCTTTGATGAGTCTGCAATGCTGAAGCAACCAGATCCTCAACAGAATGAGGAAGCATTGAAAAGTCAGTGCAGGTGGAGTTTGAGACTCCAGCAAAGACTAGTCAACAATCAACCATCCTGAAGAAGTCTCAGAGGATAGCTCTGAAGAGAGTTCAATGAAAATGAAGATCCAGAGGCTCCGCAACAATCAGAACCCATTGCAATCAGGAAAGGAAAAAGGGTTACTAAGCAACCCAGTTGGATGACCGATATGGTAGCCTATGCACTTCCAATCATTGAAGACAATGTTCCTTGCACTTTCAAAGAAGCCGTGCAGAATGCAGAAAGTGTCAAATGGAATGAGGCTACGGATGAAGAGATCGGGTCACTTCACAAGAACCAGACTTGGGAGTTGGTGCAACTTCCAAAAGACAAGAAAGCAATTGGGTGTAAGTGGGTTTACACCAAGAAAGAAGGCATCCCAGGCAAAGACAACATCAGATTCAAAGTTAGATTGGTAGCTAAAGGCAATGCTCAAAAGGAAGGAATAGACTACAATGAGGTATTCTCACCTGTTGTGAAGCACACGTCTATTCGTATCTTGCTAGCTTTGGTTGCACAGTTTGATCTCGAGCTCGCCCAACTCGATGTCAAAACTGCCTTTTTACATGGAGATCTTGAAGAGGAGATATACATGTCCCAGCCAGATGGTTTCAAAGTTGCTGGCAAAGAGAATTGGGCCTGTAAGCTAAACAAATCGTTGTATGGATTGAAGCAATCCCCGAGACAGTGGTACAAGCGATTTGATCGTTCATGATAGAGAAAGAATACACAAGAAGTCAATTTGATCATTGTGTATATTTCCGTAAGCTTCTGACGGTTCCTTCATCTATTTGCTCTTATATGTAGATGATATGCTGATTGCATCTAAGAGCAAGGTGGAGATTGACAAACTCAAGGCACAGTTAGCAAGAGAGTTTGAAATGAAGGATTTGGGAGAAGCAAAGAAAATTCTTGGCATGGAGATCAAGAGAGACAGGAAGAAGGGCACGGTTTGTCTGACACAAACCTAATATCTGAAAAAGGTGTTAGACAGATTTGGCATAAATGGGAAAACCAAAGCTGTAAGTACACCATTAGCCCCTCATTTCAAACTCAGTGCTTCGATGTCTCCACGCACAGAAGAAGAACGGAAGCATATGGCACAAGTTCCATATGCAAATGCAGTTGGTGCATTAATGTATGCTATGGTTTGTACAAGGCCTGACATCTCACATACTGTGAGTATGGTAAGCAGGTATATGCATGATCCAGGAAAAGATCACTGGCAGGTAGTGAAATGGATCCTAAGGTACATACATGGCACGGTTAATCTGGGATTGAAGTTCGAGAGAGATAACCGACTCGGGCAGAATTTGGTTAGATATGTGGACTCAGATTATGCTGGTGACTTGGACAAACGCTGATCAACAACAGGGTATTTATTTACGCTTGCTAAAGGGCCGGTGAGTTGGAGGTCAACGCTTCAGTCAACGTGGCTTTGTCTACTACAGAGGCGAGTACATGGCAGTAACAGAAGCCTTTAAGGAAGCTATTTGGCTACACGGTTGATTGAGGACTTGGGTATTGTTCAGAAGCACGTTGAGGTGTACTGTGACAGTCAGAGTGCCATTTGTTTGGCAAAGAACCAGGTTCATCATTTCCGCACCAAGCATATTGATGTCCGTTTCCATTTCATCCGAGAAGTTGTGAATGAAAGGGGATATTCTGCTTCAAAAGATTAGTACTGCAGATAATCCGGCTGATATGCTCACAAAAGTGGTTTCTGGGATCAAGTTCCAACATTGTTTGGACTTGGTCACCATCTCTCGGAACTGAGCACCTTCGGGTGCAAGGCAGTGTTGATCGATCACTATGTTGGATAAGAGAATCCTCGCCAAGGTGGAGATTTGTTGGAGATTGGCTAAAGATTCAGCTTGCCAACTAGCCATGCAAGGCTGGCCATGTGATCTCTTCTCCATGCTTGCCAACCAACAAAGGTGAGTTGGCCATGTGAAGAAAGCCACCGAAAGGAGAAAAGTGGGCTGGCAGCCAGCTCACTTGAAAGCCTCTCTACCTCCCCTGTAATGTGTATATATAGAGAGGGTGAGAGTAGAGTTTATACACAGTGAGGTGAGCTAAAGAGAGTGAATACAGAGAGAGAAAATTATTCGGAGAGTGTTGTAATTCTTCTTTGTTCAATATAGTGAATCTGCTGCCTGTGGACGTAAGCGACTTGCCGAACCACGTTAAATCTCTTATGTTATTACTTGTTTATTTCCTGATATGCCCCTGATCACAACAATATTTGTACTTGTATGGAAATGGATTTTTTTAACATTTCTATGTGATCTTCATGTGGCTGTCATATATAGCACCTAACTTCCTCAAACTAGCTTCACTATCAAATTTAGGTCTAGCTTCTTTTCAGTTGCAAGGTAAGATTAGACTTCGCTGTGAGATCCCTGTGGGCCACTACAATGCCTACTTTGATAATATGATCCGTTTGTTCTAGATTCACATGTGTAGATCGTTTATTAAAAAAATTATTTTTATCCAATTCTAAAAGACAAGTGTGATAAAATTCTATAACTATTATAATTATTTTTACTTTTTCTTAAATGAACTACATATATCGATCTAGAAATAAACTAATCATATCATGAGAGTAAATTCTACATTGTCTAATTTTCTCTCTCAACCGGAGTGAAGTTAAATCCATTAAGGCCTCGTTTGGAAACATATTTTTTTAGTAATTTTTTAATTTTTTGGTTAAAATATGATGTAAAAAAAATTAGTATGTTTGGAATGACTTTTTACGAAAAGATATGCAAAAAGTAGAGTGAAAAGAGAATCTTTAACTTTTTAGTATGAATTATTAATTTTTTAATTTTTTTAAATAATTTTTTGACTTTTTAACTAAAAGAATCACTTGCCAAACGAGACCTAAATTCATCTTGCCACGATGATCCTCTAAGCTACTCAATCCAACACACTTCCAAACATGCCAAGCCTTTAATATGAACCAACAAAAAAAAAGTATCAATTCAATTCAATTCAATGATTTTTTTTTTAAACCTAATGATCCTATGTAAAGTTGATGCTCTATAGCCCCTTGATGGTGTACTTATCCCAACTCGAATATGTTGACTGTCTAGGCTTGGTGGTGAGCCCTCATCAATTATTGGGGGTTGCATATTCTTTTGTTGGGAAATTGGCATATGCAATAAATAAATAATATCCTCACTTAAACAAAGTGCTTATGTTCTTAATAGCTGTCATCTTTATCCATTTCTCTCCTCTCCTCTCATATTCTTTTTTTTTTTAAATTAATATTTTATTTTTATTTTTTTATTTAAGTTAAATTGATAATGCTTGAGAAATTATTTGATAAAATTAAAATTTGAAAATATTTAACTGGTGTTAATATTATATTAAGTAAATTAACAACAAAAACCAAAGATGGTATTTGTAAATTTTAATAAATCAATCTTTAAATTAAATTAGATCTGTCACATTAATTCCTTTTTGACATCTTATCATGTCATGAATTGTATGTTCAATTAAATTACATAAAAATTAATATAATTTTTTACTATTATATTACATGGCAGTTCAAATCTTTTCTTTTTATAATATTTTAATTTAGAGTGATCGTATCGATCTGATTTACTATTACATCTACCCATCTACGTTGTACAGTATGAAACATAATCATACTTTAAATAAACCATGATCTAACATATCTTTTGTTAATGCTCTATTCTGTACTTGTATCATGGTTATGGCTTGATCTTTCAAGTCAATCGCTTTCTTTATTTTTCTCTACAACACTTAAAATCATGGTTGAATTGGCTCATTGATTGTCCCCTTGGTTGATCTCTAACCGGGGTGTAGTCTATGGACCACTCCACTCACCTTTCTGAAATTAAAATATGGTTAAATCAAAATCATCATGCTAACCCGACTAAGAATAATATTAAAAATTATCATAACATTACAAATAAATATTGTTTGATTTATTGGAATAAATATTTCAACAGAATAGTCATTCAGTTAGAATATCCTTTCTTATATTTGGTTCAGTAAAAAAAATGTACATTGCAAATAAAATCATTATACATTCATCTAGAAGAATGAACATTCCATTAAGGTTGTGTTTTGATCATGTATTTAAGCAGAGATTTAGAAAATGAAAGGAAAAAAAAAATAAGTAAAATGTAAATAAAATATAATTACATTTCACATACATTTTTCTTCTCTTTTTAAATTATTATCCAAATCCATAATTTAAACACAACCTTAACAAGAAGTTATTCTATTCATGAAATTATTATAAATAACCAAACACTACCTAGGACTTCTATAATTAATATCTAATTAGGAAAGTGGCAATTCTCAAAACCCAATATAACCAACCAAAGCGAAATTACCCACAGGTCCCATGTGAAACATGTGGTGACCATTTAATCCCATAACTTTTTGAATACACCCAAAAGTCCTTTCCTCTCTCTCTCTCTATTTTTTGCTTCCCTTCCTCTCTCGCTTTTTTTCTGCATTTTTCTCTCATCGTGTTTGTCATGGAAGACGACGACCGATGACATGTCTTTCTCCATTGATCGGGGTTCACTGATAACCACCAACCATCGAAATCAACTCCGACGAAGAAGATGATATATTTTTCGACGAAGAAGATGAGTGGATCTACTTAGATCTGATGTAGATCTACACAGATTTGGCTAGATCTAAACAAAAAATAGTTGCCGGAGTAAAATCCTCTCTCTACATCCGCCTTTCCCCTTCGATCTCTTTTTTTTTTTTTTTTTTTCCTCTCTGCTATACACTTATGTTTTTCTGTTCTAATGGAGAAAATTTTCGAATTCTGAACAAGTAGTTTTCGAGTTTTAGTTACAGGCGGTGAAAACTGTAAAATTTTGCAGTTTCAAATTTTTTTTTGGTGCTGGAATGAATCATGGTTTAAAACTGTAAAATTTTACAGTTTCATAACATGTTTTTCAGTTTGATTAATAATGATAAATGCTTAATAGATTTTTGTTTTGAAACTGTAACATTTTACAGTTTCAAAACTTACTTTTCAGTTTGATCACTATTTAGATATTATTTGCTTGAACCTTACAAAAATTGAAAAATAACATATGTTTTCCCCATTGTTGTTGTTTTTTGTCGTTTCATTTTTTTTCCTTTTAATTTCTCAATATTTAGCACATTTTGCTATGTTTTTTTTGCTATAATTTATCCATTTATTCTTTTTTTTTTCCGGCAATATTCTAGACATTCCGGTGAGTCACCAGTGATGTTCTTAACGTCCAGTGAACGTTCTGAACATTTCGGCGACTTCCATTAACATTCTTAACACTCCGGCGAAACTCCGGCGACTTCCCGGTGATACTCCGGCGACTTCCCGGCGATGTTGAACATTTCGACGAGTCTCCGACGACCGTTTGACGGAAGTAAGATGTGAACAATGTCTGTAAATTTAAAAAAAAAAAAAAAGGATTTTTTGGTAACAATTAAAAATGTGTTGGACTAATTGGTGCAAGTATTTTGTTTTGGGATTAGCTGGGTTTTGAACTTGGTACATAGGACTTATCAGTAAATTCCCCAAAATAATTATTGTTTGGACCTGAAATCCACCAAGGCCCAGCTCATGTAACCCAACCCAACCCAACCCAACCCAACCCACCCACCCTGGTTCCGACCTCTCCTAATCTAATCCTATTGCCAAACACATTCAATAATGTCTCCAAAACCATGCATTAATTTATAAATCATTAATTATTGTGCCTTACCCCCACAGGTTGGGTGAGTGTAGGAACCAATTTCCTAATTTTCCTCATAAAAATCTAATTTGACACTGATATTGTCATATGGCTCTTCCATCAAATCATTGAGCAATTTGACAATATTTGTGTTGTGGTTCATGTCAAGCTGCAATTGTTATAATTTTTTATACATTACTTATATACAGAATGATGTGAATAATTTTTATATTGTTTTCATTTCAAATTAAAATATTCATTATTATTTATAATTCAAAAATGTTACTGTCATTTAAAACATCCATTATTATTTATAATTCAAAAATATTACTGTCATTTTAATTATGTTGAGTTTTATGCATAAAATTTATATTTGTTAATAAATTTGGTCGACACAATATATAAAACTTATGAATCTTAAAAATAAAACATTAAAAAAAGATTAAAAAAAAACATAGATAAGATTATTTTGCCACATGTCAGGTGGATTGTGTTACCCTGAAAAATATGAATTGTACAAATTATAAAATCAGACATAACTTTCTGTACTCAATTTTGAAATCGGTTGCGCTTTATTGATGTTTTGGTGGTGGGTCCCTCATTTGATGGGGATTAATTCCTGACTGGCAACCGATTATCCCGAGATCAGGACCCATGGGACTGTGATGACACCACAGAACTCTCTTTTTTTTTGATAAAAAAAAAAAAAATTTGAGATCGGATTCTACACTTAAAAAAAAATATTTTCCTTTTACATGTGAAATAGGGACACTGTTTTTTAGGTTTTTTGTTGTTTACTTTCTCGGGATTTGTAAATTTACTACTTTGCCTTGTAAATATAAGCGCGTAGGCACTTTTTTTTGCCGTATGCAAACATATAAACGGAAACAAAATGTAATTACCCATAATCTAGATTCAGAAAACTACCAAGAAAAGTCTGCGTGGTTGGAATTAAGATTACTAAACTCTCAATTCGAATTTTTCCCTACAAATTAATTTTTATAATTTTTTATTACATATTTTTTCATAAAAAATCAAAAAATTAACCCAAACATTCATATTTTCAACCTCAATTTTTTAGTCTAAAAAGACAAAAAATACACTTATTTAAGACATCCCAAACAACCCTTAAATTAATGCATTGTGCCGTCTATGTTTAAAATAAGTGTGAACTATACATTTATATTTCTGAATAAAATTATGAATAAAAGTTCTAAATACGTAAGATTACTAAAAGAGAGAGAAAGTGAAGGTTGAAAAGTAGCAAAAGAGAAAAGGTTTTTATAGAAAGGAAAAGAAAATTCATCTGAATCTTTGGCATCTTTGGCCGCCACAGTTGAATTTTGCTTCAAATGGGACAATATAATGTCACTTTCTTCAAAGAATTGGAGTCCCCTAGTTCACTGGTTTTCTTTTCTTTTTTTTTTTTTTTTTTTTTTTTTTGGGTACATCGGAAATAATCTGGTTTTCTTCTTCAAAGTTCGTTTTCTATTCCCTCTATAGCTTAGCAGTAGCTCAACCTTTCGGCTGTGTTTGATTGGGTGTTAAATGGATTATGAGAATGGGAATAGTAAATAAATAATATCACCAACCCACTTGTCTGTTTTTTTTTTTTTTTTAGTGCCCATAGAATTGTTGGATGGCTGTGTTTGGTTCACTTTCATAGTTTCATTTTTCTTTTTTCTTTTTTTTTTTGAAAAAAAAAAAACAATTTCACAAAAAAAACTTTATAGTTTTTAATTTGTTAAAATTGTTTCTGATCCAAAAAGATAAAATCATGTTAAAATGATGAGTATTTTTAAATTTTTGTAAGAAATTTTTTCAAAAAACTAATTTTGTTAAATAATCAAAAAAAAAATCAAAATGACTGCGTTATTAACTGTTTAGACCAGACTATTGGTCTAACCAAACAAATGCCGAATTAAGAGAATTGAAAGGCAAAATTATATAATGTAAATCTCACATGTTTTTAAATCTAATCTCTCATTTATTCCGTCCAAACAAAAGCGTCCTTAATGAATGTGTGGCTCCCTAATGAGCATGTGTGTCGGGAATTTCATATTTTTTGTGTTGTGTTGTGTGTGACCTCCATCAACAGTTGGCACTTTGGTCTGAAGCACAAAGGTGAAGTGTCACATTTGAAACGTGGGTAACTCCCTTGGAATCTCACGAGGTAAATGGTAGTTTTTCAATTTTCTTTTTTATTTTTTTTCCCCCTCCGACTTTGAGGACCATCCTACTATGCAACTACGGGGTTATTTGGGATAAACTAAATAAGTGTACTTTTTGACTTTTTATGAAATATGGGTTGGGTTTGAAGTGATGTAGTAGAGAAATGTTGTGACTTAAATAAATGATGTGACTTAAATAGGATAGTGACTTTTTAACTTTTTGACTTTTTTTTATTATGTCAAACTAAGCCTAAGTTTCATTTGGCATGGATTATGACTATTTGAGTTTCGTTTGGTATTGATTATTATAGTTAACTTTTTGTGGTGAGACTTTTTTAGTCTCGTTTGATTTTTATTTTTAGGTTTTTTTTTTTTATTTTTATAAGAAAAAAAATTTGTAATGATTATGGTTTGAATGTGACATTTTGTCTTATTGACTTATATAATTTATTTTGTCTTTTTATATTTTTTTAGCCCCAAAATATTTACCAAACGA
Organism: Camellia japonica; assembly: GCA_030407325.1. NCBI lineage: Eukaryota > Viridiplantae > Streptophyta > Magnoliopsida > Ericales > Theaceae > Camellia > Camellia japonica. The sequence continues at coordinate 22,441,241 of JAPPVO010000007.1, forward strand.
AAACTTAAGATATCTGTTTTTTAAGAAAAAATTATATTTATTGTACTTATAAACAAACCAAATAGCAGACTAATAATTTATGTAATCCTCTACTTAATTAAAAATAACTTCTCTCTCTAAACTTTGAAAGTTTTTCTATCTAAACTTTTATCTCCCAAGAATTTTGATTGTGAGAGGCAGCCAGGTAAGGAAAGGGAGTTCTGGCGGCCTTCGACCTTTATCCCCTCCTCCTACCCCTCTCTCTCTTCCCTTTCTCTTACTTCTCTGCTTAATAACTTGAAAATTTTTAGCTTTCCACATTTGTCCCTCCTTTTGTGAGGTGTTTCTCTCCTCTTTGCCTTAACTTTGGTCGTGACCTTCACCGGATCTGTTTTTTCTCTTCTCCTCACTTCACCCCACTCCGACGTCACCACCACGTCATCTCCTCATGTTGAACACCATCAACATGATCTGCCGTCTTCTACCTCTTCTCTGCCGGATTTGCCGTCTCCCAACACCCAAATCCGCTGCCTTCCACCGCTGGATCCGTTGTCACTACTACCTGAACATTAAATTTATTCTATTATCGAACTTTTATGATTGACTTCTGTTTTATAGTATGAATGTTATGTCTTGATATATACATAGTTCCTCCTTAGTACTTCATTTGAGATTTTTTTTTTGTTTTGAACAAGGTTTTTCCTTAGTTTGGTGTAAACTTCTTGCTAATTTCCTTGTAAGTACTGCTTAGCTAACATTTCTTTAATGGAAATTACTATTGATTAAAAAAAACTACTTAATTAAAACATAAAATTAAGTTTGGTTAATGATTGGTTTATCAATTTCATTTGTTTAGTTATTTATTTCGATAAATAACACAAGATTATTCACATAAAATTCCATTCACAACAATCTCACGTATTTCATTGGAGGTAAAATGGAAAAAAAAAAAAAAAAAAAAAAAAAAAAAAAAGAAATTTGTTGACTTGAGCATGGCATGACTTTATGAAGATATTAATTTTAAGATTGTATTTAAAAAAAAAAAATAGAAATATAAGTTAAATTTCTTCTCTATTTCTGTTTTACCTTTGAAGATCTCATAGATTCTAGTTAAAAAAAAAAAAAACTTCATGGCTGTGGATAGAAGTTTGGAAAGAAAAATGAAAAAAGTAAAAGAAATATAAACAAAATATAATTTTTTTTTTTTTCTTTCTCCTTTTAAAATTTCATAGATTTGTACAAAGATTTGAAAATAAAAGAAAAAAAGTGAGAAAAATACACATGAAATATAAAAGTATCTCCACCCAAACCTTTAAAATTTGGTGTGCCAATTTTTTTTTTAGAAAACTTGGGTAATAAATTGGTATATGTCAATTTGACATTGAAACTCTTCACCCAATATGTTAAATTTATTATTATATTATTTTTAAAAATAAAATTATTTTATTTGGTGGACTTAAAATAAATGGGTCTGTTTGATTTGTGGCTATTTTAGCCACAAAAGACAAAATAGGCTATTTTAGTCACAACAAACAAAACATCACATCCAACCCATAATTATTACACTTTTTTCTTACAAAAAAAGTCAAAAAAGTCAAAAAGCTTCTCCCAAACCAAACTTTTTAGCCCAGACTAAAATAACTAAAAAAATCAAAAAGCCAAAAAACCACCGCACTTCCCAAACGGATCCATGTCAAATTTGACATATTGAGTTCCCATGCCATAATAAAGATATTGTCCTACCACATAGGATTTTACATTTCGATTGAAGTTGCTCTAAGGTATTTTTTTTTATAAATTTTTTTATCTAATTACACACTATAAAAAATTAGACCCCAAAAAAAATATCCGATAACAATTTAAGAAAACAATAACTAGATAACAATTAAATTTTAGAGGAGTGTTGACACAAGTGTTAGGCTTATTTTGGTGACAAAAATATTTAAGAGCTCTAAATTAGGAGCTTTAGGGGAGCTTTAATTTGTCTTTTAATTTGTCTTTTTCCTAGTGCACTGTATCATAGGTTTTGGTAATTAGGAAAAAAGTCTTTTTAGTTATTTTTTAATTTTTTTAAAAAAATATATTAAAATAAATGATATGATTTAATATGATTTAAAATAAATCAATAATATATATATATATATATTTTTCTAAGTTGTCAAAATGGGGCTTACTATAATAGACACTGAGCCATTTGGGAACAAGGGTTAAAAGTTAAAAATCAACTTTTAATTTATTTTTAATTACATCATCTCTCACATAAAATAATTTAAAAAAATTTTAAAAAATCAAAAAGTCAATTTTAAACTATCTCCTCAAAACATTTCACTATCTACCTTGTAAGAGGTTAGGTAGACTTTAGGACAAAACTGATCCGAATCCAAATCCTACATGATTAATAAAATGATGAATCATCAACCAAAACTTATCTCGATTGGTTTTTTAAGTTCTTTTTTTTTTTTATTCAATTTTTTGCGCTTCAATATGATTTTATTTTCAAAAAAAATTCGTCTGTGGGAAATAATTTTCAGAGTTTGATTTTGTTCACACAGTATCAAAATATGTGAACAAAATATAAATTTTAATTAATTCAAAATAATAAAATTCATAATTTTAAGTAGAGTCAATATACAATTTGGATAATAAGCCTATAATTGTATACCAATCAAATTAATTGTTTGGACACACTTGACCCAGTTATGGGCTATTTTAGGAAAATAGTTAAAAGTCATCTTTTAACTTATTTTGAATAATATCATCTCTCACATTTTTTATACATTTTTTTCAAAAAAAGCCAAAAAAAAATTTAAAAGCCAGCTTTTAACTATTTATTGAAAAATTTATTAATTTTTTTTTCTTTCAAGTACTTTTATCCCAATTAGTCTATAAAATATTTTTATATTTTAATAAGTCCTATTATTTTAGATATTTGAACTCCCAAATCTTAATTATCATATTTAAGGTATTTTATAGATAATTTTACCTTTACAAATATTTTTTGAACCATTAATAATTTGATGATGTGAACATTCATATTAAAAAAAGTTTGATAGTATGAATATTCACGTTACCAGTGTGAACGTTTACATCATGAAATATTTACAATGTCAATGTAAACATTGATGTACGTTTTACCATATTATTAGGAATATTTTAATAATTATGTCATCTATAGAATTTATTAGAACATAAAAAAATAATTTGACATAAATATAATATAAGTAGGTGAGTAGAGATTTATAAACAAATGTCTCTAATCTATTCCATTGCTTACTATGTTTTAAGAACATCATTAGTTTTCTTTGGATAGATCTCATTTGTCCTTTAAGGAAGATTACAACTAATTCAATGCTTTCATACTTGAAAAAAAATCAAAACGAAAAGACTTAACTAAAATGCTTAATGCCATTTGATTTAAGTTTTGTTAATTATTTTCCTTTTTCTGCCAAGTATAACAAGAATTTATATAATTTTTCACCTCTTTTTCTTCTTCTATCCTTTTCTTTTTCTTTTGGGACACTGGAAACACCCACTTCACTTTTCGAGATGAAGTACAAAGTCAGGTATAATTGCAAGGTTGGTGATTTTAATTTTTTGTCTAGTTGGTCTTGCTAGAATTCAAACAACATTAATTAAGGTTGAGATTGTTTTATTCATTTTTCTTGAAAAATTACAATTTTTTTATACTAACTTTCATACGGTATGAAATTATTTAACACTCTTGAGAACACAACCTTGTATAGTGTTTTAAATCGTCCAAAAGTAATGAATGATACCAATTTTTTTTCTCATTAATCAATCAACTAATATATATAAGGGTAAATTATAAATATATCCTTTGAAATTTGTTTAAAGTACAGTTTGCTTCCTATGATTTGAATAATTACAAATACTCTATGTCAGAATTTTTTATTTAACATAATTAACTAAAAAAAATGAAATTCATATTGGGAGATTGACTAATAAGTCCTATATTTTGGATTTGTAATTCATAGTCTAATGTTTTTTCTTGTGATCTATTTAGTCCTTTTGGGTTTGTAATGATTTATTTATCCGCCACATTGGAGTGTCACATTTGAAAAAAATACACTAAATAATTTTTTAGTGTCACATCATACCCATCATGTTAGAGTGTCGCATTTTAGAAAAGTACACTAAATAGTTTTTAATTTTTTTAGAGGTTACATCATATTCGCCACGTTAAAGTATCACATGTCACATTTGGAAAAAATACACTAAGGAATTTTTGGGCTTGTTTGGTTTGTTTTTGGGAGAGTTGTTTTTGAAAAAAATTTGGGAGAGTTGTTTTAGAAATTTTTTTGGTTTGTTTGGTTGTATATTTTGAGAGACAAATTTTTTTTGGGAGTTTGGGATGATTTGATATTTTAGGAGAATTGAGTAGATGTGTGTGAGAGAAAAAGTGATTGAGAAGGAGAGAGGAGAGAGAAAAGGTGATTGATTGATGTGTAAGAGAGAGAAAGTGATTTTGGAAATTTTTTGAGAAAAAACTCAAACCAAACAAATTTTGGAAATTTTTTTTCTAAAACTCATTTCCCAAACTCAAACCAAACATACCCTTTATGTTTTTTAGAGTGTCACATCATACCCACTGCGTTGTCACGTTTGAAAAAAAGTACACTAAGAAGTTTTTATTTTTTTTGAAGTGTCACATCATATCAAATACGTTATCACATTAGGGAAAAGTATACTGAAGAGTTTCTATTTTTTTGGGAAGTGTCACATCATACTCGTCACGTTCACGTTGTCACATTAGGAAAAAAATACACTAAAGAGTATTTTTTTTGAGTAAAAATTTTGGAATGTCACATCATACTCGCCACGTTGTCACATTAGGAAAAAGTACACTAACGAGTTTTTTTTTTTTTTTGAGTAAAAGTTTTGAAATGTCACATCATACTCATCATGTTGTCACATTTAGAAAAAGTATATTAAAGAGTTTTTAATTTTTTTAGATTATCACATCGTTGGAGTGTCACATTTATACCTACCATATTAGAGTATCACATCATACATGTCACATTAATAAAAAGGTATAGTTCTCCACCAAAATACTACCAAAATAAAAAATAGGACCACAAGGAACGAAACTCTCCATTAATAGGACTTAACAGATTAATAGAAAAAATTTGGGACTAATTGGAGTACTTGTTTGTGAGATGAGATTTATTAGTAAATATCTTATTCATAATTTCTCTCATATACAATAATAAAATTACTTAAATTATTAATTGAAACATATTTCTAATATCATTAATAACTGTTAATTGACTTTATAATTTATTAATAAAAGAGGTGATTTGTTATGAAATTAAAAATATCAAATGGTGAAATGTAATTTTCAGAACCATAAAGGGTGATTCGTATTTTAATCACATTTTAAAGAGTGTATTTATAATTTACCCTATATATAACCATCTTCTATTAATTTAGGAATAACATAACAACTTACTAAGGCCTCGTTTGGAGACTTAAAATTTTAGTCAAAAAATTACTATAAATTATCACATATTATTTTTATTTTTTATATATTTTTTTTATAAAAAATTAAAAAAATTAATTAAAATAATCAATCCCCAAACTGGGCTTAAGATTAGCACATCTTTTAAAATTTCATTATATAAAGCTCGAGTCAACATTTCATTTAAGGGTTGCCAAAGAGCAGAGTGTAGTGTTACGTCATAATTGCGATTTTGTTTATCAACCACACCGATTGAGAAAAAAATAAATTTATGAAAAAATGTATACAAGTAAGAGAGAGGGAAAAACAAACAAACAACCAAACAAACAACTTTTATGCATGTGAGTTTAAATTAAGTTGGAGTTATTTTAATCAAAATAATAATAATAATAATAAATAAATAAATAAAGCCTTAGTTGAGGATGTAAGTTGGCTTTTTAGTCTTTTAACTTTTTTATTATTTTAATTTAGGGTTAAAAAGCTTCTTTTGAAATCAGTTTTTTAATTTTTTTTTACTTTTGTGAAAGAAAAAATAAAATAATTATGAGTTAGATATGACATTTTATCTTATTTGAATAAAATAGTCAATTTTATATTATATGATTATTTTAGTCCAAAGTAATATCCCAAACATAGCTAAAATAAGCTTTTTAAACTCAGATTAAAAGTTATCATATTCAAATTATAATTATTATATTTTTTTCTCTCACAAAAATTTAAAAATTAAAAATTCATCCTAAATAAGACTTATTTAATCCCAAAATAAAATAATTAAAAAGTCAAAAAAAATCAATCCATGTCCCAAACCAAATCAGAATTTAGGAAAAGGTACTGCTCAAAGTTTTAGAAAAGAAAAAAAAAATAGAAAAAGAAAACTTGAAAAGGCAAGTGAAAAAAGCCATAATGCCCTTTATCAAGATAGAGGAGGGTATGGTGCCAAATATGCCAACGAATAATGTTCACCCATTGAAATAATTACTATTAATGAGTGAGAATAAAAGCTTAAAATATATGAAATTAAAAAATTAATAATATGATAAGACCCATGATTTATTTAAATAAAAACTAAATGAAAATGAAAGGAAACAAAAAAAATAAGAAAATAAAGAGGTCGGTTGCTTGCATTCGACGTATCTGTTGGTCTGGGCTCGGAGTTAGGTTCGGATTGTAGACTTTGTGAGGATAAGAACAGAACCACTCTCTCTCCTCTTTCTCGCTCTTCATAGACTCCATCTCTACAATAACCCTCTGTTTCTCACCGCCTCACTCCTCTTCTAAAAGCCCCTCTCTCTCTTCACTTTCTCTCTCTATACCTACATACAAACACTCTATCTCTCTCTAAGGAAGAGGAAAAAAAAAACTAAGCACTATCACTCTGATTGTTCAAACTGGCGATCGACAATCAAGAAACCGCCGTCCGTGAAATCAAGCCTAAGAACAGGCGAATCATGGTAAGAAAGAACTGTTTTCCTGCATTTTCCCGCATTTTCCTGCATTTTCTTTTGTTTGCTGGACTTTTATGATATGGGTTTGAGCTTGTTGTTCTGTTTTGACTGATTGGGACTCTGTTTTTTTTTTTTTTGGTATGGTGTGTAGGGAGCTGGAGGTCCTGACGAAGAAGAGAACCGGTGGCCGCCGTGGTTGAAGCCTCTGCTGCGAGAGAGCTTCTTCATTCAATGCAAATCACACGCCGATTCACACAAGAGCGAGTGCAATATGTATTGCTTGGATTGTATGAATGGTGCTCTCTGTTCTCTCTGTCTCACCTACCACAAGGACCACCGTGTCATACAGGTTTGATTCTCATTGCTAAATGCTCTCTCTCTCTCTCTCTCTCACACATCTGGGTTTCACCTATTTTGTCAAAATAGCAGCCTTTTCCATCACCAAAAAAAAAAAAAAAAATCATCTGTTTTTAGCAATTGGATCTGCTTTTCTTGGTTTCAATATAGCTCTCTTCTCCTCCAAGAAATCCCAATTTGCTCTATGGCTGGCTTTGTTTTTTGGCCTAATTGGTGAATCCTATAGGCTTAAATCAGTGTTCCTCTATTTGACATTGTTGATCTATATAAACATGAATACTTGTATGATTTTTTTTTTTTTTTAAAAAAAGTTGTTGACTGGTGTTGTTGATTGTTGTTTATATGACAGATAAGGAGGTCATCATACCATGATGTGATCAGGGTTTCTGAGATTCAGAAGTATTTGGACATCACATCAGTACAGACCTACATTATCAACAGTGCAAAGGTCGTGTTTCTGAATGAACGGCCTCAGCCTAGGCCTGGCAAAGGAGTCACCAACACCTGCGAAGTCTGCGAGCGCAGCCTCCTGGATTCCTTCCGTTTCTGCTCTCTCGGTTGTAAGGTACTAACAATGTCTTCTCAAATCCATTCAAATGTCCTTCAAAATCCATTAAATCTGTGTCTTTTTCTACAATTTTGACTAAAAAATTGAAGAAAATTGAATTGGGTATTACCCAGAAAATGCTCAACCTTATGGCTTCCATTGAAATTTGTAAGCTCTAATACGAAAATTCACTACTTTCCAGGGAATTTTCTCGAAGAATCTTAGTTGGGTTTTCTGGGTTGATTATGATTATGATTATGATTATGATTATGATTATGATTATGATTGTTTGATTCGCAGTGATCATCGATTTTAGATTGGTATTATGAGGAATTGAATTTTGGGTATTTTGAGTCAATTCTAATCGATCTTTTACAATTGCAATGGAATACAGATTGTTGGCACATCGAAGAATTTCGAGAGGAAAAGGAAGTACTCGCCGGAGAAGAAGCTCCGGGCGGCGGCGTCGGACTCGGAGAATTCATACAGCAACAGCAGCAGCAGCCGTGGACCACCGCAGAAGAGCAGCAGCAACCACCACCACCACCACAGCTTCACTACGTCAACGCCGCCACCAACTGTGGTTAATTACAGAACTGCCAAGAGAAGAAAGGGTATTCCCCATAGAGCCCCTATGGGAGGACTCATCATAGAATACTAAAAGGCCCCCCACAACTTCCCCTTAATTACTCTCAAACCCCACCTTTACAAACTAGTAATCATAATGAACACTAGTGCTTTTTTACCGAAAAGGCCAGTGTTTGGGGAAACCTTAGCACTACTACCCAACTCCTCTAATGTATTGTGTTGTATATATAGAAGCAAGCTGATAGAAATATGAAGGGAATAGAAGGGCTAGAGTGAGAATAAGACAATGGGGAATCACTAAATGGGTGGAAGATGAAAGAGGTCGGAAGTTTTTAGCTGAAAAATATATATAGGGTGCTTGGTTAGAGTGGTTTTTTAATGTTACACATAAGGTTTTTTTTAATTTTTTTTATTTTGACTTTGTTATGGTCTCTGATAAAATTGTAAATACTGTTTTCTGGTAAGGGTTAGAGGGAAATGACAATGTAACTCCTTGGAAATGAAGGAGGGTGTCTATATGTGGAATTTCAAATAATGGGAAGTACTACTATTTGGCTATTTGAGTGTTTGACACATTATTATTTTTTAGTTGACACTTTAAATTATTGCTTTTTAAATTTGAAATTTTAATAAATATTTAAATAAAAAATATATACCGGTGTGTATTAATATTCATAATAGTTTTTTTATTTGATGGTATAATTATAAATATAAAATGTATTTACTAATTATGTGAATTGAAAGGTTCGAAATTATGATGACCTCTACTATTTTGATTGGGCAGAGTTTGCTTTAATCGGGAATGAATGTTGTCGACATCTTTAAGAAATGCCAGTCGGACCGGAAAGTGGAGTTTTCATGGTGAATAGGTGAGTAACATGTGCGAATTTACTATTGGGAGCATGCTTAATAAAATAAGTTGGACAGAAAATGGAGTTTTTTAAGTGAATTGCTGAGTAATGCATAATAACCTACTATTGGAAGCATGCTTAATGAATGAAAGTTGGACAGGAAGTGGAGTTTTCTGGGGTGAATAGGTGAGTAACGCGTAAAGATCTACTATTGGAACGAGAATAATAGTTGAAAATTGCTTCTTATACCTTAAAGGATAAGGATCAAAATAGGAATCCGCTTAAGGAAGGACTCGTGTATCTTAGGTAGTTGATGATGTAATAACGGTTGATGTGATAATTAGTATTAAAGTATAATATTGTGACTATTTGGAAACCGTAGTAAAAAGTTGCATTTTGCAACTTTATAAAAACGTCACAGCAGCTACAAAAGAAACAAAAAATCATTTGGGAAGTGTGCAAAACGTATGGTGTGAAATTACGTAACTATCTTTCATGTTTACATCTTGAGGGATAGGGCAAAATGTAAATTTCCTAAGTTGGATGGAATATATTGATTATTTTATTGTGATGTGATATCATAAACAAATATTAATTTAAAAAGAGAAAAAAAAAAAATTTTACCAACTTTTTAAGTCACTTTCAAAAAAATTAAAAATTTTAATTAAAAGTTAAAAGTCAACTTTTAACTATCTTCTTAAAATACCTCATTATTAAGTTGTTTATAATATTTATTTATTTATGAGAATGTGTGAAAGTATTTTATATTTTTCAGAAAAAATAATTTTAAATGTAGAAATAAATTAAATAAATTGAAAAAAAAATTAAAGATCATGCTAACAAGTGTACTAGAGGCACAAGAAAAAGTAAAAAATGATTCAAAAATTTAAGATATTTTTTTATAAACTTTATAATACTATTCACTTAATTTTAAATAAGTTAATCCGTTCATTATTTTCAAAATATTTTTTATATTTTCTTTTCATTAAACAATATTCATTGGAAACTTGTTAATATTTGTAAAAAAAAAAATAATAATAATAATAATAATTACAGTGAAAAGAGGAAGGTAGTTTAATTTTTACTTTTCTAAATTTTAATGAGAAAAATAAGGGCACTAAAGTATATTCTAGTAGTGTAAAGTTTCTATTTCTAGAAAATAATGACCGGTGCTAGTAACTTCCGGACATGGGTCCCACGGCGGCCGGCTCGTGGGATAGGTGTAAAACGTTTGGCAACTGTCGTTTCAGTACGTGTCGGGTGTTGATTGGTTTACGGAAAGCCATGGTGTTCTGATTCTCGGAATCATCAATTAGGTCAGCCGCCTTCGTTATTGAATATATTATTATTATAAAAAATAATAGATAGGCAAATTATATATACTTCCTTCGAGATTTAGTAAAATTACAGATATCCTATTAAGATTTGAGAAATCACAGATACTCCTTGAAAATACTATTTACATAATAAATTAGGAGACAATTTGTTATGAAAATATAAACCTCAAAGGAGTATCTGTAATTTTCAAAACCTCAGGAGTATCTGTAATTTAACTAAACCTTAAGGGAGGTATATGTAATTTGTCCAAAATAGATTTGACTTCCTTTTATTTTGAGATTTTAATTTGAGAGAATGTTTGAATTTGATAGATTGATTTAAGAAATGACTTTAGTGATTTAAACCGTTAACTTTATAAGATTTGTTGAGTACAATATTCATGCAAATAATGAAGATAATTGAATATCAGTAGTTATATATTTGAATTATATTTGTTTAAAAAAAATAAATGACAAATATAATTTCAAGAATAATTATTTATTTTTTATAATATAAATTTGATTCAAACACATAGCTATTGATATCTGATCATCTTAATTTTTTACATAATTATTTTTCTCAACGGGTCCTAAAATGTGAATGGTTAGAATGATTCAAATCGATCCCAAAATGGACTTATTAAGCCCAAAAGCTCTCTCAAATTAAGATGACTAACTTGAAAGAAGTCAAATCCATAAAAAATTATGTGATTGAATATCGATAATTACTTAATCATATTACACTATTGATAATGATTTATTTTTAAAATAATATATATCGTTGATATAAATTTGATCTATTTAACTGATTATCGATATCTGACTAATGTAATTTTTTATAGAGATTATATACTCAATGAGTCTTAGATATTAAATGGTATGAATTATCGAGAAAAACAGTTTGAATTATCCAAATTATATAATGGTTTTGTTGTTTGGTTCTAATTTTTAAACTCAAATTTTCTAAACATTTGTTCTTTTTATTTTTTGTGTTTTTATTTTTTGTTTTTATTGAATTTTTTTAATATTTTAAGTAAATATTTTACTTTTAAAATACCCCTAATATAAATACACCTAAAAAGTAAAATATTTGTAAAAAAAATATTTTAAAGATCAATAAATACACAAAAATATGAAAATTATATTTTTGTGTATTTTTGTATTTAGTGGGTTTTTTTCACAGATGTTATACTTTGTAAGTGTATTTATATTAGGTGTATCTAAAAATTAAAATAAAATTCTTAAAATATTAAAAGTATTTAGTGAGAACAACAAAATATGGAAAACAAAAAAAAAACTTTATTTTTAGAAAAAAAAAATTCAAACCAAACAAGATTAATATTTTAACTAAATTTTTTATTATAAAATGTTTGAGACCCGAAATTTTTTTCACTATTCTGCCTACAATGATATATGAGGATAAGTGTTAATTTTTTATTTATTTCACATCCCATCATTGAAAGCCCAATTCCCTTGCCAAATCATTTTGGATAAATTTATGGATCAAATATGTGATCTCTAGCATTGATACTCTGTTCTTATTGGTTGAAATAGTAATTAGGCCTAGTTTGATTTGTGATTTTTTTAATTAAAAACTTCAAAAAATGATACTCTTTTCGTTCCAAAATATTAGTTCTTTATTTTATTTTTCATTGTCCCAAAATATTAGTCTATTTTCAAAAATGAAAGACTAAAATAATATGAATTTTCTACTTTTCTTTTCTTTTAAATTTATTAACAACACAAAAAAAAGTACAATTATAATAATTGATATTCTCAAAAAAATATACTATCAAAAAGGATAATTTTGAAAAATTAATATTTTTAAAGTGTACTAATTATACTGCTAAAAAAACATTGAATTTCCCAAAAGGGACTATTATTTTTGTACGAAGGGAGAAAAAAAAATTAAAAATCAAAAAGGCATATCATACACATCAATCAATCTCTTTTTTCAACCAATGGAGCTAGCTCAATTAAGCAGAACTCTTGCATCTCATTAAAAAGTCAGTGGTTGTATTAATTGGGGCTTTTTTTTCATACTTTGAAAGTTTCTTTGTATTGATTAGAGTATCTCTAATTCTGTAATGGACTCTTTAAATATGGCTCGTTAGCTATTATAACTAGTATTATCATATTTTAATCACTCCAATAGACTAACTATACTTGAAGAGCCTTGAGAGACTTTTTGAACAATTTGTGTGCATAAATAGATAAAATAAATATAAGCGTTAGAGTATATAGATAAAAAAGGAATTAGGCAAAAAAAAAAAAAATACTTTTTTTATATTTTAGCTGGTAAAAATGAAGAGTATGGTTGGAGTTGCTCTTATATGTATTGCATTTCATCTTTATTATTATGACTATAATTCATTAGATTTTATTACAATATTTTTTTGAATCAAATCAATGTGTGGGTCTTATTTCTCGTGTATTAATTGAAACTTTTTCTCCCACTTTAAAAGTTTCATTGTAAAAAAGTTGTATTGTATTTAATTTTTATTGTTATGATTTTAATTCATTGAGTTTCATTATAATACCTTATATGAACAAATCTTAAATCAATTACTTTTTTCTTCACAACTATCTATTTTACTTAAAAATCATTTCAAACACAGATTTTTTTCACTTTACAAAAAAATCAAAAAGTTACAAAATAATCAAGTTGCCAAACAAAAATTTAGGTTTCGTTTAGAGTTTGGCTTTTTCAAAGACATTTTAATTTTTTTTTTTTTTTTTATGAGATGAGAAATATTAATATGTTTGGAAACAATTTTTTCAGTTTATAAAAAATCGTAAATAATTAATGTGCTGTTTGGAAAGTGTTAGGTTAGTATATTTTTAACTTGTTACTAAAAAAATATGAAATGTTAGTTTGGATTAAAGTGATATGATAGAGAGATGATATGACCAAATAAGACGTAATAAGATAATGTACTTAAATAGCATGTGCCATTTTAGCACATGCCAAATAACTTTTTTATTTTTTTAATAATTTTTAGTTATTTTTTAACTTATTAGTTATTTTTTTACCGTAATTTTTTCTTTTTGAATAAATTTTTTGATTTTTTAACCAGAAGAGACAAACTCCCAAAGAAGGCCGTTCTATTTTTGAGTTAACTTTTGCCAGACAGGTAAACAAATGGTACGATGTAAATGGTATAACAGGATTGTCCCAAAACTACCAAATAAACTCTCGTGTGTGTGTGTTCGTGTGTGTGTGTGTGTGGTGGGCGGTGGTTGCTTGGTGTAGGGTTTATTTGGTACAGTGTGGAAACTACGATTGTTTTCTGACCGTGCGATTGTGTTTTGACGGTGGTGATTTGGAGTTGGGTTCGTTTCTACGGAGCGATGACTTTGACTTTGACGTTGAGGTTTTTGTTTATTTGTGCGAAGTCGCTTTTCCTATTTGGATAGGGCTAATTTGGTGCAGCTTGCAACACGTATAATTGTTAATTAAAAAATAAAAGTTAAAAAAGTTATTTTTTCACCTTTTAATAATTGTTTTAAAATTGATTGAAATTTTTTTCGATTTGTAATGCACATCATATACAATTCTAATATAAAATGACGTAAATTTCATAAATTTACATAAATTATCGCACAAAAATATAGAGATCACTTATACGAACTTGTATTCAATTTATCCATTTACAAAATTACATAAATTTTCAAAAACTTATACGAACTTGTATTCAATTTACGCATTTTTATGAGATCACTTATGTAAATTCATAAAAATTTAAGTAATTTTGTATTAGAATTACATATAGTATGCATTGCACACGAAACATTTCTCAAATAAAAATTGATTTAACTTATTTTCCATCTTCTAAATACTAGATATATATATTGTATAAAATAAGTTTAACTATATTTTACATTCTTTAATTATCACTAAAAATCAAAAATTGTACAAAATTCGTAATTGAAAAGGGGCGAAAGTGAATTTTTTTAAATAATTGAGTATTTAAATGTATGATTTTAAAGTTAAAGAAGATAAGATGATATTCAACAACAATTGGAGAGGTTAGTGTAACCAATCCTGTTAAATATTTTAACTTAATTTTTTAAAGAATTTTTTAATTGGTGCTATTCTAAAGGCATTAATTAACAAAATTTAAAATAATTATATGTATATATTTTTTATTTGGGCACTCTCATACATTATATACAAACAATTTAATTTTTTTAACAAAATTAATTAAGGCTATTAATGGCATTAATGGAAATCAGACAAATTCGACATATTAAAAAAAAAAAAAGTTTTTACATGTGAATTCCTTGCTTAGTGAAAAATTTGTTGTAGGTTCACATTTTATTAATCAGTTGGATTTCTCTCAAATTTAAATATGAATGTGAGAGAACTTGAGGGCTCACCATAGGTTCTATTTTGATAATTTAAACTATTTATTTTGTAGGACACAGGACACTCTCTGTATATTGTCTACGAAAAAAATTAGATTGATTTTTTTTTTTTTTTTTTTTGATCAGTAGAAGATGTCATTAATGAAAGCCAAAGCGGCACTTACAGGAATCCATCCAAACCAAAACTTATACCAAACAAAGTAAAAATTTTGCAAGAAACACAAAGGAGAGAACCTAAGAAAATATTCAGACGCACCTCTCGTGCATGTGCTCGTACTGCGAAGCAGAACCGATCATAAGAGTTGGTAATAGAGCATGTCTGGAATAAATCATAGATCTCAATCACAAAGTGGGTAAGCCTAAGAAAGACTCACTGATGGACTCCCAATAAAACATACAAGCAAACAGAGCACAGCACAAAGGAAATCAAAAACACAAAATAGAGAAACATAAACCCACACACCAAACAACTTTCAACAGCAACGGCTACAGCAGATCCAGCGAGGAAGAAGGCGACAGATCCGATGAAGCCACGGCCGGAGTTGAAGCGGAGGGAAGAAACACCCCAAAAAGGAGGGAGATGATGGAAGTACAGTGCTTCCAGGTTATTAAACAAGAAAATGAAAGAGAAAAATGGGGGTAGGAGGAGGGAAGAGGAGGCCGGAAGTCGCCGAAATCTCCTCCTTCACCCCCGACTGCCGCAGTCCTCAAAAACCCTAGGGGAAGAAAAGTGTAGAGTGAGAAGCTCTCAAACTAGAAAGAGAAAATATAGGCCCTGTTTGGTAGAGCTTATTTCCAACTTATTTAAGCTTTTAGCTTAATTTAAGCTATTTTGATGTGTTTGGTTCAGCTTAACAATACAGCTTATAGCTTTTTGTAAGTCAAAAATCAACTTATTCTTTGAGTGGGGGAAGAGAAGCTTAATTTATAAGTCAAAAATCAGCTTATGTTCACAGTTATAAGCTATAAGCTGTTAAGATATAAGGTATAATCACTTTCCCACAGCTCTACCAAACGGGGCCATAGTTAGAAATCACGTTTTTTAAAAAGAAAAAATAAATTAGATTGATTCGATAATCGTTTTATTTTCGCTTTATTGTGTTTGTCTGCAAAAAATGAATGGTTTATTTTAAAAACATATTATTGTTCATTTTTTTAAAGATGATAATATGAAAAATGTTAAGTTTATCGAATTGACCTAATTTTTCATGGATTATATATATATTGATGGCCCTATAAAATGAATAGTTCTGTTAATTAAAAAAAAAAAAAGGATATGTGATCTGCCACACGATCCCTTTAAGTTCTCTAAAGTTCATATTTAAATTTGAGAGATAGCTCAATTGTTTTATGATAAATTATTCAATTTTTTTTAATATAAAAATGTCATATTTGATTTAGATCAATGGTTACTGATTAAAGTAACACCTGAATTTGTTACAAGAACGTTCACGAATTTCTCTTTTAATTTATATATAGTATAGGATAATGTACTTTGTGTTGTATTTTTAATAATAAAATAAGAGATGGCATTAGACAATTGATGTGAGCGTATAGTTTACACCAGCAACCAATAATTTCCAGATTGTTTGGTGTTTAGACTGTGTCTTCTCAGCTTGATTGTTTCATTGATGTTGAACTTCATTAGTGATTGATCTTTTCTTCTATTTCTTCTTCTTTCATAATTATTTTATTTTTTTTGAAATGTATTATTATATATTTTTAAGACAGCAATCTTTAAGAAAATAGCGTAGCAGAAGTAATTTTACAATTAATATCCAGTTTGGTCAGTAATTGTTTGAGAATAGTCATGTTCTACTATCTATTATAAAATTAGGTGTTTTCTGGTAAATTTTATAATTTATAATTTTTTGTTTAAAAAAATATTAAACACGTATATGTTTGTTTATTTATTTGTTTTTTTCTTTTGTGTGTTAAAAATAAAAATCAGATTTTGTATAAGAAAATTGTTTTAAAAATAAGTGAGGGGATGATTGGAGGTGGGTGTGGGTTGAAGGTAGGTGTCAACGTCAGATATCGTAGTCAAATGTGGTTGGACACCAGAGATACTGCTCAGAGAGATAGTTGTTTGACAGGAGATAGTGGTTCGATGTGATTTTTTGGTGAAATGTGGTGGTTAGAGGTTGTGAGCCATAAGAAGTGACAGTTGAAGGTGGTGGCCAATAATAAAAGTTGGAGGACGCCGGTGACAATGGCCTCCGGCGACAGTTGTCTGAGGTGAGGATGATTAGCGGTGAGTTACGGTTGTAGGGTGTGAGAGAAAGGGGCCAAGAAATGAATTTAATTTTTTTATGATTACAAGAAATTTATAAATTATTCATAAATTCTTGAAATTAAAAATAAAATATAAAACTATTTTAATTTTAGTAAAACTATGAAATCAGAAAATAGACCAGAAAATCAAAATGTTGTTACGCATCTTTGAGCACCCTTTTAATTAAGGCACAGTCAAAGACTGAGGAGTTATTACATGGCTGCAATTATGATTCCATATTTAATTTCTACCGACATCCTTACTTTCTTATCTCCTATAGTGGAATTCATGATATCACCAGAGGTCCAGAGAGATAGATAGTCACTTTCTAGGATTATTGTAATTTCATTTTTCTTCCTCGGATTGTGGTTTCATGGGACCAAATATTCAGTGTAATGTAATATTATCCTCACTTTTCAATAAAAAATTATAAAAAAAAAATCATAATTAAAATAAAGTGAAAAGTCTTGTTTTCCAGTAACTAAATAATATTGTAATCAAGATTACTCATTAAATAATAATACAACTATATAATATTACCATTATATCTAATGAGTCTAAAGTTTAAAATTCTAGTTCCAACTTATTTATTTCTTAGGGAACTGAATTAATTTGCATAAGAGTGCTGCAAATAGCTCAATAGATAAATAACTAGTTATTATGTTTTAATAATGTATAGTGATAAAATATTATATTTTTTATAGTCATTTATTTCTTGCGCAAATGCTACTTTTTTTTTTTTCACTAATTATCAAATTAAAAGGCTATATATGAACTGAGAGAAATAAATAAAAACATTGTCAAGAGTTACCTATAACTAAATATTGCACCAAATCCAACATAATTTGTAAGGTTCGTTTGGGAATGGGTTTTTTAATATATATATATTTTTTTATATTTTAGTTAAAATATGAGATGAAAAAAATAATATGTATGAGATACTTTTTTTGATTTTTCTCCAAAAAAATGTAAAAAGTATAGAGAAATGGAATCTCTAATTTTTTTTTTTTTTACAATTCTTTAACTTTGTAACTTTTTATAATAATTTTTTGACTGTTTAACTATTATAAGATGCCAAACTTAGAGCATCTTCAAATTACTCTTTAAATGAGGCCTATTAGCTATTATAACTACTATTATTATATGGCCTAGCTATTACAATAGCTATTTTAACGAAAATTTTCAAGGCTAGTTACATTTGAACGGTCTTAGAGACTCTTTAAATAGTTTGTATGAATAAATAGGTAAAATAAAGTGTAACATTAGAGTACATAGATAAAATATAAATTAGGCAAAATAAATCATTACATTTTTTATATTTTAATTAGTAAAAAATGAAGAATATGATTGGAATTGCTCTTAGTAATGGGTATGTCAACTTTTGTGAGTTGAAAATTGATAATAAAAAAGATTATTTGGAACCCTCAAAAAAGTTAATTTTTGGTTAAAAAGTAAAAAAAACTAATAAAATTGATATCAGTTAAAAAAATTAAATGTCATATTAACTTTTTTATTTGTAAAAATAATAATTAATTTTTTTTTTTTTAGATACGTAGACTTTTTTAATTCCAAAAAAATTAAAAAAATCAAAAAACTACCGAATAAAAATTGACCCCAAACAAACCACTTTCTCAATTTTCAAATAATTAAATTTCTTTTAAACTTAAATAAATTATTTTTTTGTATAAATTATAAGCACAAGCCACTAGAGTGAGAAAAGTGTGAGTTTTTTCTATTTTTCAAAGCAATAGCAAAGATGATGAAGCCTCTCAAGAATTTGTATCCAAACAACACGAAAAGCGCGCCACAAAAAGAGGCGGCCAGACAAGAAGATACGTGTTGATATACAAGAGCTCACGCGAGTCTGACACGTGTTAGATTCCTTCCTTAACCGCCTTTTCCGGTCAGAAGTAGTAATAATGAGTTTTGTGATCAGCAATAATTAAAATCATTAATTTGGATGCTCTAATGAAATATTAATGACATAATAAAGAGGAAAAAAAAAATTAAGATTAAAAATTTTTGGTTTGAATTTCTCAATAAAGAGGAAAATAAAATCGTTTGGTTTGAATTTCTCAAAAATTTTTGAGAAAATTTCTCTACAAATGAGTTTTCAGAAAAACTCAAACCAAACAAATTTTTTCAAAAAAATTTCTCAAAACTTGTAAACCAAACAAGTTTTCCAAATAAATCTCTCTCTCATACACATCAAATCAATCACTTTTTCCAAAACTCTCTCTCAAAATAATTTTCCAAAACATCTTTTCAAAAAAATCAAACCAAACAACTTTTCGTACTTTTTATCTCCCAAACTCATCTCCCAAACTTAAACCAAACATATCCTATATCATAGTGGTGAGATCTACTGTTAACTTATTATAACTGATTTTAGAACTCAAAAATTAAAGTTATAAAATTTTTTCTTTTGAGAGGGACAGATAAAAAACAAATTATAAAAACATATAAAGAGCTGGTTTGGAAAGTGGGTTGGCTTTTGACTTTTTTGACTATTTTAGTCTAGGGTTAAAAAAACTTGGTTTGGAAAGAACTTTTGACTTTTTAATGTTCGGCAGTGCTAAGGACCTCTAATAGTAGAGCTCTGATGTGGCAACCTCAACAAAAAAAAAAAAAAAAAAAAAAAAAAACACAGCAACACTATGGCAGTGGGTGGAGCCCACTGCTACATTATTAGAGCTATCACTAATTAGTGATCTCAAGTATTTTTGTTTGATTTTTTTGTGAGCAAAAGAATATAATAATTATGGGTTGGATGTGATATTTTGTCTTATTGGATTAAAAAACTTATTTTGTTTTTTGTGGCTATTTTAGGCCAAAAAACCTCAAAACCAACTTCTCAAACGGAGGTAAAGTAGAAGTACTTCTATTCTATGATGAAATGTAAGTAAAAGATTATAGAGATACAAGTGTGAGTTGCACCTTTTTACTCTCTTTGTTTTAAAATAGTAGGGCTGTTTAAAAATCTGTTTAAATTGGTAATCCAGACCAAACCAGACCAAATCGTACGATTTGGTTCGGTTCTGTTAAGAACTGGTTCGGTTTCGGTTTAAGAAATATGAGAATCGTAAAAATGGTTCGATTAATGGATTTTATGAAAAAATCACAGTTCGAACCGAAACGAACCAATTTTAAAAGATATATATATATATATATATAAAATATCAAGTTTTATTTTCATTAATTGATTTTTTGTAATTTTAATGATATTAAGATGATATAGATATATAATGTTGAGTAATACCTTAATATTATTAGTTTTTATCCTGAGTTAAATGTAATTGTTTGAGTAATTATTTTGCTAATATTAACGATTTATTCTTGTAAATAGAAATTTTTGGAATCGTGAACCAAACCGAAACCGAACCGTTATTTCGATTTGGTTCTAGTCCGATTTATAAGTGTAATGGTTTGGTCTGGTTCTCAAAATCACAGAACCGTTAGAATCGGTTTGGTTCTTGAATTTTTTCAGAATCGAACCAATCCGAACTGTGTACACCCCTATAAAATATTAGTATTTTATTTTAGTTTTTGTTATCTTAAAATATTAAATTTTTTTTAAAAATCAATGACTAAAATAATATAAATTTTTTATTTTGTTTTTCTTTTAAATTTATTAGCCTTCGTTTTGCAACTTGGATTGGGTTGGGTTTTGGCTATTTTAGTCATAAAAAGACAAAATACGCTTTTTAGCCTAATAAGATAAAATATTAGATCCAATCTATAATCATTACATTTTTTCTCTCACAAAAAATCAAAAAAGCCAAACAGCCTATCCCAAACTAGGCTTTTTGGCTTTTTTGGCTATTTTAGCCTGGGCTAAAAAGCTTGGTTTGGGAAGTGTTTTTTGGCTTTTTGGCTTTTTTGACTTTTTTGTGAGAGAAGAGTGTAATGATTATGGGTTGGATGTGATATATTGTTTTTTGTGGCTAAAATAGCCTATTTTGTTTTTTGTGGCTAAAATAGCCAAAAAAGCCCCATATTCTTCTTCCCAAACGGTGGTTTAAAATAACCAAAAAGTCAAAAAGTCAAAAAACTAACTCACTTCCCAAATGAACTAATAGCACAAAAAGTATAATTATGACAATTGATATTTCTCAAAAAAATGTATTATTAAAGGATAATTTTGAAAAATTAATTTTTTTAAAATACAATAATTGTACTATTAAAAAAATTATATTCCCTCAAACAAACTAAGGGTGTTTGCGGTTCGATTGCGGCCAGAGAACCTCTAATCCACCATCTGTCCACCGGATTGACGAATGTGGATTGACTGATAAAAACGAATCAATTTGGCGATTTAAACTTTTACAAATTTTGAACATAATACAACAACTTGTCATATTTTTTTTTTATAACAATCTAACTCAACTTAACTAAAATATTATCAAGTAAATTTTCAAATACTAATAATAAATACATATAAGAAAATCATGCGTTATCAAAACTATTTTATTACTTTTTTTTTTATTCAAAAACTATTTAATTTGATTTTTAAAAACAATGACAAAATTAAACCTTGTATTTTTCACACAAAAATGTAAAATATCAACACTGCAATTTGATAAAAGGATTTCAAAATTAAAATTATAACAGAATATTTAATATATTTTTCAATTGAAATCACAAACAGAATATCTAAACAAATTAAAAACATAAAGTCTTACAAATTATTAGAGATGCTAGCGGTTTGGTGATTCGGTTGGGGCCAAAAGAATGTCAAATCCACCATCTCCCTAAAACTAGGCGAATTGAAAAAAATTAATTCGCAACCGTCCGCTTGTTATTACGCATTGATCAAAAATGCGGTGGTTCAGTTCGATTCGGTTCGATCGATTTGGATGAATTGGAATATCTGCTAGTCATTCCTAATTGACTATTATTTTGGGACGAATTGAATATAAATTTTTAAATTTTTTTATCCACTGAAATATAAATTTTCTAAAGAGAGGGAAAGTGACTATATAGTATAAAGAACATCTAATATTTTCATAATGTCTAAGGTCCCTCAATTTGATCCAGAAAAATTCTGTCCAGAGAAATTTCAACCCAGAGAAATTTCAAACTAGAGAAATTTCTCTGGTTTGTTCAATTTTTTTGATTTTCTATGTTTTGAAATTTCTGTAGGGTTGAATTTTCTCTAATTTTCTCACAAATAACTTTGTGATTTGCTGCTTTGCTTGCCTTCACTCTTGGTGTCAAGCAAATTATGAGAATTTCTCTGGTCTTTTCCAAAGAAATTCCCGAATTTCTCTAGATGAGAATTTCTCAGGAGAGAATGAGAGATGAAATCAAACAACATCAATATTGCTCTCCTTCTCAACAAGAGGGTTTCAAAATTTGATTTCACAAACATTGGGTTTTATACAAATTAAGCATTCCAGGTTCCAGCTCGAAACCAAAGAATTTCTCTGGACCAACCCAGAGAAAATTCAGTTAAAAAACCAGAGAATTTCTCTGGTTTCAACCCAGAGAAAATTCAGTTCAAATGAAAAAAAGATTCAGTTCACTAGTCCAAACACACACCATATATATACCACATGTACACACACAAATTCATTGAATCTGGAACTTGATCATAGAAGTACTCTTGTAGGCCAACAAGTGTAAACCCATCTCCAATCCCAAGAATGATAAACTGAGGAGCTAACCAGAACACGCTCATAGACAGATAACCAGAGAAATTCCCCAACCCAGAGAAATTCCCAGACAAACCTTTCTACAGAAATTCTCTCAACCCAGAGAAATTCTGTTTCTCTAGACTCCACAACCCAAAGAAATTCCCAAACAAACCTTTCCAGATTGCCAGCACTTGCATTTGAACCAATAGTTGGACGACCCTGTGGAAAAAGATCAAGAGGATTTACATTACGTCCACTGAAAGGCACTGCTGGCTGTGGAGACTGGGAAAGCAAAACCTACACTTGATGCGGCTCATTCAAGAGCATCCGGCAGACTTTCTACGCTTGATCAATGAACCTGTTGAAGGGGAGGGGAAGGGAACATACTGGGCAATTGGCTGGAGCAATGCCATAGGCTGTGACTGTCACGCCGGAACAGCGTGAGGCTATTGAATGTATTACTCAACAAGAGTTCGCTGATATGGCTTGGCAAAGTATTGTTTCTTCACCAAAAGTGGCAAAAGAGAACGAAAAGTTTGGCCACCCTGAAACATCAGGTAATATTTATTTTACATGGCTATTGTTTTAGCAGAATCTTTTTCTGTATTTTTCCATATCAAATTTCAATGTGTAGGAGTTTCTTTGCATTATGTATCTCTACCTTTTCTAATCCATTGGCATCTTACTTCCTTTTTGTAGTTTGTTTTAAGAATTCCCTTGCTGTTTAGAGTGTCTCTTCATTTTGTCACATCAGTACCTGTGTTTCTATTCTTGTTTTTCTGCATTGATATCTGAAGAGAAAAATATTTCTTTTGTCTTCCTCCTTGAAACAGCTTCTACGGAATAAACTTGTATCAACAGCAAAAAGAAGTATGAGTAAAAATTCAAACCTGGGTCAATTGTACCGGAGCATGCAAGAAGCATACAATGAAATGTAGACTATGATCAAGGCAAGTGTCTATCTACTAATTTCCCAAATCCTAACTACATTTTTTTTTTCTTTCTACCATACCCAATCCAAATAAACTTACTTGTATTGGTTTAAACAGCTTTGCTGCAGAACCCTAATACTAATATCTCTGACCCAAAACTACCATTTCCGATTTGCTTGGTGTTTTGCCTATTTTGGTTTAAACAACTCAGTTGCAAATAATCAATCACTCTCTCTCTCTCTCTCTCTCTCTCTCTCTCTCTCTCTCACTCATATAGAAACACTCCGAATTATATCTACGGAAATATACCAAACTGATTGAAAAATTCTGTTTGATTTGTATCTGCCTCATAACCCACAAAAATATACCAAGTTGATCTGAAGGGAGAGGCACTGGCAGCCGTGGCAGAAACAGTAGAGGAGGCGGTAGCTGCGGCGGAGGTGAAGTGATGAGATCGGGGGAGAGAGAGAAAGAGAGAGGTGGAATTGATTTGGAATTTTCTCTGTGTATATATGAGTGTGGGGGCTGAGGACCTTAGACATAATAAAATAATATTATGGATCTCTTACATTACTAACTATGGGAGAGGGATCTTAGACTAATTTTCCCAAATGCAAAATATCAACACTGCAATTTGATAAAAGGATTTCAAAATTAAAATTATAACAGAATATTTAATATATTTTTCAATTGAAATCACAAACAGAATATCTAAATAAATTAAAAATATAAAGTCTTACAAATTATTAGGGTGCTAGCGGTTTGGCGATTCGGTTGGGGCCAAAAGAATGTCAAATCCACCATCTCCCTAAAACTAGGCGAATTGAAAAAAATTAATTCGCAACCGTCCGCTTGTTATTACGCATTGATAAAAAATGCGGTGGTTCAGTTCGATTCGGTTCGATCGATTTGGATGAATTGGAATATCTGCTAGTCATCCCTAATTGACTATTATTTTGGGACGAATTGAATTTAAATTTTTAATTTTTTTTATCCACTGAAATATAAATTTTCTAAAGAGAGGGAAAGTGACTGTTGACACGTTGGCTAAACTGGTTCACAACCACTAGGAATGGCAACGGGGCGGGGAGAGGCCGGGGATCACCCTCCCCGTCCCCAATCCCCGATGGTGGAAATTCCCCCGGTCTGATCCTTGACGGGAAACCCACTACCGCCCCCACCCCCACCCCCGCCCCCTAACGGGGATCGGGTTTCTCCAACCCCGAAAATCCCCGGCCAAAAAAAAAAAAAACAATTCATCAACAACAACAACATCAACAGATCTGAGCTCAAACATCAACATCTCCAACAGATCTGAGCTCATCAACATCTTCATCTCCATCTCCATTATTTTTCCAGATCTGAAGAACAAAACCAAAAACAAGAGAGAGAGAAGGAGGTTCGTGAGAGAGAGAGAGAGAGAAGGAGATCCGTGAGAGAGAAAAGGAGACAGAGATACCGTGAGGGAGATGAGTCGGCGGTGAGAACGAGAGAAGAAGCCAGTGGTGAGGGAGCTGCCGGTGAGAACTTGAGAAGGAGCCGGCGATGAGGGAGAGCTACGGTTGTTCGTGAGAGAGAGAGAAAGGGAGGCCAGTGTTATGTTGGTGGGTCAAAACACACACACACACACACACACACATATATATATATATATATATATATAAACACACAACACACACATATATACTTATATATAAATAAACAGGATCACATATATACTTATATGTAAATAAACAGATCGGGGGGCTGAACGGGGCCAGGGTCGGGGCCGGGTTTGGAAAATGTATCCCCGGCCCGAATATCATCGGGGATTTATTTTTAAATATCATCCCCGACCTGTCAGGGATATTTTTCAGAGAAAAACCGTTTAATTCAAAGTCGGGGGATCGGATCCCCGTCGGACCGAGTTGAAATTGCCATCTCTGACAACCACCAACCTTAAATCACTGTCCGGCGTCGTTTACTCTCATTCATTTTAGTCTGTTTCTATTTTCTTACTACACCTGCACCTCCACATGTCATGTAACATCCACCCAATTTGATAACAATGTGACACTGCATCGAGTCATTATTTGGTGATCTTAAAAATATTATTTTGTATTATTTAACATTTAATAGTTATTAAGTTATTTTTTAAAATTTTAATAAAAAGTATTTAGGGTTCATTTGGAAAGTGAATTGATTTTTTGACTTTTTAATTTTTTAACTATTTTAGTCTGAGACTAAAGAGTTTCGTTTAAAAAGGACTTTTGGCTTTTTTAGATTTTTTTGAATTTTTTATAAGAGAAAGAATGTAATGATTATGAATTGGATGTGATGTTTTATCTTATTATGCTAAAAAATTTATTTTGTTTTTTGTGGTTAAAATAGTCAAAAAAAAGCCCCAAACTTAGCTTCCCAAACGAAGTCTTAGAGTTTTTCAATTTTAATCAATAAATATTAAGGCTCATTTGGAGAAGTGGGTTAAAAGCCAAATTTTAACCCACTTCCATCTCACATAAAAAAATTAAAAAGAATAAAAAAAAAATTAATTTTTAACTATCTTCTCAAAACACTTCTAAATCAAAGTATCATATAAATTTATCCTAAGGCCATCACATAATTTTTTCACCACATCATAAGCCTGAAAAATTATTGGTACCTTGAGAGCACCACGTGACTATATCATCCACTAATTACAAAATATTATATTTTTATTATTTTTCATGTCTTAATACAAAAATATAGACTCTATTCCATCCATCAATTACAGCACTCTTTAACACAAAATCGTAAGTGATGTTCCGTTTAATTTTCATAAATTATTTTAAATTTTTTTCGGCAAAATTAAAAATTAATTTAGTAAAAGAAATAAAAAAATGAAAATACTTATTATTTTTATATAATTTTATTTTTTAAGAGACTTGAAATAATTTTAAAATTTATAAAATTATATTTACTAGTTTTTATTTTTTCAAAAAAAATTCTGAATTTTTTTTTTTGGGATCTAAAACACAAACTAAACATAGCCGTGGACTCTCTCTATCCATCAATCACAACACTGTTTATGCACCACTTGACCATGCCTGAATAACTTCTCCACAAGTCACAAGTAATGGCCTCGCCTTGATCCATATGTAGAGAAATTATCATTATAGTGTCACCAATAGATTATGTGGTGTGCGTTTAGAATACACGAATAGTGAAGACACAACCACTTTATATACACATAATGGCCTCGCCTGATCAATACTAAGAATAAGAATTAAAATACAAAATGAATCATAGAAAATATAATAGTAGATTGAGATTAATTTTAAATATGAATTCCTTTATAACTGAGGTCTCGTTTGGCATGTGAGTGTTTTACGCAAAAAGTTAAAAAGTTATTAAAAAAATTAAAAAACTAATAAGCTATACTAAAAAGTCAAATATTCTTTTTTCTTTTTACTTTTTGCACATATTTTCGAAAAAAATCAAAAGTCAATCAAAAGTTATTTCAAACATATCAATTTTTTTATCTCATATTTTAGTTCAAAAAATTAAAAAATTATTAAAATAGCATGTTTGCAAACAAGCATGAGTTTAATTTTAGTATTTTATTGTACCTTTTGTAAATCATTCAATGATTTAGGCTTATTTTAAGAAATCATAATTTTTGTTAAAAAGTAAAAAAAAAAGTCACTTAAAAAACTTAACTCTTCACTAATTTTTTATACCTTTTTTCCTAAAAATTTATTAAAAGAATAAATTTTCAAAACAATTATTCTTTTGTGTTCTTAACATTGTTGCATAATGAAGGGGCTGAATATGAAATGAGTCAGATCCAAGCCTTGGGCCGGCCCAATCCACTAAAGCCCAAATCCAAGTGGGTTAGATGAATTTATGGGCAAGCCAATTGAGTCCAACTCCATGATCAACAGTCTACCCAAGTCCTCGAGCACTTGGGCCCAACCCGCAGTGAAAAGGCTAGTCCAGCCGCGATGCTGGGTTGGACCGAGCTGCAAGACCTAATCTATGGGCCGAACTAAAGTGGGCCGAGCCCATACAAAGATATCTAAATGGACTAGTCCATCTCTATAAACGATCTTGTAAAAGGTCGAGCCTGAGGCACAACTGTACCAAGCTGGGGCGCAAAGGTACCGAGCTGAGGAACCTCACAGAGAAACGTGGAAGCCATGAGGATGTGCATGTGCATGTGCAAGTTGCCACCTCAGCTGGTCCTCTACACCTAGAATCACGGAAGCTGTTAAACCAGAAGAATGTGGTTTGTTATCAGCATGACTACAATGAGTATATGCATTCTATGACAACTACCAGGTGGTCCCCTACCTTGGGCAATGCTAAAAGGAAACTTGGCAGCACCTGAGCTCCATGAAACCATCTTGAGAAGCAAGCAAGGAATTCTATATAAACTACACTAACTTCACATTGAAGGTAACTGAACTGATCCAAGCTAAACCCCACTTACTTACAAACTCAACTCTCTACACTTCTTCTCCGATCACTGATTCCCACACCGAAGGGGTTATCCGGCCAACCCCGGCCGGACAGCTCTCACGATGCTTCTTGCTGCAGGGACCTCATTCCCTGGATAGTCCAATCGAGTGCGGAGCCCCGATCCACTTTCATCTAGTGCGGAATCCGGTACGCACAATTGGTGCGGTGAGCGTGGATCACTTTGTCTCTAAGCTCTGCACTCAGTTGCGGCGATGGGGATTGAGGACATCCCACCTTCGACACATACTCCATAGACGGAGAAGATAAAGGACAAAGGCTTGGCACTCCCAACAGTCCTAGAAGAACAAACTGGAAACAATAACCGGACCCCTGAATCCGTCGAGCATCGATTATCCTTCGTTGAGGTTTTTCTCATCACTTTCTTCTGGAAAAGGATTACAGAGATCGAATCATAGACTCCATGGGGATGGAGATACAGGAGCTGAAAGCGCAACTTAAAAGGGTGCTGAGTTAATGATGGATTATTATCTTTTTGAGACCAAATTTTTTGTCTACAAAAATAAGCCATTTTGAGACCAAATTATTTTGTCCCTAAAAGTCTATTATTTATTAGTGACATTTTTAAAATTTTGTCGCTAAAAGCTTTGTTTTTTACTTTTCAGGACGACCTTTTAGCGACTATCCACATGACGATAGAAATTGATCCATAAATATCTTTTAGAACAAAATTTTCACTTTTGGAGACCAAAACATTGGGTCTCTAAAACTCTTATATGTTGAAGTGATCTAATCCCCACTTTGTCACTTGACCTTTTAAATATCACAGTCAATTATCTAGATTTCAAGTCAAGTAATAGTTAGACTTAGTCTTATAATGTCATTCCAAAAATTGACGGAGAAGTTGAAGTGTAAGGATTAAAATGAAATTTTAGTAAAAGTACAAGAATGCTAAGAATCAAAGTAGGGCTAAAGTAAGATTTTGATAAAATAATAAGGGTACTACATGTAATTAATACTTTCATGTTGTTGTTCTCCTTTAACTTTAAAAATGAGGTTATATAAATGAGTCAATTGTAACTTGACTTGAAGTTTGTGGATTAACTAAAATAATTAAAAGATCAAAGGATAAAGTGGGATTAAATATAAAATATTGGGGTGCAAAGTGTAATTTTTCCTATATATAATAGAAGTCAACAGAGAAGCAAAAAGAGAAGTGATAAATGGGCAAATATATACTGATTCTTTTGTTTGTGTTTAAAGATCCAACGGAAAAGAAGACGGAAGTAGAGCCCTCTCACTTGCGACGGAGGAGCTCGTCCAGAGAGCCACCAGTGAAGAAGTTCCGTAGAAATAAGTCTGGGCAACAAAGCCAGCCTATCCCGATACAAAGTGAGGCGGCGAGCAGCCACACCCGTGGGTCACGCCGGAGAAGGGCTAAGAGGCAGAAGACGCTTAACCAACAGACTGAATACCCTTCTCAAGACCTTCGTACTTGGTTGATCGGCAACAAGCAGAATGAGCAACATCGGGATCATCTAGACCGTACCATTCACCAGAGAGAACACCGAGCGCTGGATAGGCTCGTCTCCTCGCCATTCTCCCCAGAAATTGAGGCCATGAGACCTTCAAAGAAATTCACCCCACCAAAGTTCACTTCGTACGATGGGGAGTCAGACCCACTGACGCATATTAGCCATTACAGACAGATGATGTCTCTATGGAGCCGAGATGAGGCACTGATGTGCAAAGTCTTCCCATCCAGCTTGGGAGAAATCGAACTTCAATGGTTTGATCGACTCCCCGCTGGATCAATTTATGGCCGGAAGCAGCTATCCGAAGAGTTCCTAGCCAGGTTCGTCTCTAACACTAAGATCCCGAAAGAGCCGGATGCACTATTCGGTCTCCGAAAGGAGGAGCAGGAAACGCTGCGCAGTTATGCTATGAGGTACTGGGAAGAGTATAATGACCTGGAGAAAAACGTGTGCAGTGAGCAGATGGCCGTTATGTCTTTCAAACATGGTCTGCGCCCGGAAAGTAACTTGAGACAATCACTTACCAAGCGCCCGGCCACAGCATTAAAAGATTTGCGTGCCAGGATTGAGCAGTACGCTCGCCTCGAAGATGATCAGATCCCCATCGAGGTAGCATCAGCAGAACAAACAACTCAGCACAAGAAGCGAACAGATCGAGAACACCGAGGGCTCACAGTGAATGAGGTGGATAAGTCCAAATCTCATGAAGCCGTCGTGACTGTATTCAAAGAACTGATCTATCGAATCTTGGAAAAGATCAAGAGAGAGCCCTTCTTTGTTTGGCCGCCGAAAATGTTGGAAGATCCGGCTCGGCGCAATCAGAAGCTCAGATGCACCTACTACCAAGACAGGGGCACATGACTCAGAACTGCAGCGCACTGAAGCAACACTTGGAGGACCTAGTAGCAGCTGGGCACCTTCGAAATTACATTGATCAGGATAAGGAAGTGACCGAACCGAGGAACCCACCACCAGAATTGAATATTGAGCACCCACCTCGGTTGATAATAAATGTGATCCATGGAACAACGACTCAGAAACCTGAGGAGACACTGAAAGAAGAGATTGCTAAGGCTATGAAAATTCAGCAGGTCATGTCAGTAGAGCCTGCATCGAAAAAGGTACGCACGGTACCCAAACCCCCTTTGTGCATTGTTTCATTTACTAAAAAGGATTTAAAAGGCATACAGCACCCACATACTGATGCACTGATTATAACTGTGGGAATTGGGAAACGGTTTGACGTAAAACGAGTCCTGGTAGATCAAGGCAGTGCAGCAGACATATTGTATTATGACTTGTTCAGAAAGCTTGGTCTCTCCGAGCAGCACCTCGTCCTAGCGGCAGCTCTGTTGGCTTCAATTCACAGCCAGAGTGGCCGCTTGGCAGAATAGTGTTGCCAGTTGTAGCAGGAACAAAAACCCTCCAGAAAGAGTTTCTAGTTATTAATACACCATCCCTTACAACGCCATACTTGGCCGTCCATGGATTCATCAAATGGAGGCGGTCCCTTCAACCTACCACCAGCTCATCCATTTCCCAATGAAATACGGAGTAGAGCAGATCTCAAGGGATCAAGTTGCGTCCAAACATTGCTTCATGGCGGCACTAAAGGCAAAGCAACTCTGCAATCGGGTACAAACAGTAGAAGTGGCCGAACAGCCAGTCTTGGAAGATGTGGGGGCAGCCCCAGAGGAAAAGATAGTAGAGGATTTGGAGAAAGTCCTGGTGAAAGAGGATGATCCAGAAAAGTACTTCCTTATCGGTACCTCGCTAGGCGCTGATGAGAAACTTCAGCTGTTGGAACTGTTAAGGGAAAATATGGAGGTATTCGCATGGTCAACATATGATACTCTAGGGTTGAACCCAGAATTTGCTTGTCACAAGCTCAACATCAACCCTTCCGCTCGGCCCGTTGTATAGAAAAGTCGGAGATCCTCAGTTGAGCACACTGAAGCAGTAATTGCTGAAGTCAAAAAACTCCTGGCATCGGGAGCGATCAGAGAAGTTCAGTACCCACAATGGCTGTCCAACACAGTCGTAGTCAAAAAGAAGAACGGAAAATGGAGAGTTTGCGTTGACTTCACTTGCTTAAACAAAGCCTGCCCCAATGATAGCTTTCCGCTGCCTTGCATCGATCAACTGGTAGACTCAACAGCAGGGCATGAGCGCATGAGCTTTCTAGACGCTTATAGCGGCTATCACCAGATACCATTGTTCAGTCCAGATCAAGAAATGACAGCATTTATCACTCCAAGGGGAACTTACTGCTACAAAGTAATGCCGTTCGGCCTCAAGAACGCCGGGCAACCTACCAGGGAATGATCACTCGGATGTTGAAGGACCAACTTGGGAAAACCATGGAAGTTTATATAGATGATATGGTGGTAAAAAGCAAGCTCGCTACAAACCACCTTGCAAACTTAAGAGAAGTTTTTGGCATCCTGAAAAACCAGCAGCTTCGCCTCAATGCCTCGAAACGCGCTTTCGGGGTAGGAACAAGGAAGTTCTTGGGATACATGGTCACTCACAGAGGAATCGAGGCGAATCCGGATCAAATCAAAGCAATACAAGATCTTGAAGTACCAACAAAGGCTAAAGAGCTGCAGAAACTGGCCGGGATGGTGGCCGCCCTGAATCGGTTCATCAGCAAATCTTCAGATCGGATGAAGCCCTTCTTCCAGTTATTGAGGAAAAGTAGCGTTTGAATGGAGTTCCGAGTCTACCGAAGCACTGCAAAGTCTCAAAAGATACCTCAGCACACCACTTCTTCTGTCCACTCCAGAACCAGGAGAAGAGCTGTACCTATATCTAGCAGTCTCAAATCATGCCGTAAACGCAGTATTAATTCGAGAAGTTAACAAGGAATAGAGGCCAGTATACTATGTTAGCAAGACTTTACTAGATGTCGAGACGCGGTATCTACCCTTGGAAAAGTTAGCTTACATGCCGCTTATCGTCTCGAGAAAGTTACAACACTACTTCCAGGGGCATACCATCAATGTCCTCACTGAATTCCCCCTCAAATCTGTATTCAGCCGAGCTGATTTCTCTGGCTGAATAGCAAAATGAGCGGTAGAACTTGGTGAGTTTGATATTCAGTATTAACCTAAGACGGCAATCAAGGCCCAGGTCTTAGAAGATTTCGTCGTAGAATTTGCTCCACCCAGAGTACCGAGCCAGGGAATCCCAGTTCGGCACAGGTGCCACGCACCACCGAACAGGGAAAGCACTGCGCTTCGAAAGCATGGAAACTCTTTATTGGAAACAGCTGGCAGCTTTATGTTGACGGGTCATCCAATAACCGAGGCTCGGGGCCAGGAGTAGTACTTATCTCACCAGAAGGATTTATCTGGGAGCAAGCTCTCAGGCTCGGTTGGAAGGCTTCAAACAACGAGGCAGAGTACGAAGCGTTGTTGGCTGGCTTACGTAGTGCCGAACACTTCAGTGCAGAATAGCTTCTTGTTTTCAGCGATTCACAACTGGTGGTAAACCAGCTCTCTGGCGTCTATGAAACACGAGATAAAAGAATGGCTATGTACGCAGGAAAGGCCAAAGATCTACTCAAAAAGTTTCAATCCATACGAGTGGAACGAATTAGTCGGGACAAAAACAGCCATGTTAATGCTCTGGCTTGCCTCAGCTCATCAGTAGATACCAAAGATGCTAGAAAAGTTTGGGTTGAGTTCGTGCCAGAACCAAGCATTGCCTCTCCAGTCCTCTGCAGCAACCTGGAGCCGAGCTGGATGGATCCGATACTTGCTTTTCTAAAATCTGGTACTCTCTCCAAAGATAAAAAAGGAAGCCAACAAAGTCAGACATAGGTCAGCTCGGTTTTGGATCTCACCATCTGGGAAGCTGTACAGACGCTCCTATCTTGGCCCTTATCTTCTATGTGTGCATCCAAATCTGGTCGAGAATGTTCTCTACGAAATTCACGATGGGATTTGTGGATGCCACGTTGGTGAAAGGTCACTAGCACACCAAGCCCTCACTCATGGGTACTAGTGGCCACGGATGCAACAAGATGCGCAGCAGTACATACAGAAGTGTGATAAATGTCAGAGGTTTGCTCCACTCATTCATCAGCCAGCCAAAACTCTCACTCCACTCACCAGCCCATGGCCCTTTGCCCAATGGGGTCTGGATATTGTCAGACCATTGGCACGAGGCACTGGGAACATGCGATTCTTCATTGCAGCAACTGACTATTTCACTAAGTGGGTTAAAGTCGAGGCGCTAGCAAGTATCAAAGAAGCAGACACGAAGCGGTTTGTCATGAGAAACGTGGTGGTGAGTTTCGGCATCCTGCGGATACTGATTGCGGATAATGGAACACAATTCGATGGAAAGATCTTCAGAAAGTTCTGTGCCGACCTCAGGATCGAATATAGGAACTCTTCTCCAGGGTACCCACAAAGTAACGGACAGAAGAGTGTCGAACAAAACCATCATCAACGAAGTAAAGAAACGGCTTGAGCATGCGAAAGGAAAATGGGTTGAAGAGTTACCCCACGTATTATGGGCATACTGAACCACAGCACGGCGCTCAACGGGGGAAACACCTTACTCCCTAACTTATGGAATGGAGGCCATCATCTCACTCGAAGTAGGTCTTCCAACCCTTCGGTCTGAATTGTTTGAAAGCACCAGTAATGAGGAAGCTATTGCACAAGCACTGGATATGGCAGAAGGTCGAAGAGAAGCCGCACTGATCAGACTTGTAGTGTATCAGCAGCAGCTCATCAAGAGTTTCAACCAAAAAGTTTTCCCAAGGCAATTTACACCTGGAGAACTGGTTTTGAGGAAAGTTATGGATCACAAAAGAGTGCCAGGCGAGGGCAAACTTGGGCCTAACTGGGAAGGTCCGTACAAGGTCACAATTGCTGCTGGAAATTGAGCTTACTACCTAGAGGATCTCAAAGGCAGAGCCATACCTCGGACCTGGAATGTAGCAAATCTCAAGAAATACTATCAATAGAATTATCCCCCAACTTCTTTATCAGAATGTAAAGGCATTTATCTTTTGACCAATGCAAATGCTTCCCCACTTCTCTCAAATTTATCAAATTTTTGTAATAAGCTTTGATGTTTATCAAACGGAATTAGCTTTGGTACATACCAAACGGAAATAGCTTTGATGTTTATCAAACGGAATTAGCTTTGGTGCTCACCAAACGGGAATAGCTTTGATGTTTATCAAACGGAATAAGCTTTGATGTTTATCAAATGGAATTAGCTTTGGTCTTAACCCAAATGGACTTAGTTTCAGAACGACTGAACGGAATTTAAATTTGGTTAGCACTCAAACATGCCAAGTGGTATTGCTTGGTGGAATTATGTTTGGCAACTAAATTGGATTTTAGCCAAGTGGAATTGCTTAGTAGAAACCACACTAACATATTTTAAGTACACATCTCTGAATCCACAGAATTTCTTAAGTATCGTCACGTCAACACTTCAGTACTGCTGCATACAAAAAGAGTTGGAGCAAACTAAGCTAAGTTCTATCGGGAGCACACCTCCAGCATTAGTCTTACTCAACTCCAGCTAGGGGCAAACAATTGTTTTTTTCAAATCAACCTGGACCTGAGTAAGACACCTCTTCATGCCTTAATTCCATTCAAATGCAGCTGTGCTATCAAAGTTGCAACAGACTTAAGCAGTTCTACCTAAGAGCACAATCTTCAGTACTAATCTTACCTAGCTCTAGGTGGGGGCAAACAATTGTTTTTTAGAACCAACCTGGACCTAAGTAAGACCTTCTTACAAAATCAAGCACAACCATGTAACATATTTGTTAGCCAGACCGAGCACCTATTCGGCCCCGAGGTCCCAACGGTGCTCGGCCAGGGGCAAGCAATACAGAACTAGACGAAGCATCTACTCCAAGCAGTACAGAACCAGACCGAGCACATGTTCGGCCCCGAGGTCCCAACAGTGCTCGGCCGACGGCAAACAATACAGAAAACATTCAGACATAGAAGCCAAACAACATCAGATTGCAAATTCAAAAGAAAAATCCCATCATCCAACAAAAGGCACAGA
Organism: Camellia japonica; assembly: GCA_030407325.1. Classification (NCBI taxonomy): domain Eukaryota; kingdom Viridiplantae; phylum Streptophyta; class Magnoliopsida; order Ericales; family Theaceae; genus Camellia; species Camellia japonica. The sequence continues at coordinate 22,477,034 of JAPPVO010000007.1, forward strand.
TGGCCCCATAACCAGCAACAAAGTAAAGAAAAGAAAAAACAAAAATTGTCTTGGCAAGTGTAGAAAGAAAGCTCATCAAGGAGACCGAGCCACAGTACATCAAAACAGAAAAGCAAAAACTTCAATTCCTTTCAGAGAAAACTTTAACTTTCATTAACAGAGGGAACCTCAGAAGCAGCGTCCACGATCTTGTCTAGGCCATCTTGGGAAGGAAAAGTAGAGGCAGCTCCAACTCCCTAAGAAGTGGAAGCTTCCTTAACCACGTCTCCCACGGCTTCAGTCTCCAAGGTTCCACCCCCTTCAACGTTCACCGTTTCAATGACAAAATCACTGTCCTGAGTCATGTTTACAGAATCAACTTCTGGAGAAACTTCAGCCGGAAGAACAGCAGGGGTGGAGACAATCTTTGAACCTAAGGATCTTGAGGGAACTGGGACATCCCGAAACAGGGGAGAGCCTTCAGGAACCAAGGCAGCAGCTAGAGCGCTCGACCAACCCTTTAGGAAGAGCTTGTCTCGCAGCACCAGCACTTCCTCCTTATAAGCAGCCCCAACCTCATCCCAACCTTGTTGCCAGTACTTGGTCTCCAATGTAGAATGCTCGGCAGCCATCACCGCGATAACGGCCTCTAGCTCGGCCACTTTTCCTTCAAGTTGAGCCTGCGCCCCAACAGCAGCCTCCTTTGATTTTCCAGCTGAAGCAACAATCTTGTTCAAACGGAATGCCTCCCTTTCGGCAGTTCGGCGTTCTTCTTTCTCAGCCTCCAGGCTCACCGTCAGTCTCTTAGCGTTCATAGCGGCCTTCAGCACGGCCTTTTCTAGTTCTTCAGCGTGGGTGATGGACAATGCATCTCTGAATACACTGCAACGGATTGCAAAGTATTAAAAGAAATAAAGCTGTAGCATAACACTAAAAGCAAGCAAAATAAGAAAGTACTTACAGCAGCCATCATCTGAAGGGTCCCTTCAGAATAGGAATATCGCGGGGCCCATTATGGTCAGTCATGTCAACCCACATCAGCAGAGTTTTGGTCAAATCATAAGCAAAATCTTGGAAAGCAACAACCGAATCAGAGATAGAAATGGAGCTACCTTGATGCAGCATCGGCGGTTCCCATTTCTCAAGTGCTTCGTCCTCAATAGGATCTGCAGAAGCTTCCCTCACCACTGTCTTGCCAGTCTCTCTCTTCATCTTTTTTGCCCTCGCAGCAACCGAAGCGAAGGGCTCGACAGTAGCAGCGTGAGTTCCAGAAGCTCCCACCTCCAATTTTATATCTATGAGGCTCTTCGCCTCGGCCTTCAACAAAGAGGTCTCCAAAGTATCAGAGGCACCAAAAGCCTCAGCCTCCAAATCCACTAGCACTCTCCTCTTCGACACGGACCCACCCCCTGCGAAACTAGAGGCAAGAGAGGGCATCCTTTCAGGCAATGCACCCTGGTTTCGACGGTGATTGGTAACCAGAGGAGTGAGGGATGTGTCAGTCTCAGTATCCGAATCTAGAAGGGATGCAGCGAGCCTCGCTTTCTTCGAAATGACAGAGCGGTAAGTCGCTTGGTAATCCAACAACTCTGGCACGGACCTCTTCATGTACTTTAGAACGGCTTTGATGGCGTCAGTGTTCTCCCGATTCGGCCTTCGCTGAAAACGAGAGGCCCCTGCAAAAAAGAAGTACCACATTAAAACAACATCCAAAACAAAGGCAAGAAATACAAAAAACACTGGAGGAAGGATTCAAACCTAGGTAGTTATCCTTTAGAGGCATCCGTTCGGACTGGAACTCGGTTCCGGTGGGGAACTCCCAGTTGCCACCAACTTGCAGAAAATCATCATTGTGCTTGTCTGAATCAGGCAAACCAGTCACCAGATAAAAGTTGATCGAATGAACACGCAGGTAGTACGTGCTATGATCCTTGTTATGAGAAAGAGTGTAGCAGCCCAAAATGTCCCAAATATCGAGATTCAAGCCCAACCGTTTGTTGAGAGCGGACACACCACAGATGACACGAAATAGGTTAACAGATACTTGCATTAGGGTGAGTTGAACCTGGTGCAGAAATCGGCGCACCAAAGGGTCGAGAGGAAAACGAACCCCTCCATCGACGATGGATGCAACCGGAAAAGCGGCGGTATTCCTAGTACCCATACGCTTGGCATCGACCTTTGCCAGTGAAATGGTCACGTCATCGGGGATATTGTAATCACGACGAAACATGGCCATGGCCTCAAGAGTATCAACTAATGAGCAAAACTTTCCCATCAAACCGAACCTAGTGGTATAGGGGAAGAACTCAGATACCAAGATGGGGAACACAACGGCGCAAGGGCCAAACAAGATGATTGAAATAGAAAAAGACAAGAGAAGAAGGATCACAAGAGGACTTACAAAGATCAGAGCAGTGGTAACAAACGGGCGGCGCTGAAGCAAGACCGGCAGCGAAAAGTCTGAGCAGAGTACCAACGAGACTGGTTCAGAGGAACGGGAATGGTTCTTCTATAGCGATCCAGGTTTCCATTTTCTTTATTTATCGTATCCGGACTCGGTTCCATGGATGTGTTGTTGTCATACTCTTATCTCTATTCTCTACTCTGTGTTTTTGAGTTTTGGTTTGTTTTGGGCAAGTTGGGAATAGGTTGGTTGTGTCGAGAAACCTAGAAAAGTTGCCCAGAATTTGGCCTCTCCGCTCGAGCGGGGAAATCACCCATCCAGTTTTTCGTTGCAGTGTTGGACGTTCGAACGGGGGATTAGCCGTCGAGCGGGAGTCTGTGTGTCGCTCGAGCGGGGAGTTGGACACTCGAGCGGGAACCTGTCTGCAAAAGTTCTGGGAGCGTGCATCCGCCGCTCGAGCGGGGATTGGACGCTCGAGCGGGATCTGTGAGTGACGCTCGAGTGGGGCTTTTGCCGCTCGAGCGGGAAGGCTTTTATATAAAGCCGAGATCCGACCTTTTTGTTCACTTTTCAACATCCTTTCTCTCTTTACTTTTCCAAAAAGCTATTTTGAGAGTTCCTTCACTAAAACCCTAACTTCTCTTTTAGGATTGATCTAGTAGGAGTTGTTTTCTCACCTTGGGCCTTTACAATAGTTGTGTTGATCGTCGAGGGCTATTTTTTAATCTGAAAATTTCGGATTGGAGCATTTCCGTTTTCTTCATCTTCTTCGTTGGGTCCCATCATTCGAGGTAGGGATAACCTACTCCATCTTATGAGCTTTGTCTTTGAATTTTAGCATTTTGATATGTTGGGGGTTGTTGGGTAATTTTTGAGAAAGTTTGGGCCTTTGTGTAATTTTACAAAAGTTGAGATTTTAATTATATAAACCTATATGCAAGTTAGGCATAGAGAAATGAAATTAATGTTGGAACATTGATGGAAATGGAACCTTAGGATTGTTTTGTGAATTATGGTAAGTTGCCCTAATTGGTTTAATTAATTAATGTATATAATTAATTAAAGAAAATGAGGAATTGAATTGGGAATGTTGAAATTGGGAATATGGGGCTAAAGGGTGTAGTTGAATCATTTATTGCTCACCTAGTTGAAATGTTGATATATTATCCATTTGTGCATTTATTTCCTGTTTAGAAATAATTGCTTTGGACTACCGGCGGAGGGTAGTATTGATTGTTGTAGACAAAGCAGGATGATTAGGCAAACTAAAACTAATCAATTGGATGTGTCATAGAGTATGACGGTTGATAGAATACATTAACTTCATGTATTGATAGATTACGCATATGACCAATGTGTTTATGTGCGTTATGTGTAGATGGTTGATAGAATACATTAACTTTATGTATTGATTGATTGCGTATAAAATTCTGTGTTTATATGCATTGCTTGTGTATGGGAGGAGATGGGGGATGTACTCCACGGTTTAGGGGAAGATGGGGGATGTACCTCTAAACCGGTTAATGGTTAAGAGAAGATGGGGGATGGACCCAGGGATGCAGCTTATATGCTCTCCCATTGGAGTGATGATATAGCTCATATGCTTGTCTATTGAAGTGTTGATATAGCTCATATGCTTATCTGTGGTAGTAGTGATGATATAGCTCATATGCTTGTCTATTGAAGTGTTGATATAGCTCATATGCTTATCCGTGGTAGTAGTGATATAGCTCATATGCTTATCTATTGAGATGTTTGTTTAATTTGATATAGCACTAAAATGTATATCATTTATGAAGTATGGAAGTGGTTTATGTGTTATTAATACAACACCAAAATGTGTATCCACCTTGGATTTCGAAAGTGTTCTAGTGATGAACTATAATCTCATCAAAGGTTTTGGCCAGAAACTGAGCCTTGTTTTCAAACTCAATGTTGAATAAGAAATGGAAAGTGAATTGTAACATAGACTTGATTGTATGGAATTGTAATAAGATGTAAATGAATGTATAAGTGTTGACCATCTATTAACTGCTAATCTTTTATCATTGTTCATAGTTGGTTTAGTGTATTTCTACTGGGCTGTGGCTCACCGTATATGGGACACCATTTTCAGGTACATGAAGCATGCCACCTCCAAGGACATCGCTTGGGAGGCTAGAGGCAGGCAGACGTTTGTGGTTTTGGTCATCTTTTGTTGTATTACATGTAATTTCAAGCCAAGGGCTTAATGTGTATTTGAGTTGGTACTCTCCTCTTTGTAACCAAGTGTTAGCTTGGAAAGCTGTAAGCCCATAGGGCATTTGATTCTGTTGTTAACATGTAATGCTTCTTGTAAAGAATTACTCTGTTGAATAGAATGATGTTTGTCTCTTATATCAATGCATATCTAAATTGATGGGTTTAATGTTATTATTTTAAGGGCGTTACATCTTCTTTTTCTTTGAAACTCTCTAAAAGAACGAAAAAACAGATAAAGGGATTTGGACTGACAGCCAGAGCATTTATTGCACCAGCCGTGCGTGAAGGTACACGAAGCATGACCTTCGGTATGGAATCGACGCATTATCTCTGTACACCTATCCAACGTTGCCATGTGTCACCACAAAAGGACGCATACAGGGGTTGTGTGTCAGGATTGAACCGTCACCAAGGCCGAATTGAAGCAGAGCCGAAGTGACGCGACGCTTGGAGAACAGAACAATAGCTTCCCCCAAGGGAAACCTTAGCGCGAGCTAGGGGGCAAATGAAGGGGCTGAATATGAAATGGGTCGGATCCAAGCCTTGGGCCGGCCCAATCCACTAAAGCCCAAATCCAAGTGGGTTAGATGAATTTATGGGCAAGCCAATTGAGCCCAACTCCATGATCAACAGTCTACCTAAGTCCTCAAGCACTTGGGCCCAACACACAGTGGAAAGGCTAGTCCAGCCGCAATGCTGGGCTGAGCTGCAAGACCTAATCTATGAGCCAAACTAAAGTGGGCCGAGCCCATACAAAGATATCTGAATGGACCAGTCCATCTCTATAAATGATCTTGTAAAAGGCCGAGCTGAGGCACAACTGTACCGAGCTGGGGCGCGAAGGTACCGAGCTGAGGGAACCTCACAGAGAAACGTGGAAGCCATGAGGATGTGCATGTGCAAGTTGCCACCTCAGCTGGTCCCCTACACCTAAAATCACGGAAGTTGTTAAACTAGAAGAATGTGGTTTGTTATCAGCATGACTACAATGAGTATATGCATTCTATGACAACTACCAGGTGGTCCCCCACCTTGGGCAATGCTAAAAGGAAGCTTGGCAGCACTTGAGCTCCATGAAACCATCTTGAGAAGCAAGCAAGGAATTCTATATAAACTACACTAACTTCACATTGAAGGTAACTGAACTGATCTAAGCTAAACCCACTTACTTACAAACTCAACTCTCTACACTTCTTCTCCGATCACTGATTCCCACACCGGAGGGGTTATCGCCCAACCCCGGCTGGCAGCTCTCACGGTGCTTCTTGTTGCAGGGACCTCATTCCCTGGATAGTCCAACCGAGTGCGAAGCCCCGATCCACTTTTATCTAGTGCGGAATCCGGTACGCACACATAAAATAATTACGTCTCTTTAGTAGAGCAGATGTATCAGATCATTTCACCATATATGACATTTATACTATCTGCAACATTCCAGGTAAGTGATGTCGACTGAATAAGGAAAAATTGTAGATCAGTTGGAACTTCACAAAATATTTGTAAATTTATGAAAATTTTTATAATTTTAATTATTAGACGTGACAAAGTTTATCACTAATTTAAAATTATTTTTAATTTTGCCATTGAATAAAGATGTTGACAGATGGCACACTTTGATTGAATAATGATATGAAAGATTAAATGGCCTGAACTCACACAACATTTCCTTGAATTGGAAAAAGAGAGAGATTTGATTTAAGGCATTTTTAGACTGTTTCTAAATTGGTTTGTTTATATAGTTTTAGTGATTTTTATTTTTTATTTTTTTGGAGCTAAAAAGATTTTTTTACACGTGTATCTTTAAAATATGGACAAATTATACCTATAATTTTTGTAATTTACTTATTGTTTCAATATGATGTCTATAGTTTCAATTGTGTCAATTAAGACCTTTAATTTTTCACATTATGTCGACTTCGCCCAATTATTTAGCCCATTAATTTTGGTCTAATTTCTAAAGAGTTACTAAATGACACAATGTGAAAATTCGATACAATTAAAATTAAAAAGATCAATAATTTGGTATAAAAAAAATTTCTATGCAATTTTCATTTTAACAAGTTGTGCAAAGTACTATTAAATGGTGAACTTAACATTGAACTAGTGGGGTGAGGAATTGATTTTGAAAGGTAAGACGAAGGTGTGACATATTGTACTACTTTTTCCAAAGAAGGAAACAAGAAAAGAGGATTGGAAAAAAAGATTAGAGAGAAAAGAAAACACTAGGCTTGACCTAACATCATATCTGTATTGTATTGCCAAACTAATCCAATATACCTAAATTCTGCATTCGTTTGGGATGTGGGTTGTTTTTTCACTTTTTGACTATTTTAGTCTGGAGCTAAAAAATCTCATTTGAGATAGATTTTTTAACTTTTGTGAGAGAAAAAATGAAATGATTATGATTTAGATATAATATTTTGTCTTTGACTTTTTAGTTTATTTTGTCTTTTTGTGACTGTTTTAGCCCCAAAAGTTTATGCCAAACATAGCCCATCTTGTTCTTTCACAAAAATATAAAAGCTTGAAGTCTTGAATTTTCAAAAATAAATAAATAAAAATCAAAGACTAATTTTTAACAATTTCAAAAGATTAATTACGCATTTTACCAAACCTAAACTATTCTCAAGCTTAATTTTTTTGGGTAATGAAAAAATTATTGTTTGGTAGAGAAAAGAAATCATTTGCAGCTTGAGTTTTTGAGTTAAATTAATCTTTTAAGGTTTCACTAAAAAATGTTAAAGAAATCCATTTTGTTTAAAAGAAAAAAAAAATTTTAATTTCGTAAGGGATGGGTTTCTATTGAAGTATTTTGAGAATGACACCACATGGCTAAGGTGCCTACAAATATGTCGGCCGAGGTGCCACGTGGGCGAGTCGTGTTTGCCGAGGTGATTACGGCATTGTCGAGATATGGTGCGATAATACCAGAATCCGAGGTATTTGGATAGAGGACTAGAGTCCTAGATGATATCAAGCTACATTTTGGATAGAGATGACACTCTTGAGGAAGATAACTTAGACTTGCCATGATAGCAGAGTTGAACTAAGTATAAGACGATATTCTTGTGGTGAACAAGGTGATTAACTTAGACTTTCGATGATGGCAGAGCTGAACAAAGTATAAGGCGATGTTCCTGTGGTGAACAAGGTGATTAATTTAGACTTGCCATGATGGTAGAGTTAAACTAAGTATAAGGCAATGTTCCCATGGTGAACAAGGCGATTAACTTAGACTTACCATGATGGTAAAGTTAAACTAAGTATTAGGCGATGTTTCAGTATGAAACAAGGAGAAACTTGCCATATTTTGGTCTGTTTGTGCGAAAAGCGGAGGTAGATAGCACTCTCGGTACACTAAGGTCAAGCCTCAAGTGTTTAGTTTGGGCGAGCCAAATGCAATGACCTCGGTCATGGATGTCTAAGTTAGACGTAGGCAAGAATCAGGCGATGCATCTCCTGGTGAACTAGGCGATTAACTTATACTTGCCATATTGGTAGAGTTAAACTAAGTATAAGGCGATATTTAAGTATGAAACAAGGTGAAACTTGCCATATTTTGGTCGATTTGTGCAAAAAGCAGAGGTAGATAGTACTCTCGGTACACTGAGGTCAAGCCTTAAGTGTTTAGCTTGGGCGAGCCAAATGTGATGACCTCAGTCATGGATGTCTAAGTTAGACTTAGGCAAGAATCAGGCGATGCATTCTTAATGTGAACATAAGAGACACTTAGGTTCACATTAAGGAGTAAGAAGCATGAATAAGTATAACACTTGTGAAAAATTTTACAAGTTGAAATTATCCGAGACAAATGATAAAGATACTATTTGAGATATGTTAATCCGAAATAATTGATCAGTTCTAAATCGAGATAATGTACCTGAGCTATTCCGATCCGAGGTAAGGAACCAAGTTGTCAGACTTGGAAAGATAAGAAAAAATCTAAGTATGGAAACATACAAGACAAGGAAGATAGCAAGCATACATAGAGCAGTTATAAAAGGCAAACATCCAGACACTTAGAAGAAAAAGAGGAAAGACATACATTCACAAAAGGAAGCTGTTCAGTTACATCGGAAGGCACTTCGGCCTGACAAAAACAGAAGTTGTTCAAAAGAAAAGTTACAATTGTCTAAAGAAAAAGAAATGTAATGGAGAATAGTAAGAAAAGTGCAAAATAAATGGGGTACTTACAGGGAGAAGCCGAGAAGTAACGTTGGAATGAAGTTTGCCGGAGTCAGACGATGATGTTGATTAGAACCAAACAGTGAAAGGCTCGCAGGAGGTGATGAACAAATGGTTGTAGAAAGCTCGAAAGAGCGACAAATGGAGGTTTGAGAGAAATTTCATAGAGAGGGAAAGTTTAAGAAGAAAGAGGGTTTGTGTTTGCAAAGTGAAGAGAGCGAGAGAGATAGAGAGAGAGAGAGGGAAGAAAGTTTTGTGAAAAAACGAAAAAACGACAAAACATGATGAAATTTCCTTGGATGACGTGCCTGTGTTGACGTCAGGCAGCATGGGGCAGAACTGATACGACATGATGGGGACGTGATTGGTATACTCCAATCTAGTGATAACACGTAAAGGCAATATAGTTGAGACAGTAATGGCATAACGACTCACACGCATCTTGGGTTCTTGGGATTCTTGAACTAGCGAGTCACGATCTCGGCTAGTAATGCGATCTCGGTTGAGATGTTGATCTTGGATAAAAGAACATGTTGGATCTTGATTCTTGATGAGTGGACACTTGAGTCCTTGTTTCTTGGCGCCGACGGGTCATGACCTCGGTCGGAGGAGTATCTCTAGCATGTTGTTTAGCCGACATGTTAGAAGATTAGATGATATAAGTTCCATCACCTTAGGTTGTCGAGATAATAGAACCTAGGGGCAGTTGTGGGGAAGTATTTTGAGAATGACACCATGCGGCTAAGGTGCCTTCAAAGATGTCGGCCGTGGTGTCATGTGGACGAGTCGTGTTTGTCGAGATATGGTGTGGTAATACCAGAATCCGAAATATTTGGATAGAGGACTAGAGGACTAGATGACGTCAAGCTACCTATTTGGATAGAGATCAGACTCTTGAGGAAATTCATCTTAATCTGAATAGTATGAGTTGTGATAGATGTTATCCTTGTAAAAGATAGAGTCCTATGAAGTGAGATTTCTAGGGGACTAGGACACTGCTGGCTATAAAAGTAAGGCACGCTCGTGGGTCTAAGGTACGTTTTATTCTCTGAGTTTAGCACTTTATGTGATATCTTTGAGAGATTGTTTGTCTAACTTGATCGTCGGAGTGCCCCCGGATGGACGAATCACTGCGGTATTATCATTTTCTTGTTGGCAGGTAGTTGGCTTAATCTATTCTGCTGCATGCTCTTTAGCTAAGTTCCCTATTTGATTGTGTGATCAAAAATCAACACCTAGATATTTATTAGACAATGAGTGATTGAAAAATAATTTCAATCAAATTATTATACACGTATTTTCTCTAATTTTAATTATATATTCCTTGATTAGTTGCCAAAGCTAACTTTGTATTCAACAATCAACATAATTTCGTCGCCAAAGCATTATAAATCATTCAGGATGGATATGATTCATACACATTTATTTTCCGTCACTAATCAAACTATTTTTCTTGCTTTGTAATATTTTTGAATTTACAAATATTACAAAAACTATATAAAAAGGAAGCACATACATAAAACAAACTTAACAACTAGAACAATCACAAAGAAAGTCATTCATTTGTAGGAGAGTCCAACTTAATCCTTCAACAATAAAGAAATTTATAGGTGACTTTTGACTGTTAGATATATGTCAGCATAAAAGAAAATATTAACAAAACGAACAAAAAGTAAGAAAATGTATGTTTCATACATAGAACTTACATATAAGCGAGGATCACTCTTTAGAGGTGCAATGAAAATTAGATATTTCTTAAGGTTGTGTCCAAATTTTAGATTTGGGTAAGAAATTGCGGTGAAAAAAGAATATGGGAGGAATATGTATAAAATATAAGTTTTTTTTTCTTTCATATGTTCCTTTATTTTTCTTTTTTCTTCAAAAACTCTTACCCAAATCTAAGTTCTAAACCTAACTTAAAACAATTCAAGATTTCAAAGCACATTATTGGCACATAAATATTTTATTGAATGGTGGATTTGTTAATTGTTATATAGATAAAGGGGAGATCAAGAAAGAGGGCAATAAAATTTTAAAGGCACAACTCACAAGTAATGGCTTTTGGCTATGTTTGTTTACCAGTATGGGAGGGGGATTGGAGTGCGATGACTGGATCTTATTCACAGGTTATTTGGTAATAATTTGGGAGGAAAGAGTAATAGTTCGAGGGGCTTACTAATCTCCCTCAGTAGGGGATTAATTTGGTTAGATTTTAGATGGGATTAAGAAAATAGTGAGCAGATTGGGTCTATTTGATATAAAAATTTTATTTTTTTAATTTTATTATTTTTTTTTTACCAAGTGCACCTGTTTGTTTTAATATTTGTTTTAGTTTTTTTAATATAAAAATAATTTTTTTATTTATTTTATATAAAAAAAAATTAACAATTTCATCACTAATCATCTCCTACACTATCATCATAACAAACACACTTTTACTTAATCCCCTCACTAACAATCCCTACATTAACAATTTTTTCATTAACTATCTTCTTACTAACAATCTCATTCAACCTAATCCGCCAAACATGACATTTATGTCATGATCAAACAGCATGCCTAATCCTCTTTGTTCTAACAAATTTGAGTAATGATGTGTTTTTCAAATTTTTATTAGAATTACTATATACACTCTAAAATATACCTAGCTTAATGCCAATGGGTTGGCCTAGTGAGTATAGCTTGGGGCTTGCAGGTGTGCTCTCTTCACGTTTGAGATTCAACTCCCTGGTGTTACTACGCCCGCATGCTTTATCCGAAATTTTGCCCAATCCATGTGGAGTCAAGATTCGTGTAAACTAGTTCGAATATCCGGTCATAAAAATTTAAAAAAAAAAATAGAAAAAAATTTACACTCACTACCTTTAAGTGTAAACTTATTAGATATTACATGATGTGAATCTAATTTCATATAAGTTCTCTCTTCAAACTCATTCAATTTTTAATTTACATATTAAAATGACTTTCATACATTAATGTCATATCATATCATTTGATATAAAAATTTGACCATCGTAATATTATTCAACTAAAATTAAAATTTAGATTTGGTTGCTACTAGTGGTGGTAGCCATGTAAGAGCACTAAGGACTCAAAGGAAGTGGAATGGATGTGGATCTCACTCTCTCTCTCTCTCTCTCTCTCTCTCCCTACTTTGTGTTATGTGTGTTGATTGATTGCTACAATCTTTTGATGTCATGCCCATCCCTTCTTTTTTCACCCAAAAAATGTGTCCAAACTTTATATATATATAATATACGATGGGATATGGTTTGTATATCATGCCTTTTAATATGCACCCTTCCTTTACAATAAAAAAACATGTAGCATATAGGTCCTCCCCTAAGTGAATTTTGGGTCCCACCTTAATCAAGTTGCCTAAGCTATGATGCCATTTGGTTTACTAACTCTTTAACTCTTATTTTTTTTTAAAAAAATTATTAAGTGCTTGAAGGTCATTATATATTTTTGTCGTTAACCAATAACCAGTTACTATATTTATTTTTTATTTTTTTTATATCCCCAATATAAAATCATAAATTTCACATTTACAATAAAGACAACATTTCTTCTCTAAAACACCACTTGACTATTCTCAAAATCATCAAGTAATCTTTATATCTTACAATAGATGGATCAAAACAAAGGAAGCCTCTTTCATGGTCACACCATGGTGATGTTTCCATTCTCTCTCTTCAACTTGAGACCCACCACATTCCCATTATTTTTAATAATTTTGATTAGTTAGTCTTCTTTCAGCTCACCAACATTACCTACTCAGGTAGATCAAATGGTAATGCATCCCCATGAGTTCATCTAGATGTTGCTTCCACAAATTGTTTTCTTTGACCTAGGGTTCTCTTCCGCATTAGGCACGATTTTTATATGTTACAGACTTACTATTTGTTCCATTGGTCCCACCTAGAATTGAGAATATTAAAAGTATTATTTTAAAATGAAATAAGTTTTTCTTCTATTCATCTTGACAATGAATACAGTTTTTATAATTTTTTTCCTAATAATTGAATTGAACATCTATTCAATTTAAAAGAATCTTGACTTTTTAAAAATTTTGTTAAAAATCCTAAAATTTTTGATGTCAAACTAATAGAATCCTAACAAGTCTCTATTTCAAATGTGTAGAAATTGTTGTGAGAACCAAAGAAGAAAAGCAAGAAAATGAGAAATTCATTAGCACAAACAGCATTTCTAAATGTCTTAATGTCTGAAAATTTTCAGTTCAAAAAAAAGAAAAAAAAAGTAGTGTGCAGATTTTATTTTTTTTTAGAGTATTCAATTTGACTAGAAATGCCTTTTTCAATGCGCAAGACAATAATCAAAAGCTACAGTTTAACTTGTGCCCAGAGAAGTTATATACTACCAATGTAGAAAAAAAAATAAAAAATAAAAAAAATTGAAGATTTAAAAAAAGAAAAAGGGGAAAGGTTGTGGTAGTATTAAGATTTTCTAAACCCATTTGGAGTAAACACTATTTCAAGTGCACACGTGTGGCAGCTACCTACAAATTAGCTTTAATGGATGAATTTGAAGAAACTATAAAATTTTCCTAACCTGGTTTATCTCATATCTCATATCTCATATCTCATATCTCTCCTCCACTTGTTGTCACAAAGTCAGTATGGCACGAAAAGTTGTCAAGTGACCAATTACACAATAACAAGAGAATGGGACATAAAAGGAGGATAGATGATCTAATTCTTTTGAAATATCTTTTCCAATTTTATTGGAAAATAGATCAATGTTTTTAAATTTGGGGATAATCCAGTAAATATTGTGACACAAAAGGCTACAAAAGTAAGTGTAAATGTAAAATAATTCAAATCGGTTCTATTTTATGATATACATTCATGGAGAGTGGAGCTGATGGAAGGATTATGGTCATATAATTATCTTGATTTATAAAAATTGACCATTATTTTGTCTTGGTATACCATGGTTAAATTGTATATTTTAATTTCATGATGTTGATGCAAATAGTGCAAGTTGAACCCATGGGGAAAAAAACTATGAAATAATAAGAGAGAATATTGTCCTATCCGACATCAAATTATTAATTCCTTTTCCCTAACATGGGATTTTTTTAACACACATGGGGGTCATTTTAGTTAATTGTTAAAGCATAGTAGTGAAATTATTAGAATAACGAATAATTAAATTAATAAAAAGACATAATAAAAATCAACTACAAGAAATTTAGAATTTGCATGAAAACTACAAAAATCAAAAATAAATAATGATAATAAATAATAGAGCTAGATTACTAAAGATTCAAATTTTTCAGTTCAGGTTGGACTAGAATGGTAGTCTTGAGCATCAAATGGTGCCAAGTCAACATTTCTCTGCAAACCAAAATCCAAACTTGACCATCTACTCACGAAACCTAAGTGATACGTCTAAAAATAGATCAAATTTTTTGGTCAGATTTAAATTTTAATTTTTTTTATAAAGATTGAATCTAAGCTTTTGATTTCTAAAAATAATTGACGTGACACTATTTAGTGCTATGGACTAGGCTCTAGTTAATGATCCGAGACCTCGAACTGGAGAGAAGTCAATCTCATCGTTAATTTTTTTGCAATAAATTCAACAGTATTTAAACAAAATGAACTAAAATGAGTTAACAAAAGCTGCACAATAAATTGGGTCAGCCCAAAATGGTTGGGTCTAGCTTATATTTAAAAGGCCTAAAGTTGGATTTGGGTCACACACGACAATGGTGGGTGGAGCAAGGTCACCTCGGTCTGAACGTATTTAATTTTACTTATTATTGTATTTAATGTTATTATTTGATGTGACATATTTAATTTATTTATACTAACACTTTATATAAATTAATAAATTCTCTCTTATATGTTATGTAAGCATTGTGAAACAATATACCAAGATAGTTGAAAACTTTACTAACAACAAATTACAAATATATTTAAAAAAATAAAAATAAAATGCTAGTCAACATTTACAAAAAATGGACCTATGTGTGATAAGTGCATTAAGGTGGGGTTATTACTCTGATGTGCGACTAATGTCTCATGTGATTTAAATAGTCTTGTGTTCATATAATTTAAAATGAATCATTATATATTTAATTTCACAAACTTAACATAGAATTACTGTTGTCATCTTTTTGTCTTATTGAATCATGACCATGATCGTAATGATATTTTTTTAAATTAAGTGAAATCAGAGAGAATAACTCATACTAGACTCCGCCTATTGCCATTCTTTGAGCATGGAAGAAACATTCATACAAGTTACGGAAGGTCAAGTTGGAGTGGAGGACCCTCCCAAAAAGTGCATTTGTTTGGACTTGATATTGATTGAAGGCTAGTCAACAAAGGTTTCATCAATTGGATGGGTTGGATGGCCAAGTTTGAGGGGCTATACTCAAAAAGTAAATTTGTTTGGACTTATATTTTGATTGAAGGATGGTCCAAAATGTTTCATCAATATGGGTGCCTTTCATTTCTTTGCTTTATTGCTTGAGAAAGTTCTTGAAAAGCTTGGATTCATGTTTATAAAAGTAATCTTAGGTATGAAGAAATATTATGAAATATTTTATGAAGAATTTTTATTATTTGATTAGAATGTGATATTTTATTGTGTGTGTAATCTAAATGTAAATAATCTTCATAAAGCGTTTTATAATATTTTTTTCATGATGCCTAACTCCCTTCAAAACTTAAATGAATTCAGTTTTCTGAATTTGCTTGAGAAATTAATTACAAAAACTAACAACAAAATCGAATTTGAATCCATCAATAGAAATCAAACTTCCCGTTGCTCATTGCATAAGTAACCTCTTTCTACTAGAAATTTCTAGTATAAGAATTGATGTTAGTGGACGAGTTTTACTGTAGTTTCGTTTTCTTATTCTCTAAAAAATAAATAATAAGTATTATTATATTAAATAATAAGTCAAGTCACTTTCACAAACAAGTCAAATTTAATTATAAATAGATGATTACATTACATCATAAGTATGGCTATATCTTGTAACTGTCAGTAGAGACTTTTTGTATGATATATAAATAAGATCAATTTCAATACCAAGTAAAATCACAAAAACACTTCATTTTTTTGGATAAAATCATCACATTTTTTATATTCAGTTTTGTTCATCACCAATCAATAACTAAATTTTTCTATACCACAGACAAAAGAAAAACTATAGTGTACACAACATTATAAAGGTATGTATATCCATACAAAGAACTCCAAAGTTGGGACTTGGTCAATATCTAGGAGCTTCTTTGATGTTTCATTTTCATTATGTGAAAACCCTACAAAGGGGTGGTCACATCTTGATAAAAATATCTTTGATGTTGAAGCCTATGTGGGGTTTCAATATGCTAGGAGTGAACTTGAGACACACTGCAATAATGAGAAAATTCAAAGGATTGAATTTCTCAACGGTGAAGATTTATGCCTTCATTTTAAATTAACTGTACATCGTTGGACTAATGCTCCCAAAAGTCAATTAGTTTCCTTTTTTTTCTTTTTAACTTTTTCTAATAATATTATACAAATAAAAAATTCATACATAATGATTTGACAAACTCTTTATTTCAAAATAAAATATTATTAAAAATTTATTAATTTATAATAATAATAATATCATATCATTTTTGTCATTTTTTTTTAAAAGATTTATGTGTGAATAGAATTTTTTTTTTTTTTTTTTTTGGGGGGGGGGTGGGGTGTTTGGTACTAGTTTCATTCTTTTCTTTTCTTTTCTTTTTTGGACCAATGAACTGTCTTCACACGGTTAGCTTCTTGCCCCAAAAAACCACAAAGGAAAAAAAAAGGACAAGAGAGAAAAATAAAATGTTGTACTTAGATGTCAAAATGCTTGGATCATACTCATTTTAGATATGACCCATTTTATAATATAATTTTAATTTTTCAGTTTGTTGTTTGTTTTTTTTTTTTTTTTTTGGCACAAAAAAAAAAAAAAAACCTACAATCTATAGCCCAATAATTTTTGAGCTTCTATCTACCGTCTTAGTTGGTGGATTCTATTTGAACAAAAAATATACCTCAATACGCCTAATTTAAATTCATAAATTTTAATTTATATTATATTCTAATATGAATTTATTAATAAAGACAGCATATATTAAACTCTAAAATTTTTTTTTCCCTATGGTACACCGTAATCAGTTATTCCTATTTAAATCTCTGTATCTTCTTCCCCAAGAGATTAAAGTTATTTCTTCTTCTTCTTCATCCTTCCTCCAAAACTCCAATCCACCCTACCAAAACTCACCATCATCATCAACATCATTGTTTTTTTTTATTATTTTGAAACCCTTAACCTTAGAAAAAAATTTGAACAAAATCAAATAATTGATGAGAGTAATAATCAAAATAATTTTTTGAAGCAACTCATCAAAAAAGAGGTAAGTATTCATATAAAGGGGTTTCATAATTTTTGTAGAGTATCATCAATTATTTTTTATATCCTTTTTTTGACAAAAATTAAAAGGTCCAGTAGTTAGATTAACAATAACATATAATTGGAGTTGTTCTTATTTTGTCATTTAAATAGTACATTATTTGAGAACTACTCTTTCTTGTTAGTGTCTGATACTTATGTGCTCATAAGTTTGGTTTTTACTTTTCCACGAACATTCTTATGGATAATTTATAATGTAAAAGTTTTTTTTTCTGTATTGAAAATTTTTATAATGCTTATGGAAAAATTTAGTTTTTCCTGTATTTATAATGCTTATGTGTTTGTAAGTTTGGTTTTTTTTTTTCTCTATATTTGAGAATTATTTTCTGTATTGAATTTTTTTTAAATAATTTAATTTTTTTAGTTTGTTTATTATTTATTATTTGGGTCTACCTTGAGGGTAATTTGGAAAAAATAATAGAATGTGACGAGAATAAAATAAAATTTTAAATAATTAAACAAAATATAATTAAAAATTGAGAGTACTTAATATTTTTTGAGTATAAATAGAATCTCCCGTCTTAGCTCAATAATTCTTGGGCTTTTTCAGTTAAAATGTTGGGCCCAAGAACTGGTCTAATACCACCAAATTTTTTATTTTATTTTCTTGTTTGCCATCCTTGGTTTACCTAGGTGTGAGCCCAAAACAATTTAACTTATAAGTTGTTATATGAACCCAACACGTTAAACTTTAACAGCCCAAAAAGTCTAAAATCCATAAAAACAACCCAGCATCCATTGTTACATGAACCCAACATGTTAAACTTTAACAGCCCAAAAAGTCTAAAATCCATCAAAACAAACCCCCCCCCCCCCCCCCCCCCCCCCCCCGGGGTCCTTTTTTTTTGCTTTTTGTAACAATCCGACAGAGATGTGAATCAAATATAAACTTTTATTTATTTATTTATTTTTTAATTTCCTTTATTAAATTTTTATACGAATTTAAAATCTAAACCGAACGTAAATTAAACTCAAATAGGACTTGGGCTGAGGAGGTCAACTATATTACATATCAAAAATAAAAAAGGAAGCGAAATACATTAACAGTCCTTATAATTCAGAACTCGTGTTAATTTGATTTTTGACTTTTTAATTGTTAAAATTTTTGAGTCAGTAGGTCCAACTTTCAATCTTTTTTGGCCAAAAGAATACCTATTTGTTTAAAACTTACTTATATGTTCAAATATTATCTATTTATATAAAATGTGACATATCTATTAGGGGTGAGCAGTGGATATATCGATCCGCCTAAACCGACCGAACCGAACCGATCTGCCGCATTTTTGATGGATGCGTGATAACCAGCGGACGGTTACGGATGATTTTTTCCAATCCGCCTAGTTTTGGACGAATGACGGATTTGAGATTCATTTGGCCGCAACCAAACCGCCAAACAGCAAACTCTTAGTAATTTGTAAGATTTGTATTTTTAATTTGTTTAGATATTATGTTTGTATTTTCAATTGAAAAAGTTTAAATATTCTGTTGAAAAAGATTTTTTAACTTGAATATATTTTTATGACTTGAAAAAAATAAATGCATTATTTATCTATATATAATATATATATTATATATATATATTTTTAAATCTAATTCTAAAAATAATAAATAAAAAGATGATATATGCTGGTTGGTTTTTATTTTCAAAAACAGATATATATGTAACAATATAGATGTGTACAATTTCTACTACTGCTCTGTTCATGGTGTCGGTGGTTTGAATTATTTTTATATTTTAAGAACCACATATTGTAATACTTTATGTGGATGAGGCATGCTGTAATTATAATACGTGGATGAGGTATGTAGTGATTGTAATATTCTAAAGTTTCAAACTTTCTTTTTTGGATGAGACATGCAGTAATTGTAATACTTTTTAAAGTCATTGACCGTAATATATATATATATTTTTTTTTTTTTTTAAGGAAGTGTACAAATTGAATTATGTTATAAATTTATAAAATTTTAAACCGCCAAACCGATTCGCGTCAATCTGTCAATCCGTTCAATCCACATCCGCCGGATTGGCGGACGGATGCGGATTGATTTTCTCTAATCTGCCAATCTGATGAACGAATGGCTGATTGAAAATTCTGTGGCCACAACCGACCTGTACCCACTCCTAATATCTGTACATATATTCTCTATCTGTTCAACTATATGCTTACAATTAACCCTTTCAAGTATGTACTACACAAATCCATCTAAAAAGCATATATACTACACAATTATTTTTTTAGATAATTTCAAAAGAAAATTTCATAATTATTAGCATTTTTTTTATGTGAATGTCTCATTTTTGTCAATCGATTAAATGAGTTCATAGGTTTCACTTATTTATCTAACTATTTGCTAAAACGAACCTAATTCTGACCGAAGACGAGTAAGGTAATCGCTTTGGCCCCAAAATTTAAGGATCCAAAATATGTTTTTTAATCTATGTAATAATAATAGTTCAAAAATCGGGCCAACCCAATACTTTTTAACTCCAAAAGACAATCAAGACAAATTGGGGGCCCCAAATTATATTATGGAATGTATTGGGTAAAATTTATAAATAACAAAAACTTTTATCACTTTGTTATTTTAGATATATTCCTGTGTTTAGCTTTGGAAGCAACTGCGAGAGTGAGAGTGAGGGTGAGACAGAGAGAGAGAGCAAACGGAATCGGTGTGGTGTCTCTGCGGCATAGAATCATCGACGGTGGCGGTGAGTCCTCTCTCACTCTCTCTCTTTGCCCTAAATCTAATTATGTGCCCAAATTATTTTTAAAATATTCACTGCTCTTCTTTTTTTTTTTTTATAATTGTTTTTTTTATTTAATATTTGATTTGAGGACTTTACTTATTAATCTAGTATCTCTACTCTCTTTTCTTTTTTCTTTTCTTTTTTTAATTATGAATTTCATTGCTTTAATTTATTTGTGGACTTGCTTAATCTTGATTAGTGCCCTAAATTTAATTGCAGTACCAAATTTTTTTTAATCTAATTTTTGTGAGATAATTTTGTTAATTTTTATTTCATTTAAAGAATGAGAGATATTTGCACATAATTCTAGAATATATTCTAAAGTATTCTGGTAAGGTGTAAAAGGCTTCATGAAATTCTACACACTTAATTAATTGTTTTAGATATTTGTACATAATTTTAGAATCTATTTTTAATTAATAAGGGTTCTAGATATTTGTACATAATTCTAGAAATAAATTCTAAAATATTTTGGTAAGGTGTAGAAACTTAATAATGGTTCTAAGCTTGAGGCAGTGTTTAGTTCATGGATTTGGAGGGATGCGGAAAGAGAAAAGGAAAGGAAAATAGAAAAATGTGTGTGAAATATATATATATATATATATTTTATTCACATTTTATTTATTTTTTGTCTTTCAATTTTCAAATTCCTCTCAAATTCTTGAACTAAACACAGCCTAAGTTGCCCATATAAGGAATGAGAGCTCATTTGCCTCACATTCAACTTTAAGTGTAAGATCTCTCTATGAATAATAAAAAAACATTCTCTCAAACCCTTTGTGCCTACTTTTTAATAAATTGTAATAGTATAAATACTTTTCATTTCTCCTAAAAAAAACTTTACTATATATAAACAACCTTATTTTAATGATTTCCTTGAGCCACAAAAAACTCGACCGGTCCTGTGCTCAAATGTCACTTGTGTATACAGTGTCAATTAATTCTTTTAAATATATACTATAAATTTATTTCAAGATAAATTTCAAAATAAATTGTCATAGTTCTTTCTTAACATTTTTGGTGAGGAGGTCCCATTTTTGTCAATTGGTTAAGTGGGTCCACAAGTTATCCAAATGTAGGAAGAGAGTAAATTATTTTTCCAATAGTTGAAATTACCATAAAACCCATCACATATATTCTTCTTTAACTCCCATCTTTCAAATTTAACCTCTTCTTTAACTCCTCCTCCTATTTGGGTGTCACAGCAATGGCGGCACTGGAAGCACCCTTCTCTATCTTCTCCTCTTACCCTCCATCTTTTTCGAAATTCCCATATTCCCCAAATCCTTCACAGTCCATAAGGCTCCACATTTCCACTTCTACCCCTACTCTTTTCCTCAAATTCCATCGTTATCCCCTTCTCCCCCTTCTCTCTATCAACCCAACCCCAAAATCAACAAGCTTTGAAGTAAGCTGCTCAGCAGTGCAAGAGATTGCAGTTGATGAAAACCCAGACCCACAAACCCAACAACAGAATCAGAATCAGAGGAGAAAGCTGTTTCTGCTCAATTTGCCCTGGTCTTTCTCTGTTGATGATATCAAGATCTTCTTTGCTGAATGTGGAACTGTCTCAGATGTTGAGGTTCTCTCTCTCTCTCTCTCTATATATATATATAATATACACACACATGATTGTATTTATATGTTGGGTTTTTTATTTTTAGATTATAAAGCATAAGGATGGGAAGAACAGAGGCTTTGCATTCGTGACAATGGGTTCTGGAGAAGAAGCTCAGGCAGTTATAGATAAGTTTGATTCCCATGTAAGTTGATTTCTTTTGGAATTTGCTTTTTAAATTTTAGGGTTCTTTCCTTGGTTTATATCCTATACCTAGGGGTGTTAAAGACCTAGGAGTTGAATTAAGCAACAAAATTTTGGGAACAGTAATTAAGGGCTCTTTTGGTTAGTAGGGCTAATAATCAAAATGCACAAGGGCATGGGGATTGTAGGAAGGAATCACAACTAGAGTTTAGAAGGCTTGAAAGTGAACAAAATTAGGCAAGAGTGGTAATGGTTTAGGAATCACTTCAAGAATTCCTTGGGCTTCACACGTAATTGCACACACAATCTCACAGAGAACTACAATTTACTAAGAATGATTAAGCTCGTTCCCTATAAGATTGAGAACGTTGATGATTATGTTTTTCTTGGGCTTCGGAACACTGCTAAGACTAAGATACACTGCTAAGACTAAGATACATAACACCATAACTTAACTCAGGGACCATGGACTGTAACATCAGTTCATAGGGTGCTTGTATTTACACCCCACATTTGGTTTCACTACACCAACCTTAAAAAAAAAGGAAAAAAATAAAATAAAAAACAAACAAACATTTTATCTCTTTGCACCTTCATAATTCTAAACATACCATCATTCCTAACCTACCGTCTTCTTTCTATCTACATGCACGCAACCTCTTCTCTTCCTCTCCCCTTGCCTCCCTTTTCTATCTCCTTCCCCTGCTCTCTCTTCCAACTCATCCACAGAGGAGGTTGGTGGCAATATGGAGAAGGAAAAAATGACAATGGGGGTGACAAATTTAGGATTTTAGTGGTTGAAGGGTAGTGGCAAGGGAAGGGGTGGCTGGATGGCAGTGGCTGGTGGCAATGGCCAGTGGTGGGCAAATGCTAGACGAGAGGGGAGGGTTAGTGGCAGTGAAGGGCAAGAGGCAGCGAGTGACAGCTAGATAGAGGAGAGGAAGGGTGGTTGTGGAGAGAAATTTTGGTTTAAAATTCTAGGGTTTTGTCCTTAATGGTAAAGTAGTTTAGGAAAAGAACGTTTTAAAAAAAAAAATTTGTGGGTGTAAAGAGATAAAAAGAAGGGTGCAAATAGAAGCACTCTAGACTTGCAAATCTTGAAATTACCAAAATGCATTTGACTCTTAAACCATAATAGGAATTTATTATTATTATTATTGTTATTTTTTTTTTTGGTTAAAAAATTTATTGTGAGTAATGGGAATGTTTTTTTTGTTCCCAATGGTGAAATGGAGGAATTTCAGAATTACATTTATAGCTCCATTTTCTTATATATATTTTGAAGATAAACTCTCCCTCTCAATTTTACTTCCCTTGTCAAGTGAATTTGTTAACTAGTTGATTTATAGATTCTTTGTCCACTTCTCATTTTTTAACATTAGCTGATTTTCATTCATAATGGTGCATCGGAAGGGAGGTGGTGACTGAGATTATAGTTAATTGTCATTTTCCCATTCTCCTTTCAATATTCTTGACCATCTGTCAATTTGAAGGTTTTTGTGGTGTAGGAATTATTGGGTAGGATTCTTAAGGTTGAGTTTGCAAAGAGATTCAAGAAACCATCACGTCCTCCTCCTCTTGCGGCTCCCCCAGCTGGAGAGACAGGCCATAAGCTATATGTGTCCAATCTTGCATGGAAAGTGAGGTCCAATCATCTCAGAGAATTTTTTGCTGCCAATTTTAATCCAGTTTCGGCTAGAGTGGTATTTGATAGCCCCTCAGGAAAATCTGGTGGGTATGGATTTGTCTCATTTGCCACGAAGGAGGAAGCAGATGCTGCAATTTCAGCTTTGGATGAGAAGGTATTCATGTAAAATCAATCTTGTGGCATTTCACTTATTATTATGTTTGTTTTTGTGAGAACATGGTGTTTGACATAGTGGCTTTATATAGCTTGCACACAAGGTTTTAAAAAGCGGCCGCAACCGTTACGTAACGCCGTTACGTAACGGTTTTGGCGGTTACCGCCACCCGTTACGGCCGCTTTTGCAGTGTGATTGAGATTCACAAGTGTGTCTGTTGAATGTAAATGTAAAAACTCCACCAACTCCACCAACTTCACCTACCACAAACTCCACCAACTCCACAAGCAAGTGCTCCACAAGCAAGTGCTCCATTTAGGTTAATGCTCCATTAATTTAGTTTAGTGCTCCATTTAGTTTAGTGCTCCATTAATTTGATTACTCCATTGTACCCATTCTCTCTATAAAAGAGAGTTCATTCTCTCCATTGTAAAGACACAAAAGATATTGAATACAATCTATCAATAAAACATACATAATTGATTCTTTCTCCCTTTCCTTATACATTAAATTTTCTACATGGTATCAGAGCCAAGTTAAGCTCTTGGTATTCTTCGCCTTCCGGCGGGCGGCAACCTTGCCTTGACCGCCCGTCGGACCTCAACCAATTGAAACCTCCACTTGAATCATCCCGTCTGGGCTCGAAAAAGGGCATGAAATTGGAGGCCTTGATCGTCATCAAGATGGACGGACTTGATCTGATGGAAAGTCCGGTTGTCGTCTGTGAATTCGGAGCATCTAGTGGCTATTCCTTCACACCATAATCATCATCGTTGTCAGCTGGTGATCTCCTTCTAATGAGGGGTCGATACATACCCTTTGAGGAATAATTTGTAGATCTCCTCTGATCACGGTAGGTCGATCCATCAACCTTTGCACCAGAATTTGCAACAACATTTCCTGGACCAGTACCTTGTGGATCATGATAATTATTTGGATAATGGTTTCTTGAATCCCAATAGCCTGTTGGAGCATCGACCCATTGACTATCATCATGGCTTCCATCCTGTATTCGAAGAGGAGGCCTGTCCCTTCCCAAGGATTTTTCAGAGCTAAACATCCTCCCAGGAATAGCCAAGTGACTCCTTCAATTCTCCATCTTCAAATGGAGACTCATAACCTGCCTGAATCTCAGTAATTTTTTTTTTTTTTTCAACACCAATCTCATGACCATGGCCACCAAGAGAAGTATCCAAGCCATATCCATCATCAGTAGGATCTTCATAAGCAATCCTATCAAAATCATCACAAGACTTGGGAATGAGTTCCTTTAGGTCAACAGGCAATGAAGGGCCCATTAGAGTAGCATCTGCTGCAGGAGCTTCTTTATCCTGTTTCTCAACATCAAGAGCTGCAACAGGTTGGACTTCTCCAAAAGTGGTGCCCAAGGCACAGAAAAACTCATGCTCAGGCAACAGGAAAAATCCCATTATCAGCCAGACCAAGCAGAACATCATCATGCTTCCCAGGAAGAACATGTTCTATGGATACCATTTTGTCAAGTTGAAAGGTAAAAGTTCCACAACAATCTTCTCTTTTGGGCATGACAACATTGGTGGTAGATATATTTATCTTTTCCTCAGAAATAGGCCTACTTGAGCTGGGATCTGATACGGAACAAGAAGAATTATCAAGGGATTTATCCTTACTAACAACCTGAGTCGGAACCTCAATATCTGCAGTGGAATATTTCAACTGTTCCACAGCAAGTTCAGGTTCCCTATGGATGACGCCTCCTTCCAACCTCTCTGGCTTTTCACTGCTACCATCATCAGGTATACCTTCTAAGCCATTTATTTGAGAAGGAATACATTGATCATCACCTGGTAGCTCCCATGCCTCCATCACAGTATTCAGGTCCCAGTGTAACCTTTCATCTTTCACAAGAAGCAGGTCCCTTTCCAACCTCCTCACAATCTTTCTTATTGTGAAGATTCTGTGACACAGCCTCAGAAAAAAAAAAAAAAAAAAAAAAATCCCAAACAAATTTGCACCACCACTTTGTTTTATTCATATCCGGGATCAACCCCGATCACAGTTCTCCAAAAAAAAAAAAAAAAAAAAAAAAAAAAAAAAAAAAAAAAAAACCCTCACAAAACAAATCAATCACAACCCACAACCACTACAAAAAAAAACCGGCTTTATTTTTTCGCCTCTTCAGCTGTTCTCTTCTTTTTGCCTTTGTCTTGGGCGTCCCTTGCCGGTGCTGCCTCCGTGTTTCCCACGCCGCCGAGCACGTTCACTTCCCGTTGCTCCTCAACTGTCACATATGGCGGACCTCCAAATCTGAGCATCACGGTGGACTTCCGCTTCAGTTCCTTATTTTCTGCCTTCAGCATACATATCTCTGCTCGGGCATCCGTATACATGCTCTGGAGCAGAGCCAGTTGGGCTTTTACCTGCTGCACCTCATTTGTTCTACTCTGAAGCCGGTGCGACAGGTTGTTGACCGCCGTCATTGTCTCAACACATGACTTCAGAGTGTAATAATTCGCCTCAATATCCGATTGTGCAGCCATTCTTTGCTCCACAGATAGCATCGGAAAGTTCAAAGGCGCAAAACCAGGGGGGCTTGGTCCAGGGGCACTTGGTTGCGGTTCCAGGGCAACTGCCCCGGTTATCTCTCTTGTGCACTCATTGAGGTCGGGAAAGAGAGTAAGACCACGGGACGAAGAGGCTATGTTCTGGGTAGCTGAACGGGAAGAAGAGGCCATATTCAGGGTTGGTTGTAGAGTGTTTCAGGGATAATCTCTCTCAGCAAAAACGAAGAGGTTTTCAGAGGTTTTCAGCAAGTGTTTTGTTCTGTCTAAGCCTCAGCCTCCGTCTTCGTTAAATAGCCACAACAGCCACGCGTATCGCGCGCCGCTCGGCGCTAGATGACAAATCGGCGCGCCTTTTGATGGCTCGACTTTTGATGGCTGTCGGGCACACCTTTTGATGGCACGTCTTTTGATGGCACGCTTTTGATGGCACGCCTTTTGATAAGATTGGGCACGCCTTTTGAGGGTGCGACTTTTGTGGGTCCGACAAGACTCTGTAAACTGTCCCGACTTTGATTCCGGTTAGCTCTTATATGGGTCCGACAAGACTCGGTAAACTGTCCCGACGTTGATTCCGGTTAGCTTCTATATGGGTCCGACAAGACTCTGTAAACTGTCCCGACTTTGATTCCGGTTAGCTTCTATATGGGTCCGACAAGACTCTGTAAATTGTCCCGACATTGATTCCGGTTAGCTCCTATATGGGTTCGACAAGACTCGGTAAACTGTTCCGACATTGATTTCGGTTCTCAACTACAACGGTTCGACACAGCCGTATAGTATCTTCTACAACGGTCCGACATGACCCCGTAAACTGTTTTCTACAACGGTCCGACATGACCCGTAAACTGTTTTCTACAACGGTCCGACATGACCCCGGTAAACTGTTTTCTACATCGGTCCGATATGACCCCATAAACTATCTTCTACAACGGTCCGACATGACCCCATAAACTGTCTTCTACTTTGGTCTGCCATAACCATACGGTCTTCTACAACGGTCTGACACGACCATACAGTGTCTCCTATCCACTTTTATTTTATTTGTCAGATTATTTTTCCTGTTTTGTTACTCTCTCCAAACTCAAGTTGGTTAGTTCTTAACCCCCTTGAGTTTGAGGGGGGCTGTTGAATGTAAATGTAAAAACTCCACCAACTCCACCAACTCCACCTACCACAAACTCCACCAACTCCACAAGCAAGTGCTCCATTTAGGTTAATGCTCCATTAATTTAGTTTAGTGCTCCATTTAGTTTAGTGCTCCATTAATTTGATTACTCCATTGTACCCATTCTCTCTATAAAAGAGAGGTCATTCTCTCCATTGTAAAGACACAAAAGATATTGAATACAATCTATCAATAAAACATACATAATTGATTCTTTCTCCCTTTCCTTATACATTAAATTTTCTACAGTGTCGGCTGTAGTGGCTGCCGTAGCGATCGTAATGGCGTCGTAACAGCCGTAACGGCCTGTTACGCACTGTTACAAAACGGTTCCAAACTGTTTCTTCCGAAAAAACACACAAAAAAAGTTGAAAATGGGGGAAGAGGGATAGAGAGAAGAAGGAAGATAAAGAGAGAAAATGGAGGAGCAAGAGATAGAGAGAGAGAAGAGGGAAGATGAAGAATATGTTATTGATTTGTTGAAACTGTAAGACCTATGCTATTCTATTCAGCTGCTATCACTAAACCATTTTGTTTGTTTGTGTGTGTCTATCTATATATTGTTTGAAAATAATAATAATAATAAGTGTGGTCATTATTTATTTGGCTTGGTTAAAATATGTATATATATATATTTAGGCTCTTATTTATTCTCTTACTTTTGTCATTGTTTATCTTATATATAATAGTTAGTGATTGATTTTTTGTATAATATAAAGTCATTAATTATTAAAATAAAATGTAAAAAACTCAGTTTATAGTGATTTAAAAATATGAAATATATTGAATCGTACTTAAAATTTACAAAAATGATCAATATTTATTTTTAACCCAATAAATATGATCATGGAAAAAAAATATGCGTATCGGTAAGTTTTTTTCAAATTGTACGAAAAATAAAAAAATTCACGGTTCCGGTTACCGCAACCGTTACACTACGGCCTTTACACCCCGCAATCGCAACCGCGTCATCGCCACCGTTATGGCGACCGCAACCGCTTTTCAGAACCTTGCTTGCACACATGCGTATGCATATCAAAATAACATAAATAATATATGCTTATTTCTGTGTCTACATTATATTTGCTGACTTTGGGCCAATTTATCTCATGGGTAACATGTAGAAGACCATGAAAAGTGTCCTCATATAGGCTTAAGTTGGTAATAGGAGATTTGGTCAGGCGAAATCAAAGTGCACGTGTAAAGAGGCAGACAATATTAACTGTGGTTGTGTTGACACAAGATGTAGGGTTGTGGTGTGGTTTAAACTTGCTATGGAGAAAGCTTAAGATCATGTTTTAATTGGGCTCTTCTCCATTCTATATGTCACGAAGGCTGGAGTTGGGAGAAAAATGGAGGAGGTAGATTATTTTTGCTTGCTTGTTGATTATTTCATAAATCATAATTGTTTGTGAAACTATGTCTGCTATCTTTTCTTGACCATGGTTACTTCACCTATGCGAGGGTTCTTTGAAGAAGGGTGGTCTAGGAGTATGACATTGATAAAAGGCTTAGATGACTGAATGAAGTTTAGGGAAATTAGGGAGTGACTTTATTGAGGAATATTTGGTACAGGGAGGTCTGTCTAAGAGTAGAATTTCATAGTCTTTCGGTGATTTAAAGGGTTAAAGTGTGGGTGAGTTGTTTGTATACGGATGGAGGAATATTTCAACTTGTAATAGCTGTTTTTTTCCTAGTTAAAAAAGAGTAGGGGGGAGACCAGTGCGTAGCAAACCCTTCCTGTGTGTGATCACAAGAATCCGTCCTACCTGCCTAATAGGGGTTATGCAAAAATAGTGTGGATGCTTTTTTTTTCATTGTCTTGCATTGAGGTATCTTTGGGATTTTGTGTTGCTTTTTGACCAGATTGACAAGTCTTATAGTTCAAAGTTGAATTGGAAAATGCTGATTATGAGGGGGGGACTCATCTAAAAAGCGGGCAATTCCCATATACTGTATCCTAGGGAATATTGAAAGAGGGAAAGTAAAATATTTATTTGAAAATTTGGAATTTTTAAGTGCAAAGCTAATATTTATTGCTTGAGAAAACATAAATACACAGAAGAATGCCAAGAAACACAGCCTCTAATAATCTAATTATGCCCTCTAAATGACTAAAAAAAAAAGTCATATAAATGCCTATATACAGAAATACACTACAGCTCATAATGTATATACAGAATTGCTACAGGTTCATGCTAGGATCTGGTTTTGTGAATATTCACTGAATATTGCTTACATATCTCTATTTTTATCATAGCTGTGTAACGCCAGGTTAGTAACAGAAATTCCATGTACCCAGAAAAAAATATCAGAAAAGTGCCCAGAATTTAAAACTTTTGGATCAAATATATTCTTCGAGTTACATCTAACTCCATAAATTCAAGTTCTGAGTAGTACTTATCCTGGGTACATAGCATTGCTGCATTAGTAATGGGGGTTTTGATCCTTTCAACCTTCCTAATGCAGGAATTAATGGGCCGAGCAGTTCGTTTGAAATTCAGTCTAAAGAGTATTGAGGAATCTGCAGATGAAAAGAAAGACAATGATGTTTTTGAGGAATCTGCAGATGAAGAGGAAGAGGTAGAGGAAGAGGAAAAAATTCCAGAGGAATCTGTGCAGTCGTGATTGATACAAATTCTTTGGTTCTATTGATGCGTGGTTTTCAGATCAGGAACCCAAAATTTTCGCCTCTCCAGCGCGCACACATAAAGTGATGAAAGACACTCTGGTCTCCACATTTTTGCTTTGATTTGCTTTCTTTGTGAGGACTTCACACTAACGGTTACTTTTGTCTAATGTATTAAAACTAAATGTTTGTTGTGAATTTTAGAGATGTAACACTGAACATATTGTAAATTGTGATTGCTTTGACAAACGATATTTTACAGCATTTCAAATTCATCTTTCCTATTAACATATTCTAATTATTATTTTTATGTTTTTGTTTACTTTTTTTTATTAATACTTTTGTCTCAGAAGAGCATCTCAATTTATTTATTTATTTATTAGATTTGGTCATGCTTTAAGAGATCACAAATCTCGTCTCTCCACTCAGTCAAAAAATATATTTATTTCATTTTGTTTTCAAAATCTATTTTCTTAAAAGTATTAAAAATTAGTTTAGTGAAAATAAACATTAAAAAAAGTTTTGAATTTTCAAATTAAAAAAAAATATTAAAATGATGAATGTTTTTTTATACAAAAATTTATCCAATTATTTTTAAATATTTTTAGAAAATGAAATTAAAATAATGATAAACTAGTAATATATTATTTCTAATTATTTTAGGCTTGATCACGAATCCTTTTTATATCGTTTGAGTAGTTTATTTCTTAATTTAATTTGTGTAGATTATATACACAAAAAATAAGACGATTCAGTATGTATAGTTATATAATTTTATTATATTTATTTATAAAAAAATATAATTTATTTTAAAAATTATTCATGTTGTTTATTTTTTAAAGGCAAATATAAAAAAAAATTATATAACTACAAATATTAAATTGACCTGATTTTTTTATTTATAAATAATTTACATATAATAACTTAAAAAAATAAACAATTTAAAACAAAATTTATAATCCAAATAACACCTTCCAAGCCAATAATTAGAAGGAAGACAAGTCAGCTCCATTTATGCAGGAAACAAAGTTCATAGGATTGGCCATAAATTTTGAGGTGGTTGGTTTATGATGATTTCTCTGACGAGAGAGAGAGAGAGAGAGAGAGAGAGAGAGAGAGTAATTTAGTTCTGGCAAGCAAGGACTTGGACAGACAGGGACAGTACATTGACCATTTCTTGGAGAGAGAAGAAGGATTTGGATCCACATGTATTAAGAAAACAACAATGATTCATCCCACTAAAAACACCACCACTAATAGCACTAATGCATTAAAAAAGTAAAAACAAAAAAAAAAAATATAACTCCAAGACCAAAACATCACATCATTACTGGCAGGATCCACTGCCACCTAATTAGTGGGAGCACTAATTAGTGCTCCCAAGCATTTTTCATTAAGAAAAATGTTTTGGAGTTTTAAAATATGAATTTTAAAAGAGTTTTAGAGGTGGCTTTTTTTTCTCTTGAATTTTCATATTATTAGTGCTTAATTAAAACTTTAAAATTAGTGGATGTATTATTACTAATATAATAATGATTGAGAAAAAGTCTTAAGGCTTATTTGTTAATTATACATTTTAATTAAAAATTAAAAAATTATTACAAATTGTTCTATCATTCTCTCTACTTTTTTATACATCTTTTTATAAAAATTTAAAAAATTAATAAAATAATTTATTCCAAAC
This sequence comes from Camellia japonica, assembly GCA_030407325.1. Classification (NCBI taxonomy): domain Eukaryota; kingdom Viridiplantae; phylum Streptophyta; class Magnoliopsida; order Ericales; family Theaceae; genus Camellia; species Camellia japonica. Next base: position 22,508,656 of record JAPPVO010000007.1, read on the forward strand.
GAGACCTAAAATATAAAAATCGATTCCATATTTATATATAATTTTTTCACATGAGTTATGAGAAAAAATTTAGTAAATAATAAAAAAGCGATAACTTTGATTTTTTTTTTTTTTTTGGGATATATTTTGAGTCCACATTTAACCTTTGTTTGACATAAGTTAAAATGAGATTTTTTAGCTAAAATAGTTACAAAAAAATAAAATAAATTTTTTAACTAATAAGATAAAATGTCGCATCTAGATCATAATCATTTCATTTTTTTCTCACAAAAGTTGAAAAAACCAAAAAATATATTCCAAACAAATTTTTTAATCCCAAACTAAAATAACTAAAAAATTAAAAAATCAACCCCGTCCCACACCTTACTCTGTCAGGAAAGTCCTCTCTTTAAGATTCCTCTGGGGAGTAATGGTTTAATTGCCGTATTAGTTGAAGGCACTATGCTGGGTTTGGTTCTTGATCATCTTGTGAGTCCACCTTTTACTTGATCAAGAAAATGTTGCTCTTTTAACACCGAAATCAAGATTTTATAACCGCAGAGATTAAAAGATAAATAATTTTTTTTGTTAATTTTATTGTATAGACAATAGTATATATAATAAAATATAAATTATATATGTATATAATTTTTTTTTTTAATATCATATAAACAATCTTTAATAAGATGATGAAATTTTTTGATAGAAAATAAAAAAAGAATGTAAGATAAGAGAATAATGAGATATACATCTTTTATGTAAGATAAGAGAATAAGAGGTCATTTTATTTATAAAATAAGATATATATATATATATATATTTAGAAGTGCTATGACAAACAAATTCTTTTATAGAAACATGGGGCCGTCACCCTTTTATAATCTTCTCCTAGTTCTATCCCTGTTAACACCTAAGGCCATGTTTGTTTGGGCGGACTGGATTAGTATTCTTATGACTAATAATCCTAGGACTACGAATCTTTTTAGATTGTGTATCTTATCCTATGTTTAGATTGAGTTAGGATTATAAGGAGGAACTAATAGTCCATACTTTGACTTAATCCTCCAATTTATATCCCACCCTCCTCTCTAGAATTGAATAGTTCATCATATATGGGATACTATATCCAGATGAATTGTTAGTCCATACTTCAATTGTTTAATCAAATATTAGATTAATAATTTTATTGGACTATTAGTCTAATCCCAAGCTCATGTCCACCTAGACAAACATGACCTAGGTGTTTGGTTTACGAATTTAGGAAAAGATTTTGTGTTTGATTTATGAATTTATGGAGAGATTTGAAAAAAAAAAAAATAGAAAAAGTTATGTGAAATTATATTTCATTCAGATTTTGGACTATTTTGGAAATCAACTGAAATAGTTAAAAATTTAAAAAGTCACAACTAAAAAGTCAATTATTCTCTCTATTTTTTATTTTTATAAAAAATTAAAAAATAACTAAAACAACCAACCACTTTTCAAATTAATTCATGAGTCAAACATAAACTAAAATTTGTATGGATAATATATTGAATTGAGTGAGCATCTAATTCCCCATCTCAAGTTGTATCAAACCTCCCATTTAATTGAACTCTCACTTGGTGGAGCGCTTTGACATTCTGCAGGCAAAGAAAATTATATCATTGTGTTCCCTACATATATTCCCCCATCTCTTCTTTTTTTTCATTCTTTCTTTCTTTTCTTTTCTTTTTCTTCAATAAAAAAAATTAAAAATTAATACTATACTATTTTACTGGTAAACACACACGAATATGAAGAGTGATGTTATTGTTGAAGTTCAATGTATAAAACCTTGCTTAGATATCTTAACAAGTGGTGTCCTTAATTACTTAGATTGTATTTGATTCATAAATTTAAGAATGATTTGAATAGAGAAATAGAAAAAATATATGAAATGTAATGAAATATAATTATATTTCATTCACATTTTACCAACTTTTTTTTATTTCTTTTTTCAAATTCATGAACCAAAAACAATTTTAAGTTAGATACTTATGAAAATTATCAAGAAAATTATCTAGACTAAAAAAATATATTTGAAATTTAATTGATGGATTATGAAATTCACATGTAAAATGAATTTAACCACATTTATATTTCGAGGTGATATTTGAACTTTTTTTTTTTTTATTTAAAAAAAATGGCAAAACATCTACTTCTAGGATTGTTAGGTTTGACATGAATTTCTCTATTCTAAATTCTTATTTTCTTGACTCAAAACACTCAAAATTATTGAATTATACTTATGAAATTTTCATAATTTAAAATTCTCATATATTTAACAGTTTTTAGCATTTTGAAACAGATGAACAATGCAATTTGAAAGCTGAAAGCATCTCTAACACTACTATCTATTTTAGTTGTTTAAAGTATATAAAACAAGAATGTGGCTTGTGTCAAGTCTGTAATCGAATTGGACTGTATTGTTGGGCCTCGTGGGCTCACCATGGAGTCTGTACCGATAATCCGAACCGTTGAATATGTAAAACTCGTCGAATATTTCATCTTTGCAAAAAAATCACTTCATTGGATATCGATAGCCACTTGATCAGATTATATTTCTATTAATGTTCAGTATAATTTTTTTAAAAATTATTAACAGAAATGTGATCTGATCAAGTAGCAATCGATATCCGATTAATGTAATGTTTTGCAGGGATGAAGTACTCAACAAGTCCTACATATTAAATAATTCAAATTATCGATATGGGCTCCGTAGTGAGCCCATGGAGACCCAATAGTATGGTCCAGTCCAAAACTAGACTGGAGATAAGCCTTAAAGATGAGGTAAATGGCGAATTACACTAACGGTCTTCGTAGTTTGAGACTTGTGTCATTTTGATTCTTGAGCTTTCAATTGTAATACATTTGATCCTGAATTTTGAATTTCATTCCAAATAAGGACAATTGAGGCATTGTTGCTTCATTTCAAGGACAAAGTCGTTAATACTTTAAAATATAAACTAGTTTGACAAAAATAAATGTCAAAAAATTATTTTTAAATTAAAAAAAATTATTTTTACTCACCAAAAATAAAATTATATAAAAATGATAAATCTTTTACATTTTATTTTTTTATTTTTTTATCAAATTAATTTTTAGTATGTGGTTGGATTATGATAATGTAATGGGTGGTTGTTTTGTTGATATTTTTGGATGATTATCATGTAATAGATGGTTGTATTTGTTGTTAATAGATATTTTTGGATGATTATCATGTAATGGATGGTTATTAGGCTTTTAATGTATAATCGATATTTTAATATATGAAATGTTTTTAGTTTTAGATTTTTTGATTTAATGGATTGATTTAATAATGATAAGAAATTTGTCACCATGTTTGACTTTTGAAAAAATAAAAACTAATTAATGAAAATAACTATAAAAAAAATTTAAAATTATTTTTATTTTCTCAAAAGATAAAATTATATAAAAATGATATGTTTTTAATTTTTTTCACCAATTTAATTTTTAATTTCTTAAAAAAAATTCTAAAAATAAATTCTAAAAACCAAACCAAACAAAATTTTATAATAAAAAAAGTTCCAACATTATTCGCTAAAAAAAATGCCATTATATTTCAAATTACATATAAGTTAACCAATACAATATAAATTGTATGACGACTTAGAACTAGATTTAAAATTTAAGATCAAATTTATCATAATTAAAAAGTTAAAGACCAAAATGATACAAACTCTAAAATATATCAACTATTAATATAATTCACCCTAAGGTAAAATAACTTTGAGTGGAAGATGCAATATTCACTTCACCTAAAAATGGCTTCAACGTTTAACAAAAGCATTTATCACTTTGATAAAATCCCTAACCAACATCACTACCTTAGTCAACAAATCACTATCACCTAGAAAAACAACTTGAACAAAAAGAAAGAAAAAGAAGAGCAATAAAAAGAAAAAGAAAAGTTTTAAAAAAAAAAAAATGTTTTGAAGGCCTAATAGCTCTAATGGAAGGTGGGCCGTGATGTTTTAGTTTTAATTTTTTTTTTTTTTTGGACTGCCAGCTCAGTAGAATTCTATTTAGAGCTCTATTTTTAAAGCTACCAATCATTGTTTAAAAAAAAAAATACCCATCAACACATTGTCTTCTTTTTTTTTTTTTTTTCATCTAAGCCCTTTTGCTCCTTTTTACTCTCAGCTTCTCTCTCCCAGAAATACTCAACTTCTGGTTTCCTTCATAACCCATTTCTCATTATTATCAGCTTATATACTTCTAATCATTGTTCCTTCTCCTCCATGAAACAGAGACCTTTCAGTTTAAGTATATTTTAGGTAACCCTTTTTTCCATTTACATGTTTTTTGGGTTTAATTGGTAATACAAAACTAGTATGATCTCTTATTTCGATCAAGTCTCTCAAATTATAATACACAATTCAATATTGTGATTTGTATGTCACGAGGGTAAGATTGGATAAGACTGTGTCCATCTGATATTCTCCATATCCCACAATAATAAGAGTCTTGTGCACTGGGATTGAAATCCCCCAAGTGTAAATAAGCTTGTTGAATTTTCACTTTTTTCTTTGAAAATTAGATTGCTTTGGAGCAAAAAGAGAGAAATTTAGCCATGGGGTCATTAGGGATCCCAAAAACTTGGATACCATATATGAGCACCAAAGATTGTTCTCAAGGCTTTTGTACTTACCACTGCCCACAATGGTGCTACATCATCTTCCCCCCTCCTCATTCTCCATCTGGTCCTATTCAATTCCTCGACGAGGATTCTAGGCCCACGTTTTCTCCTCTTGTCATTGCAATCATTAGAATTTTAGCAAGTGCTTTCCTTCTTGTTAGCTACAATGCCATAATCTCCAAGTATAGTGGAACCATGAACTCATCAAGAAGGAGAGAAAATCATGACCCAAATGAGGAATCAAAAGAGAATGACAATGACAACCCAACAAACCATGAGCCTTGGAATGTTGCCACAACTGGTTTAGATGAGGCTCTAATCAAGTCTATCAAAGTTTACAAGTACAAGAAAGGAGATGGGTTGATTGATTGCTCTGTTTCCTTTGTTTCCCTTGTTTGCTCTATTTGTCTAAGTGAGTTTCAAGAAGGTGAAAGCTTAAGGCTATTACCAAAATGTAGCCATGCTTTCCATGTCAAGTGCATTGACACATGGCTTTAATCTCACTCCAATTGCCCGTTTTGTCGAGCCAATGTATGTCTTGTTAATGCTTCACTTCCATTACCTCTAGTGATAGAAGCACCTCCGAGCAATGAATCTTTATCTGATACCCATGTTGATGGCACTAGCAATGGTGTTGTAGAAGATACAGAGATGGGTGATAGAGAACAAGAGACCTTGCAAAGCATCACGGTTCCAAAGACTCTTTTACGAGCTTTAGGCGGCTTGGGTGGTTTATAAGAGCGATACACCATAATTGAGATTAGAGACGATAATGATCAGCAAATTAGAAGATCAGTATTGATGTATTACTTGTGTCAAGGTCGGGTTTCGATTGTTGATGTGCTACGCTCGAAGCAGGATGATGATTCTCAACAATAATTTGCAAATCTCACATTGGTTATGTTGGAACAATTTTCTATGTAAATAAAATGAATTGAAACTAAATCAAACAAAATAAAATAAAACTTACAGAATTTATTTTGTTGAACCAAATGAAAAATAAAAGACCAAGTCGAGTGTGTGACATTCTGTCCTTAAGACAGATTCGCCCCGCAACGGTGCTTACGGTTGAGTGGCATCTATCTCCTAGGATACAATGATCTTCACAAATTTGTAGTTGCACTCAAAACAAATTTGTCGGGTGAACTAGAACCTTGTGTTCTAATACTCTCTTTAATTTACTCTAATGCTAGAATGAAGAATAAAATGCAAAAGAGAAATATGGACAGCAAAAATGAGTATTCTTTGACTGGTTTTTGGATACCCAAGACTGCTGGAATTGTCAAGTATTTATAGGCAATAAATCTGACCCGAGCAGGTGCTTTGTGGAAGTGAACAGGTGTGATACTGTTTTGAACATATATGATACAAAATTCAAACAGATCTGGACACTGTTTGAATCTGTAACTGCTGGCAGTTAATTCTGTAAACTGCTGGTAGTTTTCAGCAGTTAAAATACCTGTTAAACCTTAGTTTAAATCTGTTCAAAACTGGCTGGGTAGATTTAAATCTGTCCAGGTTCATACAGATATAAGACCTGTTTGGACTGATTTGTCCGAGCAGTGCACTGTGCAAACTTAATTTGTGAAACTGCAGCAAATAGAGCAGTTAATCTGTTTGGAATTTTCGGACTGAATGAGATAAAAAATGGACAGAAAATTAAATCAATTTTTGGCACAAAATTTGAATTTAATTTCCTTTAAAATTCAAATAAATTTTGTTCAAAAAATTACTATTAGAACCAACCGACCCATAACCAACACCCGCGCCCGGTCCGGCCGGCCGGACAGACGGCAGCGGCAGGCGGTGTGTGGTGGTTTGGGCTAAGGTTAACTTTATCCATAACTCCTCCCTTTTACAAACTTGGGGTGCCCCTTGGGGCCCAACTTAAGTGTTGTAGTCTAGAGCTTATATACACAAAAAGCTCTTTAAAGTTTTAATGTGGGACAACCATTTAAAAGGAAACCCACATTTAAATTTAAATGTCCATTCTACGAACCCGAAAACGACGTCAAATTCCTATTCACTCATAAATGGTTTTGACGAACCGTCTTCACCGTGTGACTTGCCACGCGGCAAGGAACACGTCACCTCTTCAGACCCGCCCCAAAAGACGTTTGGGGCCCACTCAATTTTGGGCTCAAAGTTGGCCCAAAATAAGTCTTATAAAAACCAATTTTCCAACAATCTCCCACATGAATGGAATTTGACGGAGAGAAAATGCAACAACATGATCTTATGATCTTATTACAGAGAGTACAGAAATTGGAAATATTCTGCAAATGATAGGTAGCTTTTGGCTTTGAACCTTTCCTTGTGAGACACTATCGGATTTACTAGCTAACCAGTGAATATGATGTCTTGAACTGTTCAGCCGTTTGTGTAAACTAAGACAATAGAACTCACACAGTATATCCCCAGACATAGTTTAGTTCTCACTATTGTGTTCATTTTGGCCCTGAACAACCTGATCTTTCATGAGTGCTCTAGAGAATTGTAGCCCTTCACAAATCTCATAGAACCGGCCCAGTTCACACTCACATAGGTGATTCTTATGAAGAGTATCCTGCCATACTCTACAGGTTTACCTAGATATAATAATCATTAAAATTTTACTTAACCTAAAACGCTGTAGACATCACTATTTCATCATAGAAATGGGTAGGAGTTTGACTTCCCAATGATCCTTCTGAGTCATACACAACTCGGTTGTCCCTTTGAACCTAGATCTTGGGATCTCCAGTCAACTAGGTTGGTTGCCGTTGTGGTAACTCTTATTTAATAGGCTTAAGTCTCATTCCCCTTGATGAATTCTCAACTAACTCTCTTGCTAACCTTTGGTTAGTGGATCCTGCTAAGTTGTTTTAGACTTCACATATTCAATGGAAATAATTCCATTAGAGAGTAGTTGTTCTCACGGTGTTATGTCGACGACAATGTGTCGTGACTTACCGTTATACATATGACTCTATGCTCTACTATTGCTGATTGACTATCGCAATGTATGCATATAGCAGGCACCGATTTTGGCCAATTGGAATATCTTCAGGAAGTGGCGAAGCCATTTTTGCTTCTTCCCCAGTTTTGTCTAAAGTTATAAATTCTGATTCCATAGTAGACCTAGCAATGCAAGTCTGTTTGGAAGATTTCCAAGATATAGCCGCCCCACCTAGAGTAAAGACATACTCACTAGTGGACTTTGAGTCTAGTATCGATATCCAGTTTGCATCACAGTATCCTTCAAGTACTGTTGGATATCTAGTATAATTTAGCCTAATGTTACGAGTAAATCGGAGATATCTTAAAACCCTTATAATTGCTTTCCAGTATTCTATTCCTGGGTTACTCGTATATTTACTTAATTTACTTACTGTACAAGCTATATCTGGGCGAGTGCAGTTCATCAAGTACATTAAGCTTCCAATAATTTGGGCATACTCTAATTGAGAAATACTTTCCTTTACATTCTTAGATAGATACAAATTAACATCTGCAGGTGTTCTAGCAAGATGATCGTCATCTTTGCTAAATTTGTCAAGTATTTTCTCAATGTAATGAGATTATGACAAAGCATATCCTTCTGATGTTTTGGTAATTTTCATATCAAGAATTACATTAGCAATGCCCATGTCCTTCATGTCAAAATGTTTATTCAACATTTTCTTGGTAGTTTTAATCATGCCATTATTACTACTTATGATGAGCATATCATCTACATAAAGACATATAATGACATAACTTTTGTCTGTGTTTTTAATATAAACACATTTGTCACTCATTAATTTTAAAACCATTTGACATCATTGCCTTGTCAAATTTCTCATGCCATTGCTTTGGCGCTTGTTTTAAACCATATAATGATTTAACTAATTTACACACTCTCTTTTATTTTCCTAGAACAGAAAAACCTTCTGGTTGTTCTATGTAAATTTCTTCATCTAACTCACATTTAAGAAAGCGATTTTCACATCCATTTGATGAATTTCTAGATTGTACAAAGATGCAATAGCAATTAGCATTCTAATGGATGTTATTCTAGTAACTGGTGAGTATGTGTCAAAGTAATCTAGACTTTCTTTTTGTCTAAAACCTTTGACTACAAGTCTTGCCTTGTATTTGTCAATTGATCCATCCGCTTTCATTTTTCTTTTGAAAATCCACTTGTATCCAAGAGGTTTACAACCTGGTGGCAAATCCACCAATTCCCAAGTGTGATTTTGCAAGATGGATTCAACTTTATTATTGACAGCTTCTTTCCATAAAGGAGCTTCAAGACTGGACATAACTTCTTTAAAAGTTAAAGGCTTATTTTCTAATAAATATATTAGAAAATATGGACCAAAAGATTTTGAGGTTCTAGCACGTTTACTACGCCTAGGTTCTTCTTCCTCATTTTGATCTAACTTTTGCTCCTGATCATGTTTAGTAATAACATCAAAAGATCTTTTATTAGTACTAGTCTCTCGTCCAGTCTTATTTGGAAATACATGTTCAAAGAAAGATGTATTTCGAGACTCTATAATAGTATTTACATGCATTTCGGTATGTTCTGATTTATAAATCAAAAACCGATATGCACTACTATTCTTGGTATAACCAATGAAAATGCAATCAATGGTCTTAGGACTATCTTAGTCTTTTTAGGACTAGGAATAGCCACTTTAGCCAAACACCCCCACACTTTTAAGTATTTGTAGGATGGTACTCTTCCATGCCATAACTCATAAGGTATTTGATTCACTTTCTTTTGGGGTACTTTATTTAAAATATAATTAGCAGAAAGTATTGCTTCTCCCCACAAATTCTGAGGTAATCCAGAACTTATTAACATGACATTCATCATTTCTTTTAAGTCCTATTTTTCCTTTCAGCAATTCTATTTTGCTGAGGTGAGTAAGGAGCGGTGGTTTGATGAATTATTTCACGTTCTTTATAAAACTCACCAAAAGGTGATTCATATTCACCACCTCTATCATTTCTTAGTTTTTTGATTTTCTTACCAAGTTAATTTTCAACTTTATTTTTATATTGAATGAAAGTTTCCAAAACTTCATCCTTGGTTCGAATTAAATAAACATAATTATATCTACTATGGTCATCTATAAAAGTGATAAAATATTTTTTCCCATCTCTAGTTTGAATTGATTTAAAATCACAAATGTCACTATGAATTAATTCAAGTGGTTCCGTACTTCTTTCAATTGAATGAAAATGAGTTTTAGATAATTTTGCCTCAACGCAAATTTCACATTTATGATTTGAATCAATGTCAAATTTAGGTAAACATTCCATATTAATTAATCTACGTAAAGATCCATAATTAACATGTCCTAGTCTACCATGCCATAAATTTGAAGACTCAAGCAAGTAAGAAGAAGATGTATTTTATTAATAACTGAGGGTACAACGGTCATTACATTTAACTTGAAAAGGCCATCAGACATGTAACCTTTTCCTACATACATCCCATTCTTAGTAAGTACAAATTTATCACTCTCAAATACTAGCCTAAACCCATTCTTACTCAACAAAGATCCGGAAACAAGATTCTTGCGAATGTCCGGTACATGTAGCACATTGTTGAGAGTGAGTTCCTTTCCAGATGTCATCTTGAGAACAATCTTTCCTTGTCCTTCAACTTTGGAAGTTGAGGAGTTGCCCATAAAAAGTTGTTCACCATTGTCCACTGTAGAATAAGATGTGAACATCTTTTTGTCGGCACAAATATGGCGAGTAGCACCAGTGTCCACCCACCATTCTTTAGGATTTCCGACAAGATTTGCCTCGAAAACAACTGCAGAAAGATTGATGTCATCTACACCATTGGAAATATTGTCCACTTCGGTCATATGGGCTTGAGCAGGCTTCTTGCTTGTTCTTCTTTTGCTTTTGCCTTTGCTACGGCAATCTTTGGCCCGATGTCCCTCTTTGTCACAGATGTAACATTTGCCATTAAACTTGTACTTTTTATTTTCCCCCTTTAGAGCCTTGTGATGAACTTTCTCCAGAAGACTTTCGTTTCTTGGTTTTTGAAGCATGTTCCACCACATTTGCCTTAGACTCCATAGGATGCTTACCAGCCCGCTTTTCAGAATTGCGGTTGTCCTCCTCAATCCTCAAACGCACAATTAATTCTTCCATAGAATTTCTTTGCGCTTGTGTTTGAGGTAGTTCTTGAATTCCTTCCAGCCTTTGGTAATTTTCAATTAAGGCTGCAACTTGGAAGGATTCACTGAGAGACATGCCTTCTGCGTGAATGTCATGCAGAATGAGTTGGAATCTTGAACTTGGCTGATCACAGTTTTTGAATCAACCAACAACAAATCCAGGAATTGCCAACCACAAATTTCTTTGAGCCGGCATCTTCCGTTTTGTATTTTTCTCCAAAGACTCCCAAAGTTCCTTTGCTGTCTTGATAGGACTGTAGACGTTGTATAATGTGTTGTCAAGTCCGTTCAAGATGTAGTTCCGGCAAAGGAAATCAGCATGTTTCCAGGCATCAACCGCAGCAACCACTTGCCGGTCGGTTTCATCCTCTTTCAAATAGGAGCATCTCACGGAGGAAACGAGCCAGGTTCAGAGTTGTAAGATAGAACAACATTTTCTGTTGCCATCTTTTAAAGTCAGTTCCTGAGAACTTCTCTGGCTTTTCACCGTGATTTACCGGTACTGTCACACAGGAGAGGGGGTTGGTGCAATTGCAGCCACCACAGTAGTACTTGTTTGGGCATTAGTTTCAGTAGCCATCAATTCTAAATTATAAAACAAAATTATAATTAGAATTTACTACACAGAAAATTAAACCAAATTCACAGAATTAAATTCTGTAAAAATAAAAGAAACAAGAATGTAACTTTTATTTTCAATTAATTTGGAAATAAAATAAAATTTTATTTAACCAAATTAATTCCACACAGAAAATTAAATTTCTGTAACACTTCAATAATTAAAAACTGAAACAGAATTTTAATTAATGAACTCAGAAAATAATTTCTAAAAACCAAAATTAATTTCTGACAAAATTCTACAAATAAATATTCTGAATTGTTAATGACACCAGTATATTACTACTAGTTGTCAAAGAAAATAGACAGTATATTACTACTATCTGTCAAATAGCATATAATCACTATTTATTTTTCCAACCAGAATATTATTTTGTAAATCCACAGAAAATAATTTTTGTAAGAAAAGAAAGAAGAAAAGGAAATAAACGAAAAATTCTGTAAACAGAATAATTCGATTCTGTCTTAAGATTGTTGGAACAATCTTCTGTGTAAATAAAATGAATTGAAACTAAATCAAACAAAATAAAATAAAACTTACAGAATTTATTTTGTCGAACCAAATGAAAAATAAAAGACCAAGTCGAGTGTGTGACACTCTGTCCTTAAGATAGATTCGCCCCGCAACGGTGCTTACGGTTGAGTGGCATTTATCTCCCAGGATACAATTATCTTCACAAATTTGTAGTTGCACTCCAAACAAATTTGTCCGGTAGACTAGAACCTTGTGTTCTAATACTCTCTTTAATTTACTCTAATGTTAGAATGAAGAATAAAATGCAAAAGAGAAATATAGACAACAAAATTGAGTATTTTCTAACTGGTTTTTGGATACCCAAGACTGCTGGAATTGTCAAGTATTTATAGGCAATAAATCTGACCCGAACAGGTGCTTTGTGGAAGTGAACAAGTGTGATACTGTTTTGAACAGATATGATTCAAAATTCAAACAGATCTGGACACTGTTTGAATCTGTAACTGCTGGCAGTTTTCAGCAGTTAAAATACCTGTTAAACCTTAGTTTAAATCTGTTCAAAACTGGCTGGGTAGGATTTAATCTGTTCTAAACAGAAATAAATCTGTCCGGGTTCATACAGATATAAGACTTGTTTGGACTGATCTGTACGAACAGTGCACTGTGCAAACTTAATCTGTGAAACTGCAGCAAATAGAGCAGTTAATCTGTTTGGAATTTTCGGACTGAATGAGATAAAAAATGGACAGAAAATTAAATCAATTTTTGGCACAAAATTTGAATTTAATTTCATTTAAAATTCAAATAAATTTTGTCCCAAAAATTAATATTAGAACCAACCCGACCCATAACCCACACCCGGCCCGGCCGGAGGAACGGCGGTGGCGCGCGCGCGCGTGTGGTGGTTTGGGCTAAGGTTAACTTTATCCATAACTCCTCCCTTTTACAAACTTGGGGTGTCCCTTGGGGCCCAACCCAAGTGTTGTAGTCCAGAGCTTATATACACAAAAAAACCTCTCTTAAAGTTTCAATGTGGGACAACCCATTTAAAAGGAAACCCACATTTAAATCTTTAAATGTCCATTACACGAACCCGAAAATGACGTCACGTTCTCATTCACTCATAAATGGTTTTGACGAACTGTCTTCACCGTGTGACTTGCTACGCGACAAGGAACACGTCACCTCTTCGGACCCGCCCCAAAAGACGTTTGGGGCCCACTCAATTCTGGTCTCAAAGTTGGCCCAAAATAAGTCTTATAAAAAACAATTTTCCAACAAGTTATATATGATATAATGTTTTTTCTTAGTATGAAGCTATGTTGTGTTTAGTTAATGTTGAACTTAGTAGCACGAGAGGTTGTAACCAAGCGGGGCATTAAGGAAATAGGTCGTTAGTCCTGCATGAGGATCCTCTAGATTAAAAGCCTAAAGTGATCTCTTAGAGTGACTCAATCCAACGGCTGAAATTAAAACTAACCAAAATGACGTTGTTTTGGTTAGTAAGTTGAAAAAAAAAAGAAAAAAAGAAAAAGAAAAAGGCATTTCAAATTCCCTCCATATTTGCAGGTATAGCATAAGGTGGAGGAAAACATAGTGCGAGAGAGAGAAGAAGAGAGAGAGAGGCCGCTCCTCCCTGCCTTTCGGCTGCCCGCCATCACCGCTGTCCTGCCGTTGCCGTCATCCTGCCTCTGATCTCCCAAGTTGCCCAAAAACAAGAAAACTGGTGGTTCCACTGCAATGTTCACTCAACATGCTTGAAGGTGATACTGGGTATGAATTATTGCTGCCGGGTTTAATTTGCATGCAATGTCTACACCATTCTATTGCTGACTACTATTCCATTGCTTTCTTCAGCTAAAATGTTAAAATTGAATAATTTATCATATTACATGTTTTGTCAACACTATTGGATTTGCACCATGTTATGATATTCTTTGAATTTTCCTTCGTTTAGTTTTTCATTTATTAATTTTAATGACGAGAGAACGCAATCAATAACAACTCTCCTCTCAGCCCTTCTCTCTCTCTCATGTTTCATATTTGCAGGGCATTTGATGTTTTCACAGAAGAAAGTTGTTTTTTTTTGGTCAACTTTTAATCAAAATGACGTCGTTTTGGTTAGTTTTAATTTCAGCCGTTAGATTGGATTACTCTAGGAGATCACTTTAGATTTTTACTCTAGAGGATCCTCATGCGTTAGTCCTAGGCCTCTTGCATAGGTTGTTGGGGAGGTGCTTCTTTTTCTTTTTCTTTTTTTTTTTTTGTTGAGAAAATTTTATTTTTTTTTATTTCTATACTTTGTCTCGATTTTTAATTACACCCCCAAAGTTTGAATAATTTCAATTTTATTCCTAAACTTTTTGAAATCATATCATTTTTACCCCTACCATCACATTTGAAATAGAAAACGTTAAAAATATTACATTTTGACCCCAAATTTCAAAAAATTGATGCAAACTCACCCATTCCTATCCAAACTCATCATCTTTCCTCACCACCACTTCAAGCCTTTTTATCTTTTGTCATAATTCTGTTTTGCCTCATTTTTAAGCTGTTGGATTCACCTCACGGCCTAATTTTCGTATCACCTTGTAGACACCCCATTTTTGATCGACCTTAAGACTCAGACGTCACCGATTGAGCGCTCGGTGATGTTGCATATTGTGCTTGTTCAGAAGTCTCAGAGTCGCGGCCGTGCGCCCTGCCTCCGGACCTCCGAACTCTCTTCTGTGCCTTGCCTCGGTTTGCGAACCAGACTCGGTTTTCTCTATTTTCTTTCCTGAGGGGAGGGAGAGGTCCCGTAGACTCTCTCAGTGGCCGTGGGCTACATTTCGTGGCCGTAGGCCATTTTGCCCATTTCGGAGCCTAGTTCCCGGTTTTCGGAACCGTCAGGCCGTGTGCCTCGGTTCGGGACCGTCTAACCATCTCCGATTTCTCCGGTTTTTGGCATGCATCTCATTTACTCCCTTTCGAGGGACACTGGGGTCTTAGATACCCACTTCGTGGCCAAACACCACTTTCGGTGCTTAACGGCCGATTTTCGGGACCTCGAACTGCGTGTTTTGGCACCCGAGCATTCGTTTTGCATCGGTTTTTGTTCATTTTTGGCAGGTACCTCTGTTTTATCATAACGAGGGACACTGAGGTCTTAGATACCCACTTCGTGGCCAAACACCACTTTCGGTGCTTAACGGCCGGTTTTCGGGACCTCGAACTGCGTGTTTTGGCCCCCGAGCATTCGTTTTGCATCGGTTTTTGTTCATTTTTGGCAGGTACCTCTGTTTTATCCCCAGGAAGATCACTGGAGGGTGGGAGGCCAGCAATTGTCTCAGCAACCAGTTATGCTCCTCCGGCGCCCCCCGGCGCCCGTTTTTCTCACTTCCGGGCTAATGTTGAACACCCTAGGGCCATTTTCTTCGAACCAAAACCACATATTTGTGTTGTACGCACATGGGAGGATCCTAAAAACACATGGCCGGCCAGTAATTCTTTTGTCC
This sequence comes from Camellia japonica, assembly GCA_030407325.1. Lineage (NCBI taxonomy): Eukaryota > Viridiplantae > Streptophyta > Magnoliopsida > Ericales > Theaceae > Camellia > Camellia japonica. Next base: position 22,524,076 of record JAPPVO010000007.1, read on the forward strand.
ATTTTGAAACCTCTTTGAAAGTGGATCCGGGAAGGAGAAAAGTCTGCGCGGCTTCACCGAAACGGGTGTAACTCTTTGCACAAGAGGAATTAAAGTATGACGCCACCATCGTTGGAAAGCTTACTCCTGGGGCTTCATTTTTCACTCAAGAATCTCCTAAATTCAATTCCGGACGGAGGAGATATGGTTGATTGAAGTAAGGCATCACTCCGGTTGAACCGAAATCTGCGCGGCTTCACGGAAACGGGCATAACTTTTTCCACAGGAGGAATTTTGATGCAAGGTTTGCGCCATTGGAAAGCTAACTTCCAGGGCTTCAATTTGGATACTTGAATGGCCACATTTGGACTTCCCTAGCACCCACCGGCCAGCCTTCTTCCCGGTAGTTCCTGAAAACTAGCTGGCCAGCCACCCTTTTGTGAAATGACCTTTTTGCCCCTGTGAGCTGGCTGGCCATTTTCCTCTCCCTCAGTGTATTCCAGTTGTGCCAGCTGATTTCCAATTGGACCATCCTCCATACACGTGTATGGAGGATTAGAGAGGTCTTGGAGATATTTTTGATGCCTCTCCTCTATAAAGGAGAGGCTTGGCTTCTTGGATGGGGGTTGGACATTGTTAGACACATTTTGGGAGAGTTCCATACCTTCCACCTTCCATTTTCTCTCCATTTCCAAGCTCCAAAGTCATTTTCTTGCACCATTTCTACATCAACCCCTAGCACAAGACCCCCACACTCCATTCCAACACTTGGAGCTGATTTCCAGCAGCTAAGAGGCAGCAAATTTGGTCCAAGAAGGCAGCCAAGACTTGTCTACAAGGTGTTGTAGAAGGGTACTTTTCCATTTGGGCATCGCATGTATCACTTGCTTCAATACCCTTCTTGCGGGGCCATTTTTGCATTCTTGCTTAATCCTATGTATGCTTGCTGTTTAGCCCTTTTTATGACTGAGAAATGCTTGTCTTGGGGCTGCCTTGCTACTGTATTTTCATTCCATGTCCATATTGTGCATGCATTGCATAGCTGTAGGCCATTTCGGGTGCTTAATATTGCATTTCGGGATCATTCCATGTTTCGGGTGCACTTCGGCCATGTTTCGGGGCTGTTTCCCCCCACATTTCAGTGCCAAAATTCATTTGCGCATGTTTGCATATCATTTCCATGTCATTTCATGCATTATGTCATCGTCTCGGTTTGCGCGCCCGTGTGCACGCATTTCGAGGCACTTCATTTTCATCCGACGGCCTCCTGTGTGAGTGTGGCTGAGGCTCTCTCATGTTGGTGTAAGCCCATTCTACATTCTGTATGCCATTTTAGTCTCATCGCATTGTGTATGTCATTGCCTCGGTTTGCGCGCCCGTGTGCACGCATTTCGAGGCACTTCATTTTCATCCAACGGCCTCTTATGTGAGTGTGGCTGAGGCTCACTCATGTTAGTGTAAGTCCATTTTGCATTGTGCATATCATTTTAGCTTCATTGCATTCCGTATGCCATTTTCTCGATTCGCGTGCCCGCAGGCACGCATTTCGAGACATCTCATTTTAGTCTCATTGTATATCATATTTCATGTCATTTCATGCCTTAGGGCCATCGCCTCGGTTTGCGTGCCCGCGTGCATGCATTTCGAGGCATCTCATTTTCATAGCATCGTGCATGCTAGGATTGTATATTAGCTGCATTTCATGCATATCATGCATATTGCGTCGTGTTCGGGATAAGAGTTAGCCCGAGCGCGGGAAACGAGGCGCGTTTCGTACTCCGAGTGACGGAACGGGTCTCAATTCCCAAGTCACCGACACTCCGGATTATCCATGATGGAGTTAGGTTTTGCTGTAGCATTCATCCGCATTCATCCTATATTGAGTTGTGCAATCCGATTCCTCGGCCATCATGCATCGAGATGCGTGATTGGTGGCACGAGGATCGAGGCATGCATATATTTGTGAAATGCATTGCTATGCCCCTTTTCTACTCTCTGTTGCAGCATATCAAGGATCAGCAGTCTTCCGAGGTCTGGCACGCATTTCGAGAAACATTGCAAACAGAGGCTAATTGGGGCATCCCAGTGGATTTCCGCGCAAGGCAGCCCAGCATACATCATTCAGCAGAATCGAGGCAGCCCTTGGCTTGCATGCCAGTTTACAGTTTTTCTTAGTTAATTTGTTAATTAAATATGAATTTGTATATTATTTCGGACTGTATTATTCTTTCAATTCGGACTGTATTATTTCGGACTGTATTATTCTTTCATTTCGGACTGTATATTTATTCGAACCCTCTGCGCGAGGGCATAATTGTAATAAGTGTGGGTGAGTGTGATGTATGTCTTCCAACCCCACGTCTTTCTTCCCTTTTATTTACCCGCTTATGATGGTTAGATATAGAGCATATTTCAATTAGCATACAGTATGACAGCATGTTTGCATCATTCATCTGTTTTGCACGCACCGGGCTCGGCGCATCATACAAAATGCATTTGTATTTCAATTTCAAATTGAATACGTGATAGCTGTAGCATTTCATATCCCATGTTTAGGACAGCCGAGCCTGCTATAGTTTGCACCTTTGCATGTGTTGCATTAGGCAATTCTGTATAATTAGGATCATGCATGATTTCTAATCAATTTTTGTTTTTGGCTCGGAGTACTCGGTGAGTTTTATGCTTTAGCATCCTTGCATGCGTGTGAGTGATTGCCATGATAGCATGCTTACCATGAGGCTATGTGCTTATGTGATATAACTGCCTTGAATGCCTGTGGGTGGAGGTTGAGTTATTTGAAGTGGAACAAATCATTGACTGTTTGTTTTAAGCCCACTAGATAGTGGCAAAATCATGTTTTCTAAGCCCACCTGAGGGTGGCAAATCCGCGTCTTAGCCTACCTGCGGGTAGCACCATCAAACCATTTTCAAACAAACAAACATGAAATGTTTTGTTCCAATTCAGGCGACTCAGTCTATACTTGTTTGCTGCGAGCATCACATAGTAATCTAGGCTAATAACCGGGATAAGAACATACATTGTTTTCAAAATAAGATATCATGGTTAGTAGAGGCCGGTCTTTGACTGGGCGAGCGGGGGTGCTCACGAAGTGACCTTCCCCATCGTACCCAAGTTCCCGAGCCGAGGCAACTTTGGTGATGACGGACACGTGGCCTTTGGCACCGAGTCAGGGTTTCCTAAATTTCTCAAAATAAAATATTTAGGTGGCGACTCTGTATCTGGCAAAGCAGTCCATGTTTGGCACTTCTTTCAAAAAATCTGTTTTCCAAAATGATTTGCCGGATTTGAACTCTTTGGTTCAAGATTAAGAACCGTGACACGAATCGAGTCCGAGCTGTAGCGAGGTCCCCCGCGGGCTTGTTACACACCTCTTTACATCTCGTTCTTTCTTTTTTTGGATGTCATTGAACCTTCGAAAGTTGAAAAAAAAAAAAAAGATTATTATTCCCGTTTCTGACTTTTCTTCAAGCCATCTTTCAGACTTCATATCATTCTCAATTCTTGATGGTTCTACTTTATTCTTTTACCATGCTCTTCACCTCACTTCTTACTTCATCCTATACTACCTCGCTTTCTTACTTCTTCGTGTAATAAACAGTTTCGGTATGCCGAAAATTAACTTCAAAAATTTCGAAACATTCATCTTTTGTTTCTTTCTTTTCCATCTTCCTCATTCTTCCTCTTCTTCACTTATAATATGATGTGGAGTATGGTCCTAGGTGGTAACGGAATTGGTGATGGTAGTGGTGGCAATCCGACGATAGCAGCAGAGCTTGTGGTGATGGTGGTCGTAAAGCTTTAAGTAACATAAAAAAAAGAAAAAAAAAAAAGGTTCAAATTTTAAGCCAAATTAATTTTAAAATACCAAAACAAGTCTTCTTTTTTCATGTAATCCTTTCAAATACAAAAACCAGTCTTAATCAAACCATACATATAGAGAAAAAGAGATAATGAGAGAGAGGAGGAGAGAGATTTGTATCCAGTCTTTACTGAATTTTTGGCCAAATTTCAATTTAATTCCAACATTATTAATCCCCTAGAATTCAGGATTTGAACCAAAATCTTTTGGAATACTAGGCAAATTATGATCTCAATTGCTGGCATCTCTTTTTTATTTATTTATTTTATTTTCTCATTATGATCCCAACCAACTCAGTTGTGTTCGTGTGTGCGCAGATGAAGAGAGAGCAGCATTGATATTGTTTGACAACACAAAATCTCCTTCTTCAAACACATCACAGAACCAATTGGCCAACTAAGATAAACAAATAACAACAAACTTGATCGAAGAAAGCCCGCTTCTCATCATATTCAGTCCCAGGCTCAGGCCAATGCTCGAACAGATGACTCTGATCCATTTCTAACAACATCTTCGCCATCTCAAACTGCCAATAAACCACTGTAAATTAACCCTATCCAAACACACACAGATTATACATACATACATACATACATATATATTAATATGAATATATGAACTTGGTGAAGTTAGTGAATGTGATGAAGTTGGTAGTTCGGGTGGTGATGTTGGTGAAGTTGATGAAGAGATGATATGTGTATCTATATAAATAGATAAATACATAATTGATTTGGGTTTGAGAGAAGTTGGGTTGGAGATTTGAGTGATTGCTGTGGTGATTGGTGATGGTGGCAGCACTTGCAAGGGCGGAGGATAGGGAAAAATTGCAGAAAGAGAAGAGATGATGAGTTTAGGCGAGAGGGATTGAGTTTGTATCTTTCTTTTGAGATTTGGGGTCAAAATATGAATTTTTTTTTTTTTTAACGTTTTTCATTTCAAATGTACCGGTAGGGGTAAAAATGATATGATTTCAAAAAATTTGGAGATAAAATTAAAATTATTTGAAGTCTGGAGGAGTGTAATTGAAAATTGAGACAAAGTATAAGGATAAAAATGATTTTTTTTTTTTCTTTAATGGTGGTTAAAATTTACACATGATAATTTTGAAATATTGATAATCTGATTAATTAGGGCATAATTTATTTTGTAAGAACTCGTGTACTCACCAGGAGATAAGGCCTAATTTATTTTGAAATACTAGTTTGCCAAATAAAATAAAATAAATAAATACTAGTACTTCGAATTTCATTCATTTTGCCAGTTAAAATTGTTTTGCGATATTGATGAGATTTTTCTCTTCCTTCAAATTAAAAAACATCAGCCTGAATCAAGTAATTTATGATTGTATTTGATTCATCAATTTGGATATAAATTTAGAAAGAGGAAAGGAAAATGTTGATAAAATGTGAATAAAATATAATTACGCGTTATTCACTCTTGTCTTTTTCTTTTGAAAAAATGTTATTTTGCTCTCCAAGCTATCACGCTTTTTTCAATTTGACTCACACACTTTGATCTATTTTAATTTAGTATCTAAACTTTTAACAAATTGATTAATTTAACCTCTGCCGTCACATTCTGTTTAAAATTGGACGGAATGTGTTGACGTGGCACCAAAGTTCATTTAGAGTAATTTTATCCCCAAACTATACCTTAAAAATCAATTTGCCCCCCAAATATAAAAAAATTAAAATTAAATATTAATAAATATTTTTTATCTCAATAATGAAAAAATTAAATTTTACATAATATATACTTTGTAAAAAAAATAATAAAAGTCCTCATTTAGAATTATCTTGAGATTATGAAGTATGGATACTTCGACAAACATGAGTAACCATACCGGTTACTTACTGAATTTTGAAAAAATTTCCCACTTAATTTTGAAATTACTATTAATCGATCAATTTTATTGAAATTAATTTGGATAATAAACTAGTTACAATTGCGCACGCACACACACAATAGTCAAGAAATTTTCAGCTCAATTAGTTTCTCTACAATCAACTCCAGATAATTTGAGACCTATGACGCACAAGTATGGATATGAATACTAGTATTGGTACAATATGAGTATATTAACATGGTAAAATCTAAAAAAGTAGGATACGAGTACGGATATGGTTTAATATGTTTGTAAAAAAATATTTATTTTTAATTTAAAATAATACAAAAATTAATTAAATGGTTTAATTTGTTAAATCCAACAATTGACATTTAATGCTAAAAGCATAGGTATAAAATAAAATTAAATATTATTATATTAAATAACTTATAAAGCATAACTTAATTTTAAAACCATGCTAAGCACAAAATTAAAAGTGAAAAAGAAGTTTGGTTGAAAAAAAAATTTATCTTTGTAGTAGAAGAAAAATATTATTTTCGACTAAGGTACGGCACGGCTTGGATATCTATTAGATATGTCTGGGTAGGCCAAAAATTAAGAAAGAAAAATTTGAGTACATATTTTGTGTACCCAGTACGTATGCAAAAATATCATATGTCGGTAACTACATAGTACAGGTACAATATGTTTGTCGAATTATCCATGCTTCATAATCTCAAAATAATTCAAAATGAGAATTTTTATATTTTTTATTATTTTTTTGCAAAGTATATATTATTTAAAATTTAATTTTTTCATTATTGAGATAAAAAAATTATTTATTAAATATTTAAATTTAATTTTTTTATATTTGGGGGCAAATTGATTTTTGAGGTATAGTTTGGGGGGTAAAATGAAATTTCAAATGAACTTTGGTACCACGTCAGCACAATTCTTCTAATTATAGATAGAATGTGACGGCAGTGGTTAAATTGATTAATATGTTGAAAGTTCATGTACTAAATTGAAATAAATCGCAGTATGGAATCAAATTGAAAAATGCATGATAGTTCGGGAGGCAAAATGATATTTTATCATTTATTTTCTCTTTCTAAATCACTATACGAAACCATAATCTAAATATAGCCTAAATGAATCTCAGCAATAAAATTTTTGGATGGCTCTCATTTCATAAGTCATTAGAAATGAATCTGTTCACATATTTTTGAAAGTTTGAATAACATATAAATTGTGATTGGTTCAAAATAATAATAATAATAATAATATCTAAGAAGGCGTAGATTCCACTGTTGTTCACAAATGAAAAATTGTGTGTTTGTTAACAAAATATATAACTAAAAATTTGAAAAAAATAATTGATCAAATGAATTTACAAAGTAAAAAGAAATAAACATTGCATTTTAAGGCATAAAGTGGAAAAACATTGCATAGTCTAAATAAACTAAAAAAATTCACTAAAACACATAAAGTTGGCAATTTGGCATAATTCAATGTATATTTGCACAATTATTTGAGTAAAAATTAAAATTTCATATGTGTCCTTCTTCTTCTTCTTCTTCCTCTTCTCTTTTCAATAATGAATAAAAAAAATTATGTCTCGATTTATGGTTATTTTTAAGCAAAGACTACAGAGCAATGGAGTAGGCGTAGTATATCGGGTTTTGATGCTTCAACTCTTGTGGCTAGATTCAATACATTTCCTCCCTTTTTTTAGATTAGACTATAGAAGAAAATTGTCAATGTCAAAAAAATAAAAATAAATAAAAATACCAAGAATTTAGATTTAAAAAAGAATTTGTTAATCATTAGGCTATATTCGTAATACAACAATGCTACAGATCACTAAATTCCTACCACTAACACTACCACTAATGATGTGGAAAGCAAAAAAAAAAAAAAAAAAACAAAACTAAGACACAAAATACATGTGGCAGTGGGTGAGACCCACTGTCACATAATTAGAGCAACCACTAATTAGTAATCTGTATCATTTTTCTTTGTAATATAAGACTCAAATTTAAATATTATGCCTGATAAAAGAGCACCTTGACCATCAAGCCAACGCAGCCTAGTGGCGTTAATTTCGCGGCCTCAAAAATATGCTTTTCTGTACTGATGCAGACAACCCAAGCCTAGCTGATTATTGGGCTTTTGAAGCTTTGGTTTGGGTCAAATCTGAAACCCAATTAGTTTCACAAACTGCTTCAAACTCAGTTTGAGTACTTGTGGTTAAGGTTTGGGTTTTTTTTTTTTTTTTTAAAGAGATAAAAAATCGTAAGAGAAAAATAGGAGAAGAGAAAACTGTAACACGTAATATGTAAATTTAACTAAAATGGTTAAAAAATTAATTCATTCTTTCTATTTTGTACATGTCTATTCTTAAAAAGTAAAAAAAATATTTAAAAAAATCAATTTCCAAACAAACCCCTAATAAAGAAATATCTCAATCTACTAGACTAACTCTTGCTCTTTGGTTAAGGTTGAGCTTTAAGAAATACCACATGATATACTTATTATCATATATACATTGACAAAAAAAAAAAAAACAAAGAGAGAGAAGGGTATAACATCTCAACATCATCCTAATAGATTTATGATGTTGAGATATTTAATAGCTAAATAATGTGAGGGAACAATTGTAGCATATATACAAGTTCATGATTTATGACCGAAAAAAAAAAAAAAAAAAAAAAAAAAAAAATCCATTTTAATGTTTACCAAACTCGGCCCAAACTCATTTTTGGCTTGTGTGAAGAACAGCCACTCATTTTGGGTCCCTGGGTCCATCCAAAAACCTTCATTATTTGCAGTGTTGGATTCATTGATCCGGGTTGTAATTCATGTCATTTTGACAGGATACTTATGCCTAATCTACTAATCTATCTCAGTTATGCTATGTAGCTCGAATTTTCCCTTCCCCGAATCCCCCCGAAATCAAAACAACTCGTTTCGTCGTTTTGAATTATTATTATTATTATTTATTATTTATTTTTATCTTTATTTTTTTTCAGAAGAAGAAAATCAAAAAAAGAAGAAAGAAGAAGAAGAAGAAAGAAGATGAAGAAGAAGAAGAGAGAAGAGAGAGACCGAGACCAACATCAACCATTCATCTTCATCATCAACAACATCATCAGATCCAGAAAAAAAAAAAAAAATTCAATCATTCATCTTCATCATCAACATCTTCATCAACATCACCATCATCATTATCAACACCAGCCAACAGTTTTATTTTTATTTTTTCTCTTCATTTTAGATCCAGAAAAAAAAAAAAAAATCGGGCTGGGCTGTTAAGATTGAGGCAGAGGGGCTGAGCTACAACGATTGGAGGCGATCGGCGATCGACCGCGACCCTCTCTCTCTCTCTCTCTCTCTTCATTTTCTCTTTCTCTCTTTCTCTCTTTCTCTTTCTCTCCCTCTTCCTTTTCTTCTCTCTACATTTCAGCCATAAAGGAGGGAAGAAAGAAAGAAGAAAAAAAAAGAAAAGGAAAAGGAAACTGCCCAAAATGACGTCGTTTTGGGCAGTCGGGGGATTCGGGGGAAGGGAAATTCGAGCTACAAACCATTTTCCAATCTATTAACATTCATCATATAACCACAAATATATATACATATATATATTCAATTTATTAGATGAGAGAATTTACAAATAAAAAATAATAATAAACATAAAATCTAAGGTAAATTATACCTATGTTCTTTGTATTTTGCCTCTAATATTAATTTAGTCCGTATATTTTAAATTATATCAATTTAGTCCCATTGATGACATTTGTTAGGAAATTAGACATAAAAATAAGCCAAACTAGTCCATTCAAATGGAAAAATAGATGATAATGATTTCAAATTGAATGTCATCCCTCAATTACTTTGGGGAGAGTAGATTATTTTACCCATTGATTTCAATATAATTTCTAAATAAACATTATCAGTTGAATTAAATTGACATAATTTAAAATTTTCAACGATGAACTCGATACAATTAGAACTGTAATAATCAAATTAACAGAAGAGGTAACCTACAATGACTATGGGTGTAATTTGTCCTCAAATATGTTGTGACAGATTTGTATTTATTTATCTGTAAATAAAAATAAAAAAACCTTCAAACTAGCTTATTATTTCAAAAATATCATTGTCACATCATTTTGATAAATTTATTTGCAAATTATTTTTCTTATCTATCTATCTATCTATTTTATTATAAAAAGAAGCCTTCTCTTGATGTTTTATGTCTTATATTTTGAGTTTTCTCAAAATATTCTTATATTAGTTATATGGGCAGTTATGTGCCCTAAGTTCAAATTTTATATTTTATTTTTCAAATCTCTCAACTTTTGATTTTTTCAAATTCATTTCAAATTTTGAATTTTGAATTTAATCATACAATTTATAATCTTATTTTCTAAAACAAAATGACCATATGTGCACACATGCGCCACTGCTTCTAGTTATAATACAAAGGGAAAATTATCACTCGGTGGTATTTTCAAAACATTATTACACGTTCACAAAAAAGATTATAATTTTAATTATTAATGTTTGTAAAATTTATTGTTTTTCTTTAATTATTTTTTAAAATTTATACTAATTTGAAATTTTCCCTAATATAAAGTCTACAATGAGTGTATGCCCTGTTGTTTTTTTCAATAATACCATTTTTCATTTAGTCACATCTAATAATTCTAATAACAATAATTTTATGCATTTATTAAACTATTCAAAATTTTAAATCTAGAATTAGAATGGCAAACATTAGGATTGCAAACGAACTGAACTGTTCATGAACAGTTTGTGCTCGACTCGTTTAAAGTTCGTTTGAACTCGACTCGTTTACTAAATGAACGAGCTCGAGCTCAATTTTTAGGCTCGTTTATTAATCGAGCCGAACTCGAATAGTCCTAAGCTCGGCTTGACAAGGCTAGTGAACATAAAAATAAATAAATAAATATTTATTTTTAATAATATATTAAATAATTTTTCACTAATCTATTTTATTTTTTATTTATGTTTGGTGTTTGTATAAATTTACATATTTGATTGATGAAATTTATTATTAATAGAAGCATCATTATATATTATACTCAAAATTTTGTAAATTTTTTTATCTTAATAAGTAAATTAATTAATTTTTTTTTTTTTTTTGAAGCTCGAGTTTGAGTTCGAGCTCAAACTCAGCTTGTTTATGTAATCGAGCAAGTTAGAGCCGAGCTCGAGTTCAATAAATATTTGACGAGCCGAGTTCGAGCTCTATTTTTTAGGGTCGACTAGAGTTCGGTTCGAGTTTGAACTCGATTAATTCTTAATAAATAACCTTAAACATTTAAAAACTCAATTTAGCTCGATTCGTTTGCAACCCTACAAACACTGCTCTATATATATAATGTGGACTTGCATGCATGCATCTATGTGTACGTAATAGCCACATGTACAAGTTGAAACTGATGGATCAATAAGCCCAAGTCCGAGAGTAAGGAAAGGGGTGAGAAGCTTGTCCATCTCATAATCCTTCATCCATGTACTCTTCTCAGAGTTGATGTGGCATCTCACCCTCCTTATGTGACGTGTCCTTATTTTTTATTTAAAACAAAAAAATCAGATAAATAGGAAGAGTTAGACTTGAACTTTAGACTTCAAATTTACTGAAAAAGACTCTTGCTACTCAAGTGACAAACAATTTATAATAAATATTTTATTTTATTTTTTAAAGTTTATTACATAAATCACGTATGCCAATATATATATGTGTGTGTGTGTGTGTGTGTGTATAGGGTAAGTCTAAAATGTCTGTGCGTGGGATTGAGAAGAAGACATAAACCTTGAATAGAGGGTACAGAGTAATGGAAGACAAAGAAACAAGAATGAAATATGGGGATGGAATCAAAGCAAAATAGAAAATGCATCGAACCTACAAAACATTTAGCAGCTTTTTCTTTAGAATGCTACCAAATTTTTTTTGTATCTTTATCCATTGCTTTCCCTTAATCCCACGGCAACCCCCATCCCCCTTGTCGGTGATTCCCCCCTATATATACTGTCATCATCATATATCATATATCACTTTCTTTTTTTAAAACAAAAATTTGTACAAATTTCGGATCACAGAAATAAACACAATTCTTGAAATGGGATCCATTAACGCTGTGTTTGGTTGGAGAATTTGATGAGGGATTTGGAAATGGAAAGAGAAAAAGTATGTGAAACTAGGTGAAATATAAGTATGTTTTATTCACATTTTACCTACATTTTCTATTTCCCTTTCTAAATCGCTTGTCAAATCTCCCAACCAAACACAATATAAATGTATAGCTAGGTTCCACCTAATATAAAAGAGTTGTGTCTGATTACATGATCATATTTTATGTATGTATAACAACTGTTATATTTTGATCATGAATCAATAGAGAAATTTATTTGTTATGAAAACAAAAAAAAAATGGTGGGTTGTATGATAGGGCAACCCTACCGACATGGTCACGAGTCACTTAAAAATAGGGGAACATACGATCACATTGCTCAAAAATAGGAAGCAAAATAATTACTGTTCCCGAACTATTGAAAGAGCACATCATGTGTGGTGTACGTTGAACATATTAGGTAATTTCTCAAATCAGATCAAATGATGTAGTGAGATTAGCAATTAATGTAACAAATACGAGGTAATTTTTGTTAAACATAGGTGAAGTCTCATCGTAGTGCTATAAATGAGACAAGTTTAATAATAAGTTGTTATAGGCTTGCTGAAGGTTTGTATTAAGTTAAGAATATTGGGATACATATATAGAAAAGCTAAGTGTCCATAAATCTACCCTAAATAGTGAATTGTGGCTGAAATTCAATTAGGGTATTGTGAACTCTATGACTTAGAAAAATTTAAACGACACAACGATAATTTTAAATAAATTATGAATTTGTATAGTTACTGTAGACACCTCATTTTTTACCACCCTTAAGACTTGGGCGCTACTGATGGTTTACTTGGTGATGAAATATGTGCAGGGCAAAGGTTCGATTTCTTCGGCGAGAGGAGAGTCATATCCTAACCTGACACCCCATTTTGGACCAAAACTATTTTGAATGGTTTTCAGACCTTAAAACCCTTTCTTTCAAAATATTTTTGAAATAAAGTTCGTATGAGGCTCGCATTTTGTCAAATGTTGCGCTTTTCGGTAAACCGAGCAAGGACAAAGTGGAAATGAATGAAAAAGAGATGAAATATTTGAAAAATCTTTCAAAACACCTTGTTTAGAGGTTTGGAGTTGAAGAAAAGAGGAGTGGAGGAAAGAAACCTAGTTGAGGAAGAAGTTGGGTATGAATCGTTAAGAGAAAGTCGAGCGGTCCTCGCTAAATCAGGTCTATCTGTCTATGCACTTGGATTTAAGCTATGAGGCCACCACCATTGGAAATATTACTTCCGGGGCTTCATTTTTCACTCAAGAATCTCCTAAAGCCGAGTCCGAATGGCGGAGATATGATTGGTTGAAGTTGGGCATCATTCCGGTTGGACCGAAACTGAGCAACCTTCACTAAAAGAGGGATATCTCTTAGCACACTTGGAATTTTGAGGTGAGGCTGCCAAATTTGGAAAGAAGACTTCTAAGGCTACAGTTTAGGCTCAAGAATGACTGAAAAAGAGTCCAGATGAAGGAATTAGGCTTGCTTCAAGTCAGGGACCAGGACTGATTTTTTCCATCGGCCTCTATGGAAGTCCATCAGCCACAATTGGGCCTCATCGGCCATAGGTCGGCCAAAAGTGAACCTTATCGGCCACAAATGTTGGCCGATCGGCCAAAAATGTCCAGAATTGGCAGATATTTCTCCTCCAACTGTTTCCAGCTTGTGCTACTTGTCCCAAATAAGATATTTTCGACCAAAAGCTTTTGAATTGCTATATATGAAGCCAAATATCTCATATTCAAGGACTTAGAACATTTTCTTGAAGGCTTAGAAGTTTGAGAGCTTGTCACTCTAGAATCCTCTCTCTCTAGAAGTTTTGTGAGCAAAACTCTCTCCCTCCCTAGAATTCTCTCATTTTCCTCTTGTTTTAGGCTTAGAAGTGAGAATTTCCTACACTTTTGCAAAGAGACCCTTAACTAAAGTTGATCATCTTTGGGTTGAGGTAGCTTGGGACTTTGTTTGAGCTCCAAAAGGCTGATTTTGGCTCAAATTTTGGGCTGGTTTTGCAGCTGTGCATCAAGGGTAAGATTTCTCTCCCTTTAAGCTTGTTTTACACACTTGCTTGGCCATCTTTTCACACTACTTTGGAGTGGTGTTGAACTACAAAAACCTCTGTTTTTTCTCTGTTTTTCAGTCTTAAAAGTGTTGGTTTGTGCCTTGGTTGGGTAGGGGGTTGTCCTCCCTTTTGCTCCTTGGCTTGTAAGGCCTTGTGAGCTAACTTTCAAACTTTTCAAACAACCTCTTTTTGGCCTTTTAACCATTGAAATCCAGGGGATTTTCAGTAAAAAAAAATCTTGTTTTGAGGTCCCAAATGAGAGGGGATAGCCTCCCCTCCTTGTCTCTCCATGCCATGCCTTGTTAGCACTATAAAGTAGCATCTTTTTGTGGCTTATGTTAGCTCTTTTCAAGCATGTTTTTGTGACTTTTAGGACCTTCCATAACTCTGTTTTAGGCTGGTTTGGTCATCTCTTACATGCTCTATACACTTGTTGTTAGGGAAAATTAATGATTCCTCACAAGTAAATCAATCAATGGGAATAAAAACTAATGCGAAAAAATTAAATCAAAAGCAACACAAGAATTTTTACGTGGTTCCCTCAGTGTGAGGTACGTCCACGGGATCGAAATCCGATTCCACTATCAACCAAAGAGTTTCCAAACGATTACAAACGAGACATGAATGGTCTCACAAGATCACCCTTAGGTGAATTCCAAATAATCACAAATAAACAAGAGGAAAGGCCTCACCAAATAGATGAATCAAAATCTTCAGAACCAGAGTTGTAGAAGACCCAAAATAATGCACCCAAAACAAAACCGAAAGCTGAACCAAGCGAAGCAACCCAACAGCCAAAAATAGCCTCTTCGACCCAAAACTTTTTCACTCCACTGAATTGATTTTTCCAATCAATTATTCTATAGCAGCCACACCTTCGGAAAAAGAGAACAATATGTATGTAGCAGCCGTACAACCCACTTTTCTTGGGAGAAACACTACCAAATATATATATTGTGAATCTAGGGTTTTTTTTAATTTTTTTTTTTATCAAAACCTTAGTTGTAACCAAATTGAATTGAGTCTCCACAAATTAGATATAATATATTAAAATATATTATACCTAAACCAAACCAAATTAAAATTCTTTTAATAAACCAATTAGGTCCCACACTCCAATAAGGAGGTATATCCAACAATTCTCCCCCTACCGACTTAGGTGGAGACATTAACCACACCCGCCAAAGTTCGACACTTTAAATGTTTGTCCCTCGACAAAGTCTTGGTCAACATATCTGAAATATTATCATCTGTGTGAACCTTTTCGAGTTGCAACAATTTCGAATCTAACACATCACGAATCCAATGGTATCTCACATCAATGTGTTTCGATCTCGAATGAAAAGTAAAATTTTTACTTAAGTGAATTGCACTTTGACTATCACAATAAAGCACATACTTTTCTTGCTTCAAACCCAACTCTTGCAAAAATTTCTTTAACCATAACTCTTCTTTGCAAGCTTCCGCAATAGCAATAAATTCAGCTTCAGTAGTTGAGAGAGCAACACATTTTTGTAATTTAGATTGCCATGCCACAGCTCCCCCAACAAAAGTCATCAAATACCTCGAAGTAGATTTCCTAGAATCAATATCACCGGCCATGTCAGAATCTGTGAACCCATCAAGTGTCGGCTTACCATCCCCAAAACACAAACACACCTTCGAAGTCCCTCGAAGATACCTTAGAATCTATTTTACCGCTGCCCAATGTTCTTTACCCGGATTAGAGAGAAAACGACTCACCACACCAATGGCGTGAGCAACATCCGGCCTTATACAAATCATGGCGTACATCAAAGAACCAACTGTTGAAGCATAAGAAACTTTCAGCATCTCTTCCTTGTCTTTCTCACTTGTAGGACATTGATTCGAACTAAGCTTGAAGTGACCCGCAAGTGGACAACTAACCGGCCTTGCTTTATTCATGTTGAACCTCTCAAGAACTTTCTCAATGTAGCTTTCTTGAGACAACCAAATCAGCCTGTAGACACCCCATTTTTGACCAACCTTAAGACTCAGACGTCACTGATTGAGTGCTCGGTGATAGTGCATATTGTGCTCGTTTTGAGGTCTCAGAGTCTAGGCTGCGAGCCTTGCCTCCGGACTTCAGGGCTGTTTTGTGCTTTGCCTCGGTTTGCGAACCAGGTCCTGTTTTCTCTGTTTTCTTTTCCCGAAGGGAGGGAGAGGTCTCGTAGACCATCTCTCAGTGGCCGTAGGCTACGTTTCGTGGTCGTAGGCCATTTTTCCCGTTTGGAGACCAGTTTCCGGTTTTCGGAGCCGTCGGCCGTGCGCCTCGGTTCGGGACCGCTTAACTACCTTCGTTTGCTCCGGCTTTTGGCACACACCTTGTTTCCTCTCCTTAGAGGGACACTGTGGCCCGGGAGACCACCTTTGTGGTCATACACCACCTCCGGTGCTAATAGACTGTTTTCGGGGCCCCGGGCTGCGCGTTTTGGCCCCCGAACCCTCGTTTTGCATCGGTTAGGGTTCATTTTTGGTATGGACCCTATTTTCATTGCTAGGAAAGTGGTACTATAGTAGGAGACCAGCAATTCTTTTGGAGAAATTTTTCTCTCTCCTCCAGCCGGTTTTCTTGACAGAAAGCTGGTTTTCCTCACTTTTGGGCCATAATTTCGGGTCTCCCATACCATCATTGTGTTGTACTCATTTGGGAGGCCACCAATATGGGTAGGCCAACCAGTATTTCTTCTTGACCCTTTTGAACCTTGCTATAAAGCTGGTTTTCCTCTCTCCTGGGTCACAATTTCTGGTCTCCCACCATACCACTAAGCTGTATTCATCTGGGAGGCCACCAATCTGGGGTGGCCGACCACTTTTCTTGCTTGGACCTTTTGACCCCTAGTCGGCCGACCAGGGGGAGTGGCTGGCCGACCACCTTACCTGGTCAGCCAGCCTTCTGTTTTTTGCTCTCTTTGAATGCAATCTAGTTGTGCCAACTGGGAGGCATTTGGACCATCCTCCATACTCGTGTATGGAGGATATTTGAAGCTTCTTAGAGAAGCTTTAAAGCCTCTCCTCTATAAAGGAGGGTCTGATCTTCCATTGCAAGGGTTCAACATTTTTGGTTAAGGCTTATACACCTCTCTCTCTATATCTCTACACTTGAGCTCCAAAACCCCATAGTTCTTGCATCATTTACACTACACCTCATAGCCTACCACCTCCACCATCCATCCAAGCATCTTGGAACTGATTTGCAGAGGTTGAAGGCTCACCATCTTGGTCCAGAAGTTGCTGGAGGTCTTCTCTACAAGGGTAAGTCTCTATTTCCCTCATTTTGACATTGTTTTGTCTCATTCTTTAGCCTTATTTGCAAGCATTTATGGGTTTCATCTTAAACTGAAAAGTGTCCTATTTAAGCCCCTCTTGAAGTTTGATTAAGGACACTTTTCTGTTTGAGGTCATCTACCTCCTTGTATGCTCCATCCCTCTTTGTAGGCTTATTTTGTTCCCTATCTTAGCCTTTCTTGCAAGCATTTTCGAGATTTGTCATAAACTGAAAAGAGTCTTATTTTGAGCCCCTCTTGAGGTTTGTTAAAGGGAATTTTTCTATTGGGGGTCATCTACCCCCTTGTATGCTTGTTTGCATCTTGTTTTGAGCCTTGCATCTAGGCCTTTGTTTCATGCTTTGTTTGGCCTTCTATTTTCAGTGGCTAGAACACTGTTTTGAGAGCCAAAATCAGAGGGGGGTGACCCCCTCTCTCCTTGTCTTGTTTGTTGGCCCTTTTGGCCTTCCAAAGGGGCTCCTACTTGCATGTTGTAAAGTCACATTTCAGGCCCTATTTGGTGAGTTTTAAGGTCTTCGTTGGCTCTGTCCGGAGCCCATTTTTCCATATTTTGTGTCTTTGATGCATGTGTAGAACAATCCCATTCAAGGCCTTTCAAAGGGGCCTTTATTTGCATGTTTCCTAGACCCATTTCAGGCTCTTTTTAGTGGGTTTTAGGACCCTCAGAACCTCTATCCAAAGGTGGTTTTTCCATTGTGTGTGTCCATCATGCATGTGTAGAATAACCCTCTTATTGGCCTTTCAAAGGAGCCCATGATTCTTGCATGCATTGACTAAGTTTCAGTGGTTATTTGGGCATATTTTGGCATGACATACTTCTGTTTTTGGCTGGTTCGGTGAGCCCTCATGTGCTTCATATACATGTAGTGTAAATCATGGTTCACTAGCTTTCTTTGCATGCTTTGTTGACCCTTGATTTTAACACTTTTTGGCCATGCCTTAAACTGATATTGTGCTTATTTTGGACTGCCCTAGCTCTATTTTTGGGTCTCATGGTTGAATGATGTTGGTTTTGCATGCTTGTAGTTCAATACCCATGCTTAACTTTGAGTTTTGAGGTTCATTCCATGCATATACTGAGGTGTGTTTATGTTTTGGGCTCATTATAAATCATATTTCAAAGCTTTTTTGAATGCCATATTGCCATGTTTTGTACTCTTTAAATGTGTTTAAAAGTCGGACTTGTATGCCTTGTTTTCGGACCATTGAATGAGCTCCATTTCATTGCATTCCGAGCCATCATTTTAAGCCATTTCTCCACTGTTTCAGACCTGCCTAGGGTCTTTTTGGGGTTGGTTTTGCCTTTGGTGCATTGCTTTGGGTACCTCTAGTGTAACGCACTTCACTAGTTTCGGTACCCGGGCCCCCTAGCTTGCATTGTGTGCCATATTTGCATGTTTCGAGACCATTTTTTATGCCATTTCAGAGCTGTATCATGTGTCATCCTATGTCATATTTCATTTCTTGCCATGCCTTGTTAGAGTTGCATGTTGTGCCTTAGGATCGGTCCATTGCATTGGTGCATGTTTGTATGTATTTCGGTTGTCTCATTTTCATCATATGGCCACTGATGTAAGTGTGGCTGAGGTCCACTCATGTTGGTGTAAGTTCATTTTGCATTGTGTATGCCATTTCAGTCCATAGCATTGCGTATGCTAGGTTGTATGTTAGTGCATTGTGCATGCCATGTTACATCACGTGCATTGTGTATGCCATTTACTCCATAGCATTGCGCATGCTAGGTTGCATGTTAGTCGCATTGTGTATGTCATCTCATTTGCATTGTGTTTGGGATAGGAGTTAGCCCAAGCACGGGAAACGAGGGACGTTTCGTACTCCAAGTGATGGAACGTGTCTCAATTCTCGGTCGCCGACACTCCGGATTAACCATGATGGAGTCTAGACCTTGTTGTGTTTATATGTGCATTCATTTCACATCGAGTCGTGCAATTCGACTCCTCGGCCATCATGCATCGAGATGAGTGATTGGTGGCACGAGGATCGAGGTATGCATACATATGTGAAAATACTTTGCCATGCCCCTTTCTCGCTCTCTGTTGCAGCAAACCAGAAATTAGCAACTTTCTAAAGCTTTGCACAGCATTCCGGGATTAATTGCAAACAGAGACAAATCGGGTGTAACAAGCCCGCGGGGGACCTCGCTACAGTTCGGACTCGATTTGTGTCACGGTTCGTAATCTGAACCAAAGAGTCCAAATCCGGCAAATCGTTTTGAGAAAACAGATTTTTGAAAGAAGTGCCAAACATGGACTGCTTTGCCAGATACAGAGTCGCCACCTAAATATTTTATTTTGAGAAATTTAGGATACCCTGACTCGTTGCTTAAGGCCACGTGTCCGTCATCACCAAAGTTGCCTCGGCTCGGGAACTTGGGTACGATTGGGGAAGGTCACTTCGTGAGCACCCCCGCTCGCCCGATCAAAGATCGGCTTCTACTAACTATGATATCTAGTTTTGAAAACATTGTGTGCTCTTATTCCGGTTATTAGCCTAGATTTACTATGTGATGCGTACAACATACAAGTATAGACTGGATCGCCTGAATTGGAACAAAACATTTCATGCTTGTTTTTGAAAGATGGTTTGCTACCCGCAAGTAGGCTTAAAATGCAGATTTTGCCACCTTCAGGTGGGCTTAGAAAAGATGGTTTTGCCACTATCTAGTGGGCTAAAAACTCACAGTTGATGATTTGTCCCAATCCAAATAACCCAACATTCACCCACAGGCATTCAAGGCAGTTATATCACATAAACAGATAGCCTCATGGTAAACATGCTATTCATGGCAGTCACTCACACGCATGCAAGGATGCTAAAGCATAAAACTCACCGAGTACTCCAAGCCAAAACAGAAACTGATTAGAAATCCATGCATGATCCTAAGTATACAGAAATGCCTAATGCAACACATGCAAAATGCAACTATAGCAGGCTCGGCTATTCTAAATATGGCATATGAGATGCAACAACTATCAAGTATTCAATTTGGAATTGAAGTACAAATGCAGTTAGTATGATGCGCCGAGCCCGGTGCATGCAAAACAGATGAATGAATGCAAACATGCTATCATACTGTATGCTAATTGAAACATGCCCTAGTCTAACCATCATAAGCGGGTAAATAAAAGGGAAGAAAGACGTGGGGTTGGAAGACATACATCACACACACACACACTTATTACAATTATGCCCTCGCGCAGAGGGTCCGAATAATATACAGTCCCAAATGAATAGTACAGTCCGAATAAATAATACAGTCCAAATATGTACAAAAATCCTAATTAATTACCAAATTAACTAAGAAAACAATAAACTGACATGCAAGCCAAGGACTGCCTTGACTCTTCTTCAGATGATGAATGATGTATGTCCGGGTTGTCTTTGCGCGGAAATCCACTGTGATGCCCCAATTAGCCTCTGCTTTGCAATAATTTTCGAAAAGCGCGCCAAGCCCCGGAAGACTGCTGATTCTTGATTTGCTGCAACAGAGAGTAGGAAAGGGGCATGGCAATGTATTTTCACATATGTATGCATGCCTCGATCCTCGTGCCACCAATCACGCATCTCGATGCATGATGGCCGAGGAGTCGAATCGCACAACTCAATATGAAATGAATGCACAGGAAAACACAACAAGACCTAACTCCATCATGGATAATCCGGAGTGTCGGTGACTGGGGAATTGAGACACGTTCCGTCACTCGGCGTACGAAACGTACCTCGTTTCCCGTGCTCGGGCTAACCCCTATCCCGATCATAATGCAATATGCATGGCATGCATGAAATGCAACTAAGATACATCCTAACATGCAACATGCTATGAAATAGCATACACGATGCACGAGGTAACATGGCATACACAATGCGCTAATATACAACCTAGCATACACAACGGTATGGAATGAAATGGCATACACAATGCAATATGGACTTACACCAACGCGAGTGGACCTCAGCCACACTCACATAGGAGGCCATTAGATGAAAATGAGACACTCGAGATGCGTGCACACATGCACGCAAACCGAGGACCGAACTTAAGGCACGGAATGCCACTCTAACAAGACATGACAAGGCATGGAATATGGCATACTAGCATGCAAATTTCAGTAGCAAAAAATGATGCAAAACAGCCCTGAAGCATGGCAAAATGGCACCTGATGCATGAAATGAATCCTGAAACATGAAATTAAGTACATGGAATGACCTATGGCTATGCAATGCATGCATTATTTGAATATGAAGTGTGAAGACAGAATCAAGAAAGCCCCAAAAAAAAGCATATTTACAGTTTTAAGCAAGGCCAAACAGTGAACACAAATGGGGCTAAATCAATATGCAAAAATGGCCCTGAAAGAGAGATAATGAAGCAAGTGGCAGCTGCTGGCCACAAACAGAGAAGGTCCCTTCTACAATGTTGAATAGGGGCCCAAAATATGGTATTTCACAGTTTACAACAAGCCACAAAAACAAACACAAGTATGGCTAAGCTCTCATGCAAGAAATGGGCCAAAAGAGGGACAAAGAAGCAAGTGATGGTTTCTGACCTCAAACACAGGAGGGCCCTTCAACAATGTTGAAGAGGGGCCCAAGATATGGTATTTCACAGTTTATGACCAGACCCAAAACAGTGCACAAGCATGCTTAAAATACTATGCAAAATAAGGCCTAAAAAGAGGTTTAAACACAAAGAGCAAAAATGAAGCCTCAAACATCAAAAGACCCTTAATGAAACATTAAGAGGGGGTCAAAATAAGGCCATTTACAGTTCGGACCAAAGCCCAAAAATACAAGCACAAGGGGTTAACAAATCATGCAAAAATAAGGCCAAAAGAGGGATACAAAGGCAAGTGACAGATGGAGGCCTCAAACAGTGGTGAGCCCTTCAACAATGTTGAAGAAGGGCTTAAAATAAGCTACTTTTCAGTTTATGACAGAGCTCAAAATAGTTTATAAATAGGCCTAAAATACTATGCAAGAAAGAGGCATACAAGAGAGGTAAAGAAGCAAGTGCAAAAAGGAAGCCTCAAACAGTGAGAGGCCCTTAATCAAACATGCAAAATAGCTCAAAATAAGCCTATTTCTAGTTAGGGTCAGAGCCCAAAAATGTAAGCACAAAGAGCTAGAATATTGAACAAAATGAAGCACAAAAGAGGGAAAATGAAGCTTACCCTTGTAGACCAAGCTTTGGCAGCCTCTTGGCTTGAGAAGTGGTGCCTCCTAAGCTCTGAAAAGGTCTTCCAAGCTTCTAGAATGGAGTGGTGGTGTGGTGCTAGGTGGTGGTGTAGAAATGGGCATAGGATTTGAGAGGTTTGGAGGGTTGGAGTGTAGAGAGAGAGAGAGCTTCAATACAAGAGGCTTAAGGAAAATTTTCTAACCCTTTGCAAGGGGGCTGGGGCTGCTAGATATATAGACAAAAGGGTGGAAAAGAGGGGGAAAAATGGGGGGGAAACAATTCAAGTTTCCCCCCAAAAAGGCACCCTCCCGGATACAAAATCTGGGGGGAAAAGGAGGGTAGATTTGTAATGTGCCAACCCTGAGGATTCTGGCCGGCCAAGTATCTAGCTGCAGGTGGCCGGCTGGCTCTCCCCATGGCCGGCCGGCCAAGGGTCAAAAGGTCAAGTGGTATTAGTGGTCGGCCCCCACAAATTGGTGGCCTCCATGTGTGCTCAAACACAGCCATGTGGTCAAAAAACTGGAAACAGTGAACCAGGAGAGAGAAAAGGCCATTTTTTGGAGGGGTTCAAAAGGGTCACACACAATTACTGGCCGGCCATATGATATTGGTGGCCTCCCAGGTGTCTACAACACAAATATGTGGTTTAGGGCAAGAAAAAGTGGCTTTAGGGTGGTCAACATTGGCTTTCAAGTGAGAAAAACGGGCGACGGAGGGCGATTGAGGAATAAAACTGGTTGTCAGAAAAATTACTGGCCTCCCACCCCTCTACGACCTTTCTAACAATGAAATAGAGGTCCCTGCCAAAAATGAACTCAAACCGATGCAAAATGAAGGTTCGGGGGCCGAAACGCGCAGCCCGGGGCCCCGAAAACTGACTGTTAGGCACCGGAACTGGTATTTGACCACGAAGTTGGTCTCTCGGACCATAGTGTCCCTCAAAAGGGAGGAAATAAGATGCATGCCAAAAATCGGAGCAAACGGAGGTGGTTAAGTGGTCCCGAACCGAGGCACACGGCCAACAGCTCCGAAAAATCGGAAACCGGACTCCAAACGGGCAAAATGGCCTACGACCACGAAACGTAGCCTACGGCCACTGAGAGATGATCTACGAGACCTCTCCCTCCCTTCTGGAAGAGAAAACAGAGAAAACAGAGCCTGGTTCGCAAACCGAGGCAAAGCATGAAAGAGTCCGGAAGTCCAGAGCAAGGCTCGCAGCCGAGACTCTGAAACCTCTGAACGAGCACGATATGCAACATCACCAAGCGCTCAATCGGTGGCGTCTGAGTCTTAAGGTCGGTCAAAAATGGGGTGTCTACATCGGGGCATCGCGAGGAATTTTCCGGCAAAGCGACTCGAGCATGCATCTTTCATCATTCGAAACAGAGCTGAGGCAGTCCATTTAGCTTGCATGCTAATTTACTTGCTTTCCTAGTTAATTTGTTAATTAATTAGGGTTTTGTAATATTTAATTATTTATTCGGACTGTAATTATTTATTCGGACTGTATTATTTATTCGGACCCTCCGAGCGAGGGCACAATTGTAATAAGTGTGCGTGTGTGTGATGTATGTCTTCCAACCCCACGTCTTTCTCCCTTTTATTTATCAGCTTATGATGGTTAGTTTAGGGCATGTTTCAATTAGCATACTTATGCTCGCATGTTTGCATCAATTCATCTGTCTTGCATGCACCGGGCTCGGCGCATCATACTAACTGCATCGTATTTCAATTCCAAGTTGAATACGTGTTAGCTGTAGCATCTCATATGCCATCTTTAGAATAGCTGAGCCTATTATAGTTGCATTTTTGCATGTGTTGCATTAGGCATTTTTGTATAGTTAGGATCATGCATTGATTTCTAATTAGCTTCTTTCTTTGGCTCGGAGTACTCAGTAAGTGTTATGCTTTAGCATCCTTGCATGCGTGTGAGTGATTACCATGATAGCATGTTTACCATGAGGCTAACTACTTATGTGATATAACTGCCTGAATGCCTGTGGGTGAAGGTTGGGTTATTTGAATTGGAACAATGCATCGACCACGAGTTTTAAGCCCACTTGAGAGTGGCAAAATCATGTTTTCTAAGCCCACCTGAGGGTGGCAAATCCACATTTTAGCCTACTTGCGAGTAGCAAACCATTTTTAAAACAAACATGAGATATGTTGTTCCAATTCAGGCGATCCGGTCTATATTTGTATGCTGCGCGCATCACATAGTAATTCTAGGCTAATAACCGGAATAAGAGCACATAATATTTTCAAAACTCGATATCATGGTTAGTAGAGGCCGATCTTTGATCGGGCGAGCGGGGGTGCTCACGAAGTGACCTTCCCCAATCGTACCCAAGTTCCCAAGCCGAGGCAACTTTGGTGATAACGGACACGTGGCCTTAGGCAACGAGTCAGGATTTCCTAAATTCCCCCAAAACAAAATATTTAGGTGGCGACTCTGTATCTGCAAAGCAGTCAATGTTTGGCACTTCTTTCAAAAAATCTGTTTTCAAAAACGATTTGCCGGATTTGGACTCTTTGATGATTCATCGGTCTTGCATTACACTCTGCGAGATTAGATACAGGACCGTGACATTGAGTCCTGAACTATAGTGAGCCCATATGAACAAAACGGGATCTCCTCCTGGGACGTTCGGGGATGTCTACACAGCCCCTCTTTGCGATCACGAACAATTTTCATACCAAGTATTTGCTTTGCCGGCCCCAAATCTTTCATAGCAAAAGACTTGCTCAACTCCAATTTTAACCTGTTAATCATAGTGTAATCTTGACCCACAATTAACATGTCATCAACATAAAGCAAAAGAATAATAAATTTACCATCCGGAAAAATTTTCACAAACACACAATGTCCGAAGTGGTTTTAGAAAAACCATTATTCATCATGAAAGAGTCAAATTTTTTGTACCATCACCGCAGGGCTTGCTTGAGGCCATACAAACTTTTCTTCAATTTGCAAACAAATTTCTCTTTCCCTTTCTCCACAAAACCTTCTGGTTGTTCCATATAAATTTCCTCTTCAAGATCACCGTGAAGAAATGCGGTCTTCACATCAAGTTGTTCAACTTCAAGGTTCATACTTGCAACCATGCCAAGTACAACCCGAATAGAAGACATCTTCACAACCGGCGAGAAAATCTCATCAAAGTCAATACCTTTCTTTTGCCCAAAGCCTTTCACAACAAGACGTGCTTTGTACCTCAGATTCTTACTATCATTCTTCAATTTGAAAACCCACTTATTTTTCAGAATTTTCCTCCCCTTAGGCAATTTCACTAAGTCATAGGTGTGATTTTCAAGTAAGGAGTTCATCTCCTCTTCCATGGCCTTTTTGCAATCACCTTTCTTTGCATGCTCAATTGCTTCTTGGTAGCTCTCCGGCTCCCTTTGATCAAAAATCAACACAAATTCATTGGGAGGATACTTTCTTGAAGATTGTCGGTTCCTTGTAGATTTTCTTAACTCAAGTTGTGGTGGCGATTCTTGAGTTGGATGCTCTTTCTCAATTTCTGGCTCAACTTCATCAGGATTAGCATCATCTTCTACATCTTCAATATGTGACTGCACATCTCCCCCATTTTCATCATCAACCGAAGATGAAGGAGATGGATCCATGTCAATGAGATCACTAGTTTTTGGCTCCTGTTGATCACTTTGCCAAAGTCTTCAATTGTTTGGTCTTCAAGAAACACAACATCATGGCTTCGAATGATTTTCTTGTCGACCGGATCCCACAATCTATACCCGAATTCATCACGCCCATAGCCAAGAAAAATACATTGTCTTGACTTACTATCAAGCTTTGACCTCTCATCCTTTGGAATGTGAACAAAAGCTCGGCAACCAAACACTCTCAAGTGCTCATAAGATACATCTTTGCCAGTCCAAACTCTTTCAGGAACATCACCATTCAAAGGATAGGAATGAGACAAATTGATCACGTCAACCGCTGTCTTCATTGCCTCACCCTAAAAGGATCTTGGCAATTTAGCTTGTGAAAGCAAACACCTTGTTCTTTCCACAATGGTGCGGTTCATCCTCTCGGCAACGCCATTTTGTTGAGGAGTCTTCTTAACTGTCTTTTGGTGCCGAAGACCTTGGCTGCGACAATACTCATCAAATGGCCCAATGTATTCACTACCATTGTCTGATCGGATGCACTTCAATTTCTGCCATGTTTCTCTTTCAACCATGGCCTGAAAATGCTTAAATACTTCTAGAACTTGATCTTTAGTTTTTAGTAGAAAATCCCAAACTTTCCTTGAATAATCATCAATGAAAGTAACAAAATAAAGTGCACCACTATGTGTTCTAACTTTTAAAGGACCACAAACATCCGAATGAATCAACTCCAAAACATTTTCTTTTCTAGAGGCAGCATTTTTATGAAAAGAAACTCTATATTGTTTATCTGCCAAACAATGAACACAAGTTTTGAGATGTGTACCTTTCAAACCGGGTAGAAGCTCTTTCTGGAACAAAACTTGTAGCCCCTTTTCACTCATATGGCCAAGCCGCTTGTGCCACAATTCGGTAAAAGTATCATCTTGAAGTGCATTGACAACACTTTTACAAATTTTTCCTTGCATCGAATAAAGTGTATGAGTCTTCTTGCACTTAGCCACCACCAAAGAACCCTTTGTGAGCTTCCATATTCCATCACCAAATTTGTTGTTGAAGCCTTCATCATCTAGCTTCCTAGTAGAGATCAAATTGAGGCGAATGTCGTGAACATGCCTCACATCTTTAAGCAACAACTTGCAGCCCAAATTTGTTTCCAAACAAACATCACCCATGCTGATAATCTTGGACAAACCTTCATTACCCATTTGAACAGAACCATAATCTCCTTTGGTGTAGGTAGTGAAGAAATCAACTCGAGAAGTCACATGAAAAGAAGCATCGGAATCAATCACCCAATTGCTCTCTTGGCCCACAAAATTGATACAATCATCTTCACAAACGACCATGAGATCATCGGTAGTAACTGCCGTTGTGTCTTCTTGCTTCTTATCCACACTCTTGTCACGCCTTTTCTCCTTGTTCTTGAGCTTTCGGCATTCCCGCTTCATGTGCCCTTTCTCATGGCAATAATAGTACTCAATGTCTTTTTTTTGAAAAAGAACCATCTTTTGATTTGTCACGGCTTTGATCACGACCATGAGAGTCTTACTCCTCCCCCTTGTTTTACTTCGGCTCTCACAAAAATGCTTCTGAATGAGAGGAACCCGCTGATTTTCTTCTAGTTTCTTCATTCAACAGGCTACTAGTGACTTGGCCCATTGTGACAACTCCATCGGGCGCCGAATTACTAACGGTCACAACCAAAGTCTCCCAACTTTCGGGCAAAGAACTAAGTAGCATCAAAGCCTGCAACTCATCATCAAAAACAATTTTCATAGAAGCAAGTTGGTTAACAATACTCTTTATTTCATTCAAATGTTCCGGAATAGGGCTGTCCTCTTTATATTTTAAATTAACCAACTTATGAAAAAGAAAGGCTTTATTTGTGGCTGATTTCCTATCATAAAGGCCCTCTAATTTTTTTCATAAATCATGTGTTGAAGTTTCAGTAGCAATATGATGAAACACACTGTCATCAATCCATTGACGGATAACACCAACGGCTTTTCGATTAAGCCTATTCCATTCATCATCTTTCATACCCTCGGGTTTGCCACTATCACCCTCAATGGGTCATACAAATCTTTACAAAATAATAGGTCCTCCATTTTAGTTTTTCAAGTTACCCAATTGCTCCATTGAAGCTAGACATACGACCCACATTCCCTCCATTGATTTACACAAATAAATAAACCCAAATAAACCGTAAGCTTTGATACCAGTTGTTAGGGAAAATTAATGATTCCCCACAAGTAAATCAATCAATGGGAATAAAAACTAATGCGAAAAAATTAAATCAAAAGCAACACAAGAATTTTTACGTGATTCCCTCAATGTGAGGTATGTCCATGGGATGGAAATCTGATTCCACTATCAACCAAAAAGTTTCCAAACGATTACAAACGAGACACGAATGGTCTCACAAAATCACCGTTAGGTGAATTCCAAATAATCACAAATAAACAAGAGGAAAGACCTCACCAAATAGATGAATCAAAATCTTCAGAACCAGAGTTGTAGAAGACCCAAAATAATGCACCCAAAACAAAACCGAAAGCTGAACCAAGCGAAGCAACCCAACAGCCAAAAATAGCCTCTTTGACCTAAAACTTTTTCACTCCACTGAATTGATTTTTCCAATCAATTATTCTATAGCAGCCACACTTTCGGAAAAAGAGAACAATATGTATGTAGCAGCCGTACAACCCACTTTTCTTGGGAGAAACACTACCAAATATATATATTGTGAATCTAGGGTTTTTTTTTTTTTTTTATCAAAACCTTAGTTGTAACCAAATTGAATTGAGTCTCCACAAATTAGATATAATATATTAAAATATATTATACCTAAACCAAACCAAATTAAAATTCTTTTAATAAACCAATTGGGTCCCACACTCCAATAAGGAGTGTAAACTTGCACACTAGCCTAACATGCATCATGCTTTAGACCATCATTCTAGTGTGATTTTAGCTTAACTCCAAGAAGCTTTTGGCCATGTTTTAGCATGCTTAAGGTCTGATTTATGTTGTTTTGGTCATGCATGCCATGCTTTGTATAGCCATAGTGCATTTTAGCTCATTAGCCTTGAGTTTCCAAGCCACTAGCATGCATTGCTTGGGCTATTTGCATGATTTAGCATCATTTGGAATGATATTTCAGAGCATGTTTCATTGCCATGCCCTCACATTTGTCACTCTTTCAATGCTTTGAAGAGTTGGTTCTTTATGCCTTAAGAATGAGCATATGTGTACGCCATCTTGCCTAGGCTTTTGGACCACCATTTCAGTGTGTTTTGGGTCTTATTTTTCCATGATATAACTCTGTTTTTGATTGGTTAGGGCATCCCTCATTTTCTTCTTACACTTGTAGTGTAAGTCCTCTTTACTAGTCTTGCATGCCTAATGAATGAGCTTGTTATTCTAGCATGTGTTGACTTGGTATTAGCCCACTTTTGGTGTTAGTTTGACATGCCATAACTTGATTTTTGTTGGTTAAGTCATCTCATGCTTGGCTTTGGTAGGTGTAGTGTAAACCTCCTTATTGGCCGTGCATACTCCATGTTTTGACCCTTCATGCTAGCTTGTTTTGGCTTTGCTCCATGCATGTTTTGTCATTGTTTTGGCATGCTCTAGGACTATTTTGGGTTATATTGGCCATATGCTTCATGCATTGCATAGCTGTGGTGTAAGTCCCTTTTGCTAGCTTCAAGCTTTAAGCCTCTTGCATGCCATACTTGTATCGTTTGGTTGATTTGACATCATTTCGTGCATGATTTCAGAGCTTATAGTGTGGTCATACACTTGCATTTGTCACTCCTTGCTCATGTTTGAGAGTTGTAATCTTATGCCTTAATTCTTGAGCCATTAGACATACATGCTTGTTTTGCATTTCATGCCTTCATTTCATCATTTTGGCCACTGATTTAGGCATGATTGAGGTCTGTCCATTTTAGTTTAAGTCCATCATTGCATGTTGTTGCATGCTTGTCTCATTGCATGTTGTTGCATACTTATTACATTGCATGTTGTTGCATGCTTATTGCATTGATTGGTACATTGCATGTTGTCTCATGCTAGTTGCATTACATGACATTGTTGCATGTTGTTGCATGCCATGTTTTTTGCATGCTTGTCACTTGCATTGCATTTGGCATGCTTATGTTGCATTCCATAGTATTTCCTTGTTGCATGCATTGCATTGTGTTTGGATAGGGCATTAGTCCAAACACGAGGAACGATGGACATTTTGTCCTTAAAGTGACGAAACGTGCCTCAATTCTCGGTCGCCGACCCTCTTGATCATGCATGATAGAGGTTAAGGCATTTATGTGTTTTTGTGCATTTCATCCATATTGACTTGTGCAACTCGGCCTCTTTGGCCATCATGCATCGAGATGCGTGATTGATGGCTCGAGAGCCAAGCACCACACTCCTTTGAACCTTAGACATGATAAGAAGTGTTTCTTGCAAATACATTGCCATGCCTCTGTTTGTGCTCTGTTACAGCAAAAGGAGCAGTTTGCAAGAAGAGATGACCGATTGGCTATCTAGTGTGCCAATCGGCTAACAATATTTGGCCGATAGCCTCATATTTGGTCGATGACCTTTATCCCTTGGCTGATGGCCACCCCTCTTGGCCGATGACCTCTCAGCATGTCCATGAGGTGGATCAGAAGTGTTTTGGAGATTTGTACAGTTTTCAGAAGTCAAAAACAGTGCAAACAGAGGCAACATGAGGCATGGCAACGGATTTCTGAGCAAAGCCGACCGAGCATGCATATGCCCCTCTTCTCGAGGCCGTTTTAACTGCTTTGTATAGCTAGTTAATTTGTAATTAATTAGTTAATGTGTAAGCTAATTTAATTCATTGTTGTAATAATTAGCTTAGTGATTAGGTAGTTATTCAATTTGATTATGTAATAATTAGTCTAATTAGATTATTAGATTAGTTAGAATAGCTTAGCGTAGCTAGCTTGTATTATTCATTCGGACCCTCCGTCGAGAGGGCGTATTTTTGTAATAAGTGTGCGTGAGTGTGTGAATGTCTTCCAACTCCACATGTCTTTCTCCTTTTTACTTAACCGCTTACAATGGTTAGTTCTAGGTCATGTTTCGATTAGCATTCCTATGCTTGCATGATTGCATCTATTCATTTGTCTTGCATGCACCGGGCTCGGCGCATCATACTAACTACATTGTATTTCAATTCCTATTTGAATACATGTATCGAGTGTTGCATTTCATATGCCATCTTAGAATAGCCGAGCCTATTTTAGTTGCATTTTGCATGTGTTGCATTAGCCATCTTAACATAAACTAGGATCATGCATGATTTTTATCTAATTGTTGTTTTGGCTCGGAGTACACTGTAAGTGTTTTTCACTTTAGCATCTTGCATGAGTGTGAGTGACTGCCATGATAACATGCTTGCCATGAGGCTAACTGCTTAAGTATTATAACTGCCTAAATGCCTGTGGGTAAAGGTTGGATTGCTTGAATTGGAACAATTCATCAAAATGCGAGTTTTAAAGCCCACTTGAGAGTGGCAAAATCATGTTTTCTAAGCCCACTCGATGGTGGCAAATCCACGTCTTAGCCTACTTGCGAGTAGCATCTTCAAACCATTTTCTAACAAACATGAGATGTTTTGTTCTAACTTAGGCGATCTAGTCTATACTTGTATGTTGTGCGCATCACGTAGTAAGATTAGCTAATTAACCAGAATAAGAGCGCATGTGTTTTCAAAAACAAAATATCATGTTAGTAAAGGCCGATCTTTGATCGAGCGGGGGTTGCTCATTACATGACCTTCCCCTCTCATACCCAAGTTCCCAAGCCGAGGCAACTTTGGTGATGACGAACACGTGGCCTTAGGCACGAGTCAGGGTTTCCTAAATTTCCCAAAACAAAAAACATTTAGGTGGCGACTCTATATCTGGCAAAGCAGTCCATGTTTGGCACTTCTTTATTAAAATCAATTTTCCAAAATGATTTGCCAGATTTGGACTCTTTGGTGATTTATCAATCTTGCACTGCACTTTGCAAGATTAGATTTAGAACCGTGACATTGAGTCTGAACTATAGTAGCTAATGAACGAAACGGATTTCGCGCCATTCGCGCGCGGAGCCGGGACGTTCAGGCACGTCTACAGTTACCGATTAGGATATGTTCTTTTTGCAATGATGTATTTTCCTTCACTTTTTTATATTGATGTTCGCTTGATGTATTATTTTGTACTCATTTATTTTCATCAATAAATTTATTTTATTTTTAGTGGAAAAAAAAAGGAAAAAATTATTTATAAGTTCTATTTGGAAGACTTATTTAATGTGAAATCTTATGAATATTCTTTTAGAGTTTGAAATCCTATTTAAATAGGAATATGTTCCATAAGGTCCTATGAGTTGTAAATGAATGATATTAGTGTATTATTATACCCCTAATTTGTTTCCATATTATACCTTATTTTCTCATTCATCATATCATGTTTGAAAAGGCTTTTAGGAAAGACAAGTCTACAAACAATGACCGTGCAAGTTTTTTTTCTCCTTGATTGTGCAATTCCAGTGCATTTTCAAAATGTTGCTTAAATAGATGTGGATATAGTCGATGATATGATGAAGTTTGAGGGTTGTGTATTGATTCCTTCTACAGATTTCGCCTCCAATTGGTTGAGAGGAAGAGGTTTTTTTTTTTTTTTTGTGTGTGTTAAAGTGTGTTGTTATTTGTTAAAGTGTGAATTGTTCACTTTTAATAGGGCATTAACAATCTATTACACTCATTGATAGGCATACTTTGGCCAATACTCTGATTGAATGTATGTATTTGACATTGTGATGGTTGATGCGTATTGATATGTTCGATGTGTGGGGTGGTGTGTATGAGTTCAAGGGTTGGGTTGAGGGTATTTGGTTTTGGTTGTTAATTGGATGTCGAATGTGAACCATGTAGTAGGATGTCAATTGTACATTGGGACCTGAATGATCATGCTATGATGCATGTTACATTTAGTGTGTAACGTTAATCCACATACATCATATAGCAGATGACATTTGTGTGTTTGTTCAGTTGTATATGTGTTTGAATGTATATCGTATCTTTGTTGTAATCAGTGTTTACATACATGTCACAGTACGTTGCGCAAAATTATTGGAGATTTGGGTTTGTAATTGAGTGTGGATTGAATCTCATCGCTCGATGTTAAAGTTACGTTGGGTTGAGAGTGATGGTGGTTCAATATATGAGTTAGGTTAGAATGTTACATATTACATTTAGGAGGTTACATTATTCATAATTCAATAGTGTAGTATTGGAATGTTACATTGGGTTTCGGATGAGAAGCATATGGAAATGTCACGGTGGCTTTGAGATGTTACATGTTACATTTACGTTGGGTTTGGGATGAGAAATATATGAGAGTGTTACATTGGGTTTGGGAATATCACATTGGGTTTGAAATGTTACATGTTACATTTATGTTTTGAATTTCAAATTTCAAATCATATAGATATAATCATAATCTATTGTAAGATTGGATTTTCCATATATGGTACTGTCATTAATCAAGTTATTTTGAATTTTAATGTCACGTTAGGTTTGAAAATGTCACATTGGATTTGGGATGTTACATGTTACATTTACGTTTTGAATTTCAAATTTCCAACAATACAGATATGATCACAATTTATGGTAACATTAGATTTTTCATATATGGTATTGCTATTAATTAGGTTATTTTGAATTTCAAATTTCTAACCATACAGATATGATTACAATTTATGGTAATATTGGATTTTCCATATATGATATTGTCATTAATTAGGTTATTTTGAATTTAAAATTTCTAAACATATAAATATGATTACAATCTATGGTAACATTAGATTTCCCATATGTGGTATTATCATTACAGCAATGATTTAGACCCCTCAAATTTCAACCCCCACCACCCCCACACACACGTGGCGGGTGGTGATTGGAGGAGAAGAAAAAAAAAAAAAGAAAAGAAAAAGTGACCAATTAAAAAAAAAGGGGTCAAAGGGGGTGGGGAAAGGGGCCCCAATCTTTATTCTTATCATTAATTAGATTATTAATTAATTAAGATTGGGAGTAGATGTGTCCACAAGAAAACCACAGGACCTATTGGGCTATAAATTTTTCATAGGACCATATCTTGTATAAATCTTCCAAATAGGACTTGTAAATAATTTACCCAAAAAAAAGTTGTTGAAGTTAAGTCTTACAATGTGTTTACGTTTTTGAATATGTTCAAATTTTACTTATGTACTTAATTAACAAACCTAAAATGAATTTCTAATGAGTTAAAAACAAATCGAGTTTAAGTAATTTCATTTCTTTTACCACCCTAACCTTTTGTACATGTAAAAAGGGCTCCCATATTTTCTTTTTAAAGATTAGCAATTTAATTAATTGTACAAATATATTTTTATGAGACAAAAAATTGATAATAGTTGGAATAGTGTCAGCCTTTAAGATATGGGGACATGACTGAATGGTGGGGATCAGATAACACTACAGGAAATCGCACTTTTGGCGACTAAAAATTTGGTCGGCAAAAGTCAATTTTTAGTCGGTAAAAGTTATCCGCGACCAATTTTTTTGGTCGCCACTTTGGTCGCCAATTGAGGGTCGACAAAAGTAATTAGTGACCAAAACTTTTTTTAGTCGGGAAAAAGTTGGATTTGCCGACTAAATTTTTGATCGCTAAATATATCATTATTACGACTAATCCATTTAGTTGCTAAAACACTTTAGTCGCGAAAAGTGACATATTCCCGACCAAACATGTTAGTTGTCAATTGTCACATTCCACAACCAAACATGTTAATCGCCAAAGTCACAATCCACGACCAATAGATTAGTCGCCAAAAGTCACATTCCACGACCAAACATGTTAGTCGCCAAAAGTAATGTTTGCGCGACTAAAAGTTCAGTCGGCAATAGACCTATTCGCGACCAAACTCTTTGGTTGCCAAAATTAACAATTTTACCGACTAATTATTTAATCGCCAAATGTACCATTTTGCCTACCAACATTTTGGTCGGCAAAACCACAATTTAGTTGCCAACATCAACAAAATAAACATGTAATTGAAGACAAATATTCCATCAAATCCATTCAATATAATCTATAATTAAAAAGAATTATTCATACCAGCAAAGTATCTGAATCATGAACATTCAACAAATACATAAATCATCCAATCCTGAACCTATTTAATAAAAATCAGCAACTATTATAAGTTTCCATTCACAAGTAATTCCAAATACATATTCCTTCAATTAAAATTTCGATTCACATCCTGACTAGCATAAAACTTTAAAACATAACAAGTTTCCATCCACAACTGTTATTATGTTTTAAATTTTTATCCATGCGCATCTATCAAAAAATATAACTGGTAGTGTACCCAAATATTTTTCATATACACCCATCCAAAAATATAACTACTAGTCTATCGAAATATTTTTCATACACATTTATCCAAAAATATATAATCCTTCCAAAAATGCTTATAGTGAAAATTAGTCTTGTACAATTTAGCTTCATGCACGAGTTCATCCATTTGTACCAAAGAAAAAGAAAAAGAAAAAGAAAAAGAATGTTAAGAATTGAGCAATCATTAAACCTTGTTTGTCTAAAATGTAGTAAAACACTTAAAATTTTACTTTCAAACTAGAGGGATGGAGCTCCTCTCCAAAAGACCACATAGATGGGATTTGAGAATTAGTCACTACAAAGCTAAATCTTTGTTTGGATGCTTCTAGTAGATTGTCCAATACTGGAGAAGAAGAAGAAGAAGAAGAAGAAGAAGAAGAAGACAAGAAAAATTAATATTATCTAAGCAAAACTCACATATATGATGGGATAATGGGATAAGGAAAACACTAGCATTCTTGGAGCACATATTGACTTGGAGCTTTATCTTATCACTAAGAAAAAAAAGGGCATGAAATAGTAAACTCATTCTTGAGAAGTGGCATGGAACAGGGTCAAGGTTCCAACTAGCTTATTTTGGCTCTTAAAGGATCTTCGTCCAGCTCAACAAATTTTGTGTCAAATTATAATCCAAAATCACTTTTCTTCATCTTTTATTTTTTATTTTTTTTATTCTTGGACAACTCCATAGATAGCTCAATTTATTTCATTTGTTTATTTCTTTTCCCATCTAAACTGTATGGAAAAGAGATATCAAGAATAATGGGATAAGGAGAACTACATGCAGCATGTATAACTTTTATTTGAGATGAAAGCCATCAATTACATGAAAGTATTAACATGCTCAAAAATTTAATCAGATCAATTAATCCACTACATAAAAGCTAAATAGAAACCATTAATAACAATGAAGCACAAAAAACATTAATCAAGTTAAGCAGAAGCTAAATTGTTTCGCTTTTCCCTTCCTTTCTATACTTACAAATAGAAGATAATCACATGTTTTCTAGGACGAAGTTAATCCACTCCACACGCATCGAGTACGGATTCCATGTAAGTCGTGTTCCTATTGAACTACAAGAGGTCATTAAGAACCAATGACTAAATGAAAAGTCATTCATAAATAATTAGTAAACAAGTATTAGAATTGATCTTACATTTGTTTTGGTTAGGATGCTTTGATCTCGAATAAGGTCTTTCATGTACCTCATTACACAAAATCCACATTCCACGCGTGTCGGTTGTTGTGGGCACTACATACAAATAATGTGATTTTTATTAGAAAACTACATATAACAATTATACTCAAGATGAATCATCATCATTACATCAATAACTTTCCAAGTTGGCTTTCTATTCATCCCTTTAGTTGTTCCATAAATCCGAAGACTACTTTACAAAGAGAACAAAGATTAGTACATTGTCATTAGAATAGCTCTATTGCAAAGAAATGTACAAAAGCAATAAATTTACGTGTTTATTACAATTTTCAAATTGAGTCGATTTGACCATGACAAAATGAATCAAGATAGTACACTATCATCAACGATAGATCAATGACTACTAATACCCAATGGTACCTAAAATTGAACAAACCGCAAGTATGTAAGCTCAGCAAGTAATTATTTTTCAAACACATGAAATAAATAACACTAAGAAAATTACCCAATAATATATGCACTACAACAATAATTTTCAAATTGACGATATCCTTCTGTAACACCAATATCCGTGCACCAGTAGCAATATTTTGTTATTAGTTGCAATTTGTTAATGGTAAATAGAGGTTTAATTCTTCATGGCTCTATGGTAAATAGAGGATACAAAAACAAATGGAATGTTTTAGACAACAATCAACTCTGCATTGAATAATTAAAGAAATGGAAACAAGGAAAGAAATTTATTTGAGAGAGAGAGACCGTGTCCACACTAATTGGTTTCCTATCCTCTGTAAGTACCTCAACTACAGTTCCAGCTTGATCAGCCTGACACAGAGAAACAAAAGGGAATTTTTATTCAATATCAAGGCACCCATATACCATGAATTAAAAAGTGAGTTTGTTAGCAAATTTTTGTGTGTACCAATCTGCTAAATCTACAATCAAGTAATAATTTTACCTTTCTTTCTATCTCATTTATGCAGCATTTCAAAATTCAAAATCGATATTCTATCTCATTTTACCTTTCTTTCTTCTTCAATATTTAGTTCTTGTTGTGGTTTGGTACCTAAATTAGATGGTTCAAAGAAAATGTTCAAGGTTTAGGGATAATTTCATGGATCATCTTCTGATGAGTGGTCTATTGCCCCAAGGTGGGAAGTGTGATATGATTGGCTAATGTTGTCCTTGTGAACAAAGCTTTCTTTGGAGTTTGTTGGTCGAAATTGCTTGTGATCTTAACAAGAATAATGGTATCTGATGCAGCCTCCGGGATATATAGCAGTTCTTGGAAAGCCATGTTATAGCAAATAGTAGCTAATTTCTCACCTCTTGTGTGTCACATTATTGTAACGGGGTCTAGTGTCTATTTCTTGGAGGGATTTATACCAGTACTTGTTTTTTTTTCCCTTTTGATACTTGTTTCTTGGACCTCCAAATGGTTGTGGGTCCCTAAATTTTATTCATAGATAAAATCTGGTGTGTTTTTTGGATTTATAAGCTCTTAAAATGATTTTAAGTTTTATTAGGATTAGAGTGAAGGATGTGCAGGTGGAAAGCCCTTTGTATATGTGTTTAGGCTTTTTCACCCTGCTAATTGTGTGGAGATGTGTACACAAAAGTCTTGTTTTAAGATTCCCACTCACTTCCCTCTATGACTGCACTCTTTGCTCATTGTATAACAGGGGTTTTGTATTGACGGATGTTTGGGGCTGCTTTTTAAGTGTGTGTGTGTGTGTGTGTGTGTGTTTTTGGGTTAGGATAGGAGTGTTGAATCCTAATGCCAAAACAGTGTGTGTTCTATGTGTAGTAGGGAGTTAACCTTGATGCTGCTGTAGAATGAAGTTGTTGCTGTTAGTTGTTGCTGTGTGTAGCAAAGCTGCTGGAGAGCTGCTGAGTGTTGCTATTACTGCTGATTGTTGTTGCTGCAGAGCTGATTTTGGTGCTATTTTGGGTGCTGTAGAGCTGTTTTTCATGTTGATTTTGGTGCTGATTTTGGTGCCCCAAAATTCGCAACAGCACACACAGCAGCAGAAGGCCACTCCCAACTAACAATAGCATACTTCTTTGCCAATTCAACAGCGAAACACAGGCATCTCTAATGTTGCAAATTTCTGAGAATTATATGTCAAAAAAAAAAAAGGTCCTTAACAACATTTCTAGAAAGAATATACCAACTGGGATAGTGCAGAAAGCTCTAAAACTGTCTTGTGCAACTCCTTGAGGGCACTGAAGTCTCATTCTCCTAAGTGTTTCTTTTCAGTAGTTGTAACTTCTCTGTAACTTTCTGCCACTTAAATACAAGTACCAATATGCCATCAGAATTAAGAAATAGCATTAAGGTAAAAGAAACCACACTCACACCAAATTGAAACAAGAGAAGATTTCCATACTAATAACTTAACAAAATAACTCAAGCTGCAAAATGGACCTTGCAAGGTTATCCAAAGATTATGCATAGAAAAGTTCAGTTAATGAATACTTGACCCTATCCTTCTAAAGGTTTCAGGGATGGTAAGCATCTATTAGGAACAAAACCTTCTATGCAATTGAAGTCAACTAGAATTTAAACTTTGACATCACAGTTTATGGTAATGAATGGCATATTTGCATTGTTAGAGTTCATTACATCAATAATATGGGGCAACATTATACAAGTGAATTGTGCCTATGCAGAAGTACCCTAATTAAACCTCAGTTTAGACGATGCCAACATCTGTTTAGTAATGCTGGTGCATCTAACATGATCCTTTCTTTAATTTTTCTTCCTTAAATTTTGATAAGTACAGAGTTCACAAAGGAGTGGATCAGTACGCTTCTCTCTTGTTTCTCAGATTACAACCTAAAAGCCCTCCCTAAGAAAAATCCCTTGGATGGTCACTACTTAGCAACAGACTGATTCTTTCTTTCACATTTGTTTGGCTATAACAAATCTAGGATCAAAACAAACGCAAATTCACCTAATTGGTGTGTCTACTATTAAGAAATAATTGGAAGGAAAAAAAAAAAAATCCTGTACCAAATGGAAACATTAAAAGTTACTGAATGAAGAGTGCAATAACAAACTACAATAGAGATATGTGAAAGATTTTGAGATGAGGAAAACCTGATTTAAACCGTCTGAAAGAACTTTCATGAAAACTCCAAATGGTAGGACAACCGAGGTAGGAATCCCAACCCAAGAAAGCACTTTTCCTTTTAGATATCCAATATTACGTGATTTAGCTCCAACCTGTGAAAATCAACATTCTATAACTTACACAAACTGTTTAGAAAAAAGAGAAAACTCCTCAAATATAAATGAAATTTGACAATACAATCCTAACCACTTCACTAGTGAACTTCTCAGATGATAGTGAATTTTACCTTGCTATTTCTTGCTCGCACAGAAACATGAGATAGGACATTTGGCATGTCAAGTATCATCATAGCAACTGCTTTATCAGAAATATCTTCCTCTCCTTTCATAGATTTTGCCACCAAAATTGTTGGCTGTCCATAAGATTTATTTTGAACAGTAAGCAACTTATCTACAACAACAACATACCCAATAGCTGCAACAGGGTTGATATCCTGCCAACTGTATTACACGAGACTAAGTTGGTTAATATTACAGAACATACCTAAAAAGAGTCTCACAATATTAGACTATAATATGCTTGAGCTTAATAACATAAAACTAAATTATAAAGATAATTTTTTTAGGGACTTGATTTAATAAGAACCTATTCTGAGGATATGTGTATTTGAATTTTGAATAAACATTCACTGGCTCATTGAATTGAGCTTAAAAGAATTATGACAATTAGAACAACCTTCCCAAATTAGTCGTTTCACAAAGAAAAAGAAGAAGAAGAAGAACAATTTGTGAGGATATTCCACAGTACAATAATAATTTTTAACAAATTAAAAGAGAGAGTACAAATTAGGCTAAAAATTGTAACATACAATCAACCAGAGTAATCAAATAAGAAAAACACTCTATTTGGTTAGTCATAAAAAAGAATCAAAGCAAGAGGAGCTCACCTCACTTAGGACTTTTGTCAAACACGTTGTCTTCAGACTGGGCCAGCTCACCAATTAGAGTAACTGCATATTAACACCAAATCAGTAACCACACAAATATACCAGACCACCACCAGCTAACCTTGACTTGATTTCATGACAGAGTTTGGGAGTGACCACTTCAACAAGAACTAGGCATTTGTCACATCCTCTTTGAAGCTTGAGATGGACATTATCCTATTTCTCACAAGGCTTCTAATCTTATATTGAACAACTAATTCAGTTGACTTTGAGTCTTTAAAAATCCTGCAATTCCTTTTAATCTAAATACAATAAACAGAATAGGTAAACACAAGTTTAGAGATAGTGGCAGCCAAAGAACTGCCCTTGATATTACTGGTTAACCAATCTACTAAACCTGTCCAATTTAATTGAGGCACATTCAGATTGCACATATCCTACATAAATTTCAAAACTCTGTAGGAGAATGAACAATTAAAAAACAAATGGTTATGATCCTCAGTCCCAGTACCACACAGACAGCAAGTAGCAGAGTTCCTAGTACCAAATAAAAACAAGCTTATCAAGAGTGTTCAACTTATCAAGGATCAAGTGTCCTATTTTCTATAGCCCTATTTATATTACGTTAGCTTATATATATTATATATATATATATATATATATAAGTAATATATTTCTGTTATGGTTAGGGTAGTGCTGAGTGAGTTTACTCAATGTTTTATAATGTTATCGATAAAGGGTATATGCATAATTTAAATTTTTTCTATACATGAGTGGTAGCATGTATGGCTACCTTTGCAATCTAGATAAAGTAATGTTGTATTGTTTGCATATATGTTTTAGTTCAATTTAAATGGGTTGTAGAAGTCAAACTCTTAGTTTTGGAATTTGGGAACCACAGTCTAAGGTTTGCAATTTCTAGAAATTTGTACCAAGTTATGTAATGCTTTTAGTTTGATGGAGAACAAACTTCATAGAATTTTATAAAGCTCCAATGAGATTGTTTACTGCAATTTTGATCCTAAGAATGACTCATTAACAAACAAAAAAAACTGATCCTAAGAGTGATGCCTATGGACTCACTTAGTATATCTATAAGTATTGCACCCGTAGTAAAATAGGAAATGATTGGTTCTTGAGATTTTTAAGAATTGATTGTTTACTGCTCAAATAGAGTGTATTGATATCTATAAGCATGGAAAAGATACCTTTTTGTATACTGATGTAACAGCCTTGTGCTATTTTTCACTGCATAAAAGCAACCATCAATTCTCTTCAAGACTTTGAAAACACAGCTGAAGTTTCCATTACCAATTTGCTAGAAACAAACAAATTAACAGAAAATTACACGAGTACCAGAAGCTTGAAAATGTGGATTATACACACAAATATTGCATCTGTAAAATCTAAGAATTTGCTGCAAATTGAAATATACCCCAATTTCATGAAAATCTGTCTAGTAGTGTGAAAGGCCATCTTCACCAACAATGGTAGGGAAAATACCAACGCAATGAAGCTTGATGAGGTTACAACATAAAAGTCAATGAAATAAGGACTATGACAAACAAACAAAACCATGTTGAATCCTACCTACCCTTGCCCCCCGAAAAGCCCTCAAAATTCTGTAAAGAGAAAGTAACACAAAAATTAAATGGCCTATGATTTAGGATATAAAGCATGTCTTTGGCTACTATATTCTCCCAAAAGTTGCATAATATGAGCTGCCAAGTCCAGCCTATTTCTAAAAAACATGAACTTTCCAATACTAATAGTAAAGATCGATATCATTTCAAAAAGTGTAGGATTATGATATAAACAATACCCATAACAATAATGGCTATTTGCAATGCCATTTCAAGAAAAGGTTCCCCAAACAAGAAAAAAAATTTAAAGAACCCACCAAGTGTACCTGCACACTTTGCATTGATTGCTGAAAGGACTATATCAGTTTTGAAAAGGGGGTGAACCATAGAATCTGAAAAAGGTCATACTATTAATCATGTGGATGAGTTTGAAAGGTGCAAATGTAGTCATTCTTGACACCAAGCTACAGTAGAGGGAGAGAGGATTTATACACAATTTGTTTTTAGGAGATTTGAAGGATTTATACCTCAAATTGTATCAGAATTTCTACAAAAGGCTCAAAACAGGAGCCACACTAGCACAAAATTCCAAACCTAGGAATTGGGGCCAAAATACCCAAATCAGAACAATAGCAACAAAATTCCCCAAACCCAGGAATTGAGGCCAAATACCCACTAATCATTAATGATGCCATTTTGGTATTAACAAGACAAGACTAACAAAACAATCTGAAAACCCTACATACATTGTTTGGTTTTACAAATGGGTTGGTTTCAACAAAAGATGAAGAAATATTTACCAGGTAGTGTCGGTAAATGATTCTTGACGGCAATGTGAGACCAAGCGACGACCATGCCGGAGCTGAGGGGCTTTATTTGGATAGGTGTAACGACGATATCGATGAGCTGTACGGAGTTATAGAGCTCATTCTTCCACTGAAATGCTCTCTTCAGAACAAGAAAAGTATGAGAAAGAGGAGTAAGGGAAATCAAAGAGAAAAAGTGAGGCAGAAAGAGATAGACAGAGACAGACAGACGCTTGAAAAAATATACCTAGATAACGGTGGAGAGGTGAGGACGGCAGACGACAATGTTGATGGTGAAGAGGCGAGATGAGTGGCGCAACTGAGAAGGTGGGATCCATTAGGCGCGTTTTTGTGAAATATTATAAGGGTTTGAATTTGTTTTCCCCTACAACAGTGTTGGTTGGCTATTTGGACTCTGTGCATTTAACAAGAAAAACGACGTCATATTTTTAATCTGCTACTAAATTGCAGTAGTCGCTAAAA
The DNA here is from genome assembly GCA_030407325.1 of Camellia japonica. Classification (NCBI taxonomy): domain Eukaryota; kingdom Viridiplantae; phylum Streptophyta; class Magnoliopsida; order Ericales; family Theaceae; genus Camellia; species Camellia japonica. The sequence goes on from JAPPVO010000007.1 coordinate 22,567,678, forward strand.
GATTTTAGTCTCCTTCCCAGTGTTTCACTTTCCCGCCTAAATTTTTGATGACCAATATTTCAAATTAGTCGCAAAAAATTACTTTTCAGTGACTAAATTACTTTAGTTGGTAAAAGTATGAACTTTTGCCAACCAATTTTTTTCCTAGTAGCCAAATGTGATTTTTTTGCAACCAAAATTTTTTTGGTCGGCAAATGTGTTATTTCTTGTAGTGCAATAAAAATTTGTCGAAAGCCCAACAACTCCAGCAAAGATCCTAGGGGGCAGAGCAAGTATTGGAATCACTAAATTTTTACTAAAACTATTTGTAACTATCTAACTAAAGCTTAAAAAATCACTGTCAAAATGTTGTAATAACTGGCATGAATACAATGCACTTTTTATGAACCCCTTAGAAAATTTGACTAGAGGGAACATATATTCTCGTCCCAAAAATAATTCAGTCAAAAGATTGAGCAACATTCGCTAGCAATATCTACTAATGTAGAAAGTTTAGCAAGAATCTTTACTACAGTTTAGGCAAGCTTTTATCGTAAGTTGCTATAGTATCAATTCTCCGTTGATGCAAATCTAGCTAGTGAAAATAAATTTGTAGACATGATGATTTCTGATGGCTTAAATTTCCTATCATTACCATAGTAATGGAGGCAAGTGGCAACAACCTCTTAAAGGTGTACAAGAGACACAGAAGAGATGCCTCTAAGGCCCAAGCTTTGATTTGGCACGCATTAGATGATGGGCAACTCACTTGGGACCTTGGGTAGTTATGTTTCAGGCTTATGGGTCTTGTCCTATTATTAGTTTTAGGTCAAGTCTTTGTCAATTTGCACGATTAGGGGTATTTTGGTAACTTCATAACTTTCTGGACATGGGTTATACGGGTCGCCCATAGATCATCTTGTGGGTCACGTTATTTAATTAGTTTTTTGTTTATGTTTTTTATTGAGTCTTAGATGAGCTTTTGGAAGCCAAAGAGTCAATAGTTTTCTTTCTCAGTTCTAGTTGACTTAGGAAGTCTTCTAATTTTATATAAAGTCATGTAATATTTATAATTTAATAGAGTTAATATTTTAAAGAATTTTCAGAGCTTCTGAAGTTCCCTTATGGATTGTGCAATGCAATCAAATCCTAAGTGTGATGCCTAAGGAATTCTATGAGTGATTCCTAGACCTATCTTCTCTTTTCTTTCTTTCTTTCTTTCCTAAATTTTAGCGTTTTCACAGCCCCTAAACAACCCTAACAGCACTGTCCTCCGTCACATAGCTTCAATGCAGCATGAACCAAATTTACACATTGATATATTTGCTGAACACAAAAAAACTTGCTACATCACAAATACATAGCATCCCAATTCACAGACAAATTAAAGATGAGTCCCTTTTTTCACAAGGTTAAACCATAAAAGAGAGCTCTTTTACGATCACCATTCGTTGATGTGTGACATGTATCAAGGAGGTTTTCAAAGATGATAATCAAAAGAACACTAAAATCAAAGGAAACTTTCAATTTTGAAGAAAACTTTTGATTTGGTCCCCATTTGCAGAACATTATTTTAGTACAGTAAGCACACCAATATAATTTGTAGTAATAAAAGAAACAACATTTTGATAAGAAAGAAAGTCACAGCACCTTGAGTAGCTAGAGATCTTTCTTCAACTCAGGGGTGAGGGTTTGGGCAGGCATGTCAAACCTATTCATAAATATACAACCAACCAACCCACCCACATCACAAAAACTCAAAAAAATATTCACAAAAGATTAAAAAAATATATAAAAAAGTTAGATCCGCATGTACCAATTCTTCCCAGCAGTATCTTTGACTTGCTTCCTTAGTAATTTGTTCAATTTTTTAGGGTTGTTCGATGGAACAAACAAGCCATCTATGAGCTCTATGTTAGATTTATATACCGCATCACTACTACTACTACTTTCAGGCAAAGTTCAAGAAGGCTTATCAGACCCCTTTTTGGTTCCAGATGGAAGTGGAGGCAGCTTCGGTTCCCATGAAAGACCAATCACTAGTTTGCTTTTAGCTGCTTCGGCCATTCCTTCTGATTTGAGCATCCAACAACCCAAGAAACAATAATTTCTCCCAATATATACAAGTAATGTGATGTATACGCTCAGATAGTGCTAGAGGTGAGCATGGTTTGATTTAGTTCGGTTTTAAAATAAACCAAGACCAAGCCACTACTTATAGTTCCATAAATTTTTGAACTAAACCGAACCATGAAAATTTTGTAACCAAACCAAACCGAATCATGAAAATGCGGTTTGGTTCAGTTTGGAATCACAATTTTTGTAAAACTTGTCATCGTTCACAATATGATCGCAACATACATTAAATAATATGCTATCATTTTAAAAACAAGAATTGTTTAAATGATTCTTTAAAACTAGTTCTACAATTATATAAAGGCACACTTGCAAGAGTAGAGGGTTAACAACTTATAAATATATATGGTATACTAAAAAGGTACTCGAGTGTCTACAATAAATAAGCTGTTCGGTTTTGTTTCATACCAGAACCATAACTATGATACCACAGACTAAACCATAAAATACGGTTCGCCTAACGGACCGAACCAAGCATTGAGAAAACCAAACCAAACCATTGGATTTGGTCTGGATCGTATAGTTTTGCGGTTTTTTCGATTTTTTAACTCAGCCCTAGATAGTGTGCACACTTCGAGTTCAAGCACGATGGCTAGGGTTTATTGGATAGGGCTTTCGGAGATATCATGGTTTGGTGAGCAATATGTGCTTGGGCTTTTTATGGGCTCTTGATGGGCCTTGTTTAACTTCCAACTACTGTCCAATTTGCCTAATAAAATGAAGGGTAAATTACACTAACCTCCCTTGAGGTTTAAAGAAAATACAATTAGCTCTACAATTTTGACATAATTACACTAACTTCCCTTTTAGTATGGTTAAAGCGATTGAAAGTAATGTTAATGGTGAGTAGACTTCGAAATAAACAAAGACAAATATACATTTCAGTAGGAAAGATATGATAACATCATTTTTCATTCATATGACTAACGATTTATTGCTGAAAAAAGGCCCAAGTGTTATGTAAAATAAAACCTTGAGGGAGGCAATTGCAATTATATCAAAAGTGTGGGGCTAATTTTATTTTCCTCAAACCTCAAGGAGGTCAATGTAATTTATCCTAAAATAAAATACTAATGCCCTATGTGGTAACATTTATATTTATAATTTTTTGGGAATTACAAAAAAAAAAAAAAAAAACACTCAGGTTTTACCTTGTTAACAAATCAAACTCTAAAATTTTAATTATTTCAATTTAAACCCTCAACTTTTAAAATTGTATCAATTATGACCATCCGTTTGTAACTGTTAGTTATAACTAATAGAGAATGGGCAATTTACACAATTTAATCACTGTTTTTCCCTTCATTACTATTGACAATCACCCCTTATCCTTACCATAATCCATTACCACCCTTCTTCTTCCCCAACTCACTGCCACCGCTTTATCCACCACCGCCATCCAACATCACCAACAAAAAGTGGTTAAATTGTCTAAATTATTCCTATTTTGTTATTTATAAATGACAAATGGTTAGAATCTATGAAGCATGGGTGCAGGGATAGATATTGGTACGTGTATGTTATGGATACACCAATATGGCACAATCTTAAAATACAACTAGGATACGTCAATAAATTTTTAATTTTTTAAAAAGTTTTTTATAATGCTTTATGAAAATCTTTCAATTCAAGCACTTGCAAATCTTTCAATTCAAGTATATAACATATGAATAACCTATGTTGCATCGACATGGACATGTGACACGACATAGATACGCTGACACGTTAATTTTCAAAAAATGCCGGACACAACATGCTAAGGACACGTTAAAAATATATTTATTTATTTATATAATATTCGTCACATATATAAATATCTTATTTAAAGTTATAAAAAAAATAATTTAACACTAATTAAAAATTTAAACATTCAGTTGCAAACATCCAAAAATGAACATTTAGCAAAAATATAACACTACAAGAATTTTCACTTTTGGCGACTAAATTTTTAGTCGCCAAAAGTTAATTTTAGTTGCCGAAGGGTTTCAACGACTAAATTATTTGGTCGCAGAAGTAGTCGTGGAAGAATTGTCGGTAAAGGTAATTAGCAACTAAAATTATTTTAGTCACCATATGCATTCAATTTCTGACTAACTTTTTAGTCGCCAACAAGTTGGACATAAAATTAAATTAGTACATTTTCGGCGACCAAACTTTTAGTCGCCTAAAGTCCCACATTTTTAGCTACTAAAATTTTAGTCGGCAAAGAGATCTTGTTTGGCTACTAAATATTTGGTCGCCTAAAGTCCCACATTTTTTGCTACTAAAGTCTTAGTCGACAAAGAGTTCTTCTTTTGGCTACTAAATATTTGGTCGCCTAAAGTCCCACATTTTTTGCTACTAAAGTCTTAGTCGACAAAGAGTTCTTCTTTTGGCTACTAAATATTTGGTCGCCTAAAGTCCTACATTTTTTGCTACTAAAGTTTTAGTCAGCAAAAAAGTTTTTATTCTTTAGCTACGAAGTATTTTAGTCGCCAAATGTTTGATTTTCTTTTGACTACAAAACTTTTAGTTACCAAATGTCTTTTTTTTTTTTTTTTTTTTTTTTTTGCTACAAAACTTTAGTTGCTAAATGTCTATTTTTGGCAAAATTTATGAGAAGAATGATACGAGACATGAGCAAATAATTGACCAAACTGGTGAGAATACATATTAATTATATTTAAACTAATAAGAATACATACACAGATAATCTCAATCTCAGAACACAAAATTTAAACTGATGAGAATACACAGAGAACATATAAACAGAGAATACATTTTTTTTTTTTTTTTTGATCAGCGAAGAAAAATTTCATTAACAGCATGAAATTAAAGGTACAGGAAGATGACATGCATTGAGAGAGATTCGGAAAGTACAGAATACCCCTACTACTATACTCGCATCCATACAACCAACCCCTTGGCCTCACGATTTTATTTTTTTTTTAAACAAAAAGTTAAGAAGAACTTAACTAAAATAAAAAACTCCTCACAAAATCAACCCACACAACCCAAACCCAAACCCAAAAAACAACACCAAGCTGTTGCACACCCGAATCACCAAGCTTAACAAACTAACACCCAAAGCTGCTACACTCCAAGCTGCTGCACACCCGAATCACCTGTGCTGCCAACCAAGACCCAATGTACCTGTGCTGAACTCCCAAAGCCCATACCCAGAAAACCATTCAGCAGTCTACCCAGCTTAACAACACCAAGCTTAACAATGTGCTGAACTCCCAAAGCCCACACCCAGAAAACCATTCAGCAGCCCACCCAAACCAAGACCCATGCCTTCCAAGACCCATGCCCACCCAAACCACACAGCCTCTTCTTCCACTCTGCTCTGCCCCTTGCGGGCTCACCTACCACCTTACTCCTGCCACTCTGCTCTTCCACTCTGCTCTGCCCCCGTTAGAACACCCAACTCCACTTCCACGGTCGAAACCTGCTTTCCGATTCAAACCTCCGAACACTCACAGCAACCGAGCACTGCTTTTCTGATTCAAAACCCACTGCCATCACCAGTTCCATGGTCGGACACCTCTGATCCGATCCAAACTCCGAACACACCCACTACAGAAGCTCCAAATTTAACAACCCAAAACAACGAACAACCTCCGAGGCACATCATACATCTGGATGAAGATCACCCCTCAAACACCCACTCGATAAGGAGCGCTCGAATGAACTCTTAGATCTGGATCGAAAATCTGGATCTAGCTCTGAACACTTAGATCTTAGATTTGGACCGAAACATCACCATAGATCCGACCCAGAGTTCATCCCTCAAACCCCACTCGCACAGAGCGCCCAATGAAACTCCAAACCAATTAGAACAACCTCTATTCCGTTTCAAAAACGACCACCTTCAACTCTGTTTAGACCCCCAAACCAAGCACCCCCTGGATAAACAAAACAAACAACCCCAATGGAAGCTGGTCCAGCAGCACCGAAACACACCTAAGTGGGAAAACAATGTGGGAATCAAGTTATTAAAAGGAAAAACCAGCACACAAACACAAGAGGGAGCTGGACCAGCCGACCGCCATAGCCAAAGGCGGCGGCCGGCCAGCCAAAAGTGAGGCCCGGGGGTGGAGGTTTTTAGAGAGAGAGAGAGAGGTTTTAAATTTTTTCTTTCTAATAAACAGAGAATACATAAAACAGAGAATACACAGATAATCTGATTGAGATTATATTTAAACTAATGAGAATACATACACAGATTATCTGTGTATGTATCAGTTTAGATTACCCAATCTCAAAATACATATTAATTATATTTAAACTGAATCTTCGCCACTACATCTAAACTGATTACCCAATCACAGATTACTGTAAACTCATTCATGTGTTGCTAGGCTTAGTGTAAACCCAATCTGCAAACTGAGTAAACTGAAGATTCAGTTTACAGTTTAACTGTAAACCCCATTTTCAGTTTAAATGTAAACTCAATCTCAAAATACATATACAGATAATCTCAATCTCAAAATACATACACAGATCAGATAATCTGTGTATGTAAATTTCATACACAGATTTACATAAATAATGACGAGTAGAATACATGAGAGAGAAAATTTCAATGAAAATAATCAGAATACATGAGATTAGATAGACAATCAATGGATTAGGGCTTTGAAACTAATGAGAGAGAAAGGAAAAATAGGGGGAAAGGTATCAACCCCTAAAATCAAACCCATTTATAACATAAAACCCATAAAACTCTAGTAATGAAACCACTTCAAATAAACCCATTTTAGAAATTAAGAAAAAATTAATCGGAATAGGTAGAATAAAAACCCTAGAGCAAGAGTTCACAATTGGGAAAATAGAAGAAGGGGTAGAGAGAGAGAGAGAGAGAGAGAGAGAGAGAGAGAGACCGAGACAGAGAGCAATAGAGCGAAAGGGAGCGAACTTGTTAGCGGTGGTGGCTGTGGTGATTTGCGGCGTACAGGGAACGACGGTGTTGAGGTTGCGAGGTCGTGAGATTTGCTGGTGATTTGCGCGGCGGAACGACAGAGCAAGAGATGTTATGTGGCTGTGTGTATACAAAAAGAGGCAAAATGTGTGAGATAGGAGCGAAAATAAATCTATAACATTTAGAGCTTTAGCGGCTAATGTTTTTGTTAGTCACCAGAACTGAATCATTGGCAACCAAACTTGTGTGGTCGCTAAAAGGTTTTGAATATCATCTGTTGCCAATTGGCAACTAAAGATTATTTTGTCAGCAAAAGGTATAAGACACCGACTAAAAACCAATTTAGTAGCCTAAAATATATACTGACTTAACGTTTTTAATAGCCTATGATGGAATATTTAGCGACAAAAATATTGTTTGGTCGCCAATAAGCTATATTTCTTGATTAAAAAATTTAACAGCTATATTATTTGGCAACCAAAAATTGTTTTCGTCAGCAATTGTTCAATAATTAGCGAATAAATAATAATTTAGTAGCCAATTGTGTCATTGTTAGCGACTAAATTTATGTTAGTCGCCAATAAGCAATATATACCGACTAAAAAACTTTAGTAGCTAAATCTTTTTATTTTTGCCAAGTAATAAAATATTTGGTCACTAATTCCATCACTACTTTTGGCTACTAAAAATTGTTTAGTCGCCAAATTTAATCGTCAAAAGTGTTATTTCCTATATTGTAAATAATTTACAAAAAGATGAAACATCACAAATATAGAGAACACTTTTTTTTTACACACATATATGTTGCGTGTAGAAAAATGTACATATGCTTCTGCATTAGACAACAAATTTGTACATATTTTATTTTATTTTTGGTTCGTATTTATGGGATATTACTCCATATTAGGAAAACTTGTTTAATATTTATGCACGTGATATTTCAATTAATGAAATTGCATAAAAGAAAAAAAAATAAATGAAACCGATCTTGTCTTTTATTCAACCGTCAACTAAGTACTTTATATTGAATAATTAACTATTCGTGACATGTTACACAAATCAGGCTTCTAACTTGATTTTGAGGTCTAGTTCCAATATATATATATTTGATTTTGAGGCTCATCAACTTTTTTTAGCACATTTTGATGATTTCCATTTACTTACCCACACACACACACACACACACACACACACACACAAAAAGAAGATGAATTCCGTTTGAAGGGCTAGTGTTTCACTAAGATTTTATGGCAATAATTTTTATTTATTTTTAAATTTTTTACAATGGATACGACAAAAATAGGGGACGGGAAAACTATATTGCACAGTAATATGACATTAAAAAAAAAAATAAGAGAGAAAAATTATATCATTTGGAATTAGTTTAAAAACCAAGTATTATTATTATTATCATTATTATTTGTATTTTTACTTTTTCTTTTTAATTAACACTCATTTTTACAACTTTTTAGGAGTGTTAGTTTTTTAATTATTTTTTACAGCGAAAGTTAAAAATTAGAAACTAGATACATTCAAGCTTACAAAAGTAATGTAAGGCATTTTTTTTTTTCAGTAATATCAAATACTAAGAAAAATGCCCACAAAAATATTAAAGAATTTAAAATATGTTAATCACTTCATTGCATTGAAAGATACACCAAATCTAAATCTACATTTCAAATTCAGACTCCCAACACATTTTAAAATAGTTTGTTTTTTTTGGTGAGTACATAACCTCTTTGTTCAGACTAGTTCATGCAAAATGACAAGGCTAAAAACAAGATAGCATGCAGAGTTTACCAGGTGCAGTATATGTGTCTATTATTGACTACAGCACTAATGCGTAGCTTGAATTTGAGTTTGGCCCGAATGGTTCAAAATTCATTTTTTCAGTCTTCCGGCGAAAAGACTGACAACTGCGGTAGATAAGTGTTTCACTCGGTCGTCCGAGTGGGGCCGGTCGCCCGATAATCCGACCGAACAACCAGCGAGAAGGCTAACAGCCGTGATCGATAAGGTGACTACCGCGGTAGACAAGTGTTTCACTCGGTCATCCAAGTAATCATCCTGCCGGTCATCCGATAAACACAATTTTAGGCCATTTGAACCCCTCTCTTTTCAAACTACAAGGCATTTTTCTATTGACAATGAAACTTCACCAAAATCTCTATCTACCAAACAGTCCTCCAAAAAAATAAATAAATATATCCACTCATTACAAGTAGTTTAATTCAAAGGAATACCTTTTAACATCCCAAGCTCCAATATTCCTTCCTCCTTTTATTCTATGAACTCACTCACTCTCCAAAAACTAATTCTTCCCTTTGAAACCCCCAAACACTACCTTTCACTGGTGTAGATGCCATATATATACACAAGGAAGAGAGAGAGAGAGAGAGAGGCATTTTGGTGATTCCAATGTAACTGCAAGGGTAAATTGGGAATTTTGGATTTGATCAACATAGGGTAGAGCCTTCCTCAATTATTCTAAGCATGTGGTGAGCTGCACCTGCAATGTCATCTGCTGAAGTGAGTTGGCATCCTTCTTCCACCTACAATTAGAATTTTCAAATTTTAGCCCAAAACACCCCCACTTTGAATTTATTTTTTGCTAAAATTGTTTATAATTACTCAAACAGATATTGGAAACAAACATCCTTTTCTGTTCAACAATATTAGACCCTATTCATAATCATTGAAGAGCATATATATCTATGAAATGTCTACAATGCCCTTGTAATATATCTTGTGTAAGATTTAGATAAAAGAAATATATGTGACATGTGCATAGTGTTGTTTCTAAAAACTTTTACTTTGGTGTGAGAAACAAAATGAAACTGTGCTACATATTCTAAAATTGTTTAGAAAAAAAAAAAAAAAATTACAAGTGTAAGGATTTTAACTTCTGATAATTGGAAGGGAAAAAAACAAGAAACCCCACACTACACATCTTTATTAAGTACTCTAGTTTTCATATTGTTAATCATTTGTACAATAACTACAAAACCTTGGCTCATAATGGCAGTTACACCCATATTTTGCAATTCGTGTCTTGACAACTATATTAATATGCAAACACATTGTGTTACAACGCATCTTTCTCGATATGTATTTTGACAACTATATTAATATACATGTGTACACATAATCTAATATAGCTATCCTATTACATGAAATACACAATTCACCTAGTGTCAACTTATGTCACACATTTTTTAATACCCAACTTGCCCCTATATAACTATTTAATTTTTTTATTTCAATTTTTTTTTCTCTATCTACATTCAAAATTCTTTTCTAGATGACGCTTACAATTGTCTTATGATTCTACACAAGCATTGCGTGTGCTCAGCTTCTAATATATATATATATATATATTGCATGAAATACCCAAATGTAAACTGCTAGTACATGTTTACTTACATACATACCTTAGCACTGATGGAGTAGAGAACCAATGGGTCCAAGGAGGTCACATTGAGGTGAAGGATTGTGAGGTACATTGTCTGAAAAGCTGCCACCATTTTGGATAGCTGGCTTATGCTTTTTCTCGAGAGGATTTTAAGGTTTGCATGTGTTTCAATCAAATTCACCTCAATATCTGCCACTGACCCCTCGCTCTTTGATGCACACTTGTTTTGGAACTGAGACCATGTGTACTGTGGGTATGCAAAAAATTGCCCAAATGGGGCCGTCAAGAATTCAGCAGTGGCTGCGGCTGTGGCTGTGTTCGATGGTGCAGTTCCTCCTTCTTGTAGTAATTGGAGTTTTTGAGCTTCTAGGGATTGTAGGAGATGCTCAAGTTCTTTCACATATTCAATAGCACCACCCACTATAGAAGCTTGATCACCCTACACACAACAAATTTATTGGATTAATTAGGGTTTTTTTTTTTTTTTTTTTTGGATCTTAATTCAATGTAATTTGAGGAATCCTAGTTCACCTCAAAAAAATTTAGAGTTTGAATATTATAATTTTAAATTTTGATTTAGATCTGTAAAATTTGTCAATCTGAATTAAATTGATTTGCACCTAAGTAGGGGATTTCATGGTCCAAGTAACCCAAATTATATTGTTAATATATATACACACAACTAATTATTTTGCCACTGTTAGATTAAATAGTACTTTTAATGTATTCAACTCTGTTGCTTGAAATTTTGTGAGATATTTCTTATTTTTTAAAAAAGACAATACATTGATTTAGGATAATTCAACACTCAACTCAGGATAAATTTTTTGTGCTGAATTCATACAACTCGAGTCTAACCTAAAACCACTTGAGATAAACTCGAGCTTGGGCTAGGGCTTGAGCTTGGACAAGCCAAGTCAAGCTCTGGCAGGGTTGGACTTGGGCAAATCCCACTACACTTCATATTGAGTTTGGATAGACTGTCATCCCACAAAACCAGCCCGAATTGCAGCCCTAATTTAGATTTATTATTCAAGATGATGATGATGATGGTGAAGAATTAGTCTACAGACTCTACACCAAGAAACCTACATTAAGGAGAACCACTAGAATTTACACACAAGAAAAAGTTCTCCATTTTTTTTTTTTTGTGTGCGTGTGTGTTTTTCAGCTTGATCATCATTTCTTACACTGGCTTTTAAATTGACAAACAAATAAAGCATCCAAAGCTAAAAGGCTTTGACAAATAAAATAGAATAATAGTTTATGAATGTAAAATTAATTTGTAAACTACAAACAAATGTCACAAGACCTTTGTTTGATACCAACAACAGGTGTTTCTTTTTGTATAATCAGTAAATAAATTAGAGATAGTTATGTATTCAAAAATGCAATCATGCTATGCTCTATATGATTGAGATACATAACTAAAAAACCAAATTTTCAAAAGGATGTGTCGTTGAATCTTTGATTGTGATGCACAAGCACAACCTAGAAAAGAGCAATGAAAAGCACCCTGTATGTATCAACTAGGTGCCCATTCTGGACAAGTTAGTTGCTGAGTGGAGCCTGTGTTTTGTTTTCGTTTTTAAGTTGTGAAAAAATAAAATAAAAAATTTTGTTTAATACACTGTTTTTGAGAAATTTTTCTGGGAAAAAAAAAAACTCATTTTCACCAAAAAGTTATTCGAATTTTTGAAAATTGTTTCCACACTTAAATGAAAACTTTCATATTTTCAAACTTTGTATTGTTTTTGTTTCGAAAACACAAAAAACAAAAACGAAATCGAAAACGATACCACCGCCACAGTCTCCTTCAAACAAGTTGTATTACCAAATTTTCCAAAGAACAAGATGCCTGCACTTAAATCACTTCAGTGTATATATATATATATATATTAGAAGCTGAGCACAAGCCATGCGTGTGCAAAAAGTGCACAGAGATGAAAAAAATCAAATTTTAGAATAAAAAAGTTAAACAGTTACATTTGGGCAATTTTCAGACATGAGAAAATAAGTGTTCACATTAAGTGAGTCGTGTGGTTTTTTTTATAATAGTATATAGATATAGATATGTGATGAGATCGAAACAAACCCTTTGGACGTAAGATTCCGGCATGAGGGACCGCAACACGGCAAGGTGCTCATTCATCTGTTTCCGGCGGTTCCGCTCCACCGCAATGTGAGTCATCCTTTGTGTCTCAGCATCCTCTTTATTCTTGCAAACTTTAGGTCTCCTCCTCCTCTTCTTCAGCCCTTGCACCGCCGCACTCTGCCGCTTGTCAGCTGCTTCTGGCCCCGCCAGGCGGCAGCGGCGGTGCTTCATGGAAGAGCTGCTGTCGGAAGCACCACCGAATTCTTGAGATTTCAGACAAGTTTCTGGCAAGAAAGTAGTCTCCGGGGAGTCATTGCAGATATATGGGGTTGCAGAGATAGTGTCATAGACTATGAAGTTTAAGAGTTCATTGGTAGAGAGTGCTTCTAAAGCCATTCCTATTTTGTGTTGTGTTTTCTATGTAATTCTACCAGTATTTCAAAGTTTTGAGTCATAGCCCAAATGCTGTTGACTTGCCCTAATTTATAGACCTAACCTATTTTACAGCATAACCCATTTCTTGAGAGGGAGAGAGAAATCTAGAGGGTTAAAGCAAAAGTCTACTTGCATAGAAATGAGATACAAAAATAACAATTCTACATAACTAAAAAATTTATTTTAACAAAGTAGTAGTTACATCAATGGGTCACATTTGTTCTAAGTGTGATTAACATCACACTCAATTTTAAATCTATACTGTATATCTCACTTTCGGGATAATTTTTGAGATATAAATTCTAGGTACATAGTACTTTTCCTAAAAAAAAAAAAAAATATTGAGTAATATGAATCTTAGTAAGTACTGACGTGTTGATCATTAGACTTTAAATTTTGGAATAAAGGTAATTTAATATTGTGATTTACTATTCTTGTTTATAACAATTTTTTCTCATTTTTTCATATCTCACCCCAAAATGTTTAACAAAAAGTCTCACACAAAAGAGAGATAAAAGTATCTCACATATGTGGACCTCACACGTAAACCTCCCCTCATGTCTACTCTGTAATTTTTTATGTTCTATTTTGTAAAAGTAACCCAACACAAGTTGAACTCAAGGAAGAGTTACGAGGATAGCAATGAAATAAAAGTAAATTTAAAATCACAAAAATTAATCACAAAATATATATGAATGGAAAAAAAATTTTAAAAGTAAATCCTATTATTCTTGTGTATTCTATCTTTCATATTATATTTAATTTTTGTGTTTATAGCAGAATTGATAAAAGAATATAATAGTGCACGTGAGAGGGTAGAAAAGGTCTTGTGCTTTTGTGCTTCAAGAAGTGAGAGAAAAAAAGGGAAGAGAGAGAGAAAAAGGGGGGCTAGGCTGGGCTAGTCTCTCTCTAGAAGGGCATTGTTTTCCTTCCCAATTAGCATAGATGCTGTCAAAAGCACACTGCCACAGTTTTTGCAGCGAAAGGAAAGTGTGGGGGGACCCAAAATCTATATAGAAAAATATGCATAAAAACAACACCACTAGAGCTGTGCAAAAGCTACTCTTCTTCGCCGTTAATTTTGTTTGTTGCTTTTTGAGTTTGGGGTTTACAAGAAAATTGTTGAGTACCCTTTTGTTTCACATTTATATCTTTTCCTTATATATATTTTTTCCTTATATGTATATTTTTATATGTATTTTTAGTTCACGTACAATGGATATACCATGTGTGATGTGTCTCACTAAACATTGTAAAAAAATTAAAATTAAAATTAAAAATAAAGATATTCAAAAGTTTTGATGATTGCAAACTTTTAATCATGTGTTGTTTTTCATCACTATGTCAATGTGTGGTGGAGATCAGGTGAGGTCTTACAATTGCTTTATCCAGTAGTCTTTTTGTTTTTTTAAAATCTGAAAAAATTAATGCATTTGGTAGTAAAAGCACATTGAAATATCAGAAAATATATTGAATGTAAAATCATCTTTTCACAAATTTGCTAAAAAGTTTTTTATTTATTTATTTATAGAAAATAGAAATTAATTTGGCAAGAATAAATACCAAAAAATATATTTAAATTTTTAAAATTATTTCTTCCTCAAATACAGAAAAAATCATATGAAAATGATGATTTTTTTTTTTGGCCAAATTATTATTTTTTAAATTATCAAAAAAGAGTCCTGAAATCCAAACCAAAAACAAGAGAACTCAATGGTTGTTAACCAACGAATATTTGTTTGATTATATATAATATGTTAGGGACTATTATTAGGATTAATAATAATGAAATTAGTTGTTTGTTTTTGGAAGAATTATAGCGCAGTGAGACAGAGAAAAAAAAATAACAAAAACATGTGAGTACAAGTGATTCTGTGATGAAGTGCATGTGATGGAATGTAAATGTAATTTACATCCTTCCATATTTATGTATTAAAAAAAAATTGTAAATATTTCTAGTGAGACATAATTCCAATGACAATATAATGAATAAAGATTGAAAGCTCTAATTTTGGAGCTCTAAAAGAGATCTCTAATGATGTGACAAAGAGTGAGGCCCACATGTGATGTGATGTATATACCTATGTTTTCATTTTTTATTTTTTTCCTCTTATTACATTATTAAAACTCTCTATCATTATTGCAATATAATTCCTCCATTGTTTTATCACTCTTATGAGCACCGAAATGAACCCACATGCACATCAATGTTTAGTCAATTGTCAAACTGCTATTTGACAATGAAAAATCACCAATATATTGAAGCACTCAAATTATTAGATATTGAAATAAAAATAAACAATGATTACTTTTATGTTAATACATTATAAAGTTTGTTTAAATTAAAATGATTGATTTTTTTATTTTTTTTTTGTTGAGTTTATTTTTATATAAATTGGACAATTCTTTCAAATTTCTTAATATGTGTCATAAAGGAACACATTAACAAAATTGTATAATAAATTATAATTTAACTTTATTATTTTTTAATGATTATTTCTGAATAATAAATATTCATATAATGTTAATAAAAACGATGACAAAAAAAACCAATGTATATGTTTGGTTTCAGTTTTTTGAAAACTGAATTTTTTGTTTTTCGTGTTTTTTGTTTTTAGTGAATATTTTTAAAATTTTAAGTATTTTTTTTTTTACTTTTTTAGATATACCTTACTTAGATATATCTAAATAGTAAATTATTTGTGAAAAAATATTTTTAAAAATTAATAAATACACAAAAATACGAAGAATTGACTGAATTTTTATTTTTATTTTTTTGTATTTTTACATATTTTTTTCATAAATATTATACTTTCTAAATGTATTTATGTTAGGTGTCTCTAAAAATTTTAAAAAAAATACTTAAAATATTAAAAAAAATATAGTGAAAACAAAAAAATACAAAAAATGAAAAGGTATAATTTTCTTAAAAGTGAATTCTAAAAACTAGAAACAAACAGAGTGAATAATATTAAAGGACAACAGGAATTGATACACACCATTACTGATTTTAGTTTTGAGTTATTATCATCCCCTATCTTCCCCCCTGTATACATAAGGATGGACCCTGAGGGGTAAGAGGGGCAATCGTCACACTACGATTCCAAAAATACCATTATTATAATAGTATTAGTTACAAATCATTTACATATTATAGAGACTCATCTCCTTAGGCTTTTCTTTTTAATATTAAAAAAAAAAAAAAGACAAAATATATATAAAAAAAATCTTTGTTATAACTGTTGTTAATTGCACATTTAAGTTCTTAGAGAATCGAATATGGTATTAACGATTACTTAATTACGTTCATTGAAAAAACATTATACAAGATTTTAATATCGATTCTATCATAGACATTTTTAATAACATGAACGAATGTTAAACACAACAATTCAAGATGCCTAACTTTAACTTATAGATTGTTGGGTAAATTACACTGACACTCCTGAGGTTTATGTTTATTACAGTTCACGCCCCTCACATTTGGAAAATTACACTGACCCCTCTGTTAATTTAATTTTATGTATGATGATCATTACGGTAAGGGGGGAACTGTCATAAAACTTTAAACCTCAGGGGGCAATATGTAATGAAACTTTAAATCTTAGGGAGTGGATGTAATTTCCAAAAGGTAAGGGCAAGAACTGTAATAAACATAAACTTCAGGGTGGTGTCAATGTAATTTACCCTAGATTGTTTTATAATTGCTATTTTTTGTGACTATGGATACAAAAAATATGTTGTTTATATGTATTTTCATCTTATTTTCACTTTTTAAACTAATAAAAATTAATACTATAATTCTTACTTGGGTAAATTACACTGACACCCCCTGAGATTTATGTTTATTACAGTTCTCCCCTCACATTTTGAAAATTACATATCCCTCCCCGAGGTTTAAAGTTTCATCACAGATTTCCCCCCTCAGCAATTTAATTTTTTTAAATATCAATTTTTCCCTCACTAGGTAAATTACATTGACACCTCTCACATTTTAGAAATTACAATCCCCTTCCTAAGGTTTAAAGTAGCATTACCAATTGCCCCTCGGTTAGTATTAGTTGGAAAAAAAAAATTCATCGAAAAAAAATTAATTGAAAAAAATTTTTGTTAGTAAAATTTTTAAATTTCTGATTAAAAACCAACGTAAACTCATTTTTTGAATTTATGTTTTTTTCTCAAATTTACAAACTGAGACAACCATTTATAAACCAAAAAAATTATCAAACAATTTTTATGACAGTTTTTAAAATTTTTGTAAATATAAATTGAAAACTGAAAACGAAATGGTTACCAAACAGGTTTCAGATGGTAAAAATGTTGTAAAATTAACAAATAAGTTACTAACGTAAGAAATAACTTATTAAAAGATTCTTAGATTATGTATAGTTTGATTTTTAGAATTTTTTTTAAAAAATTAAAAGTTAATTTGGTTAAGAAATGAAAAATAAAAAATAATTATTATTTTATATAATTTTTATCTTTTGAGTGGTTAGAAATAATTTTTTACAAATTAAATTGAAACAGCCATACGTATGTATATAACTTGTCCAAAAGTTAAAATGATAATTATTTTTTATTTTTTATTTCTTAACCAAATTAATTTTTAATTTTTTAAAAAAAAATTCTAAAAATCAAACCACACATTTTGATAAGTCATTTCTTACGTTGATAACTTATTTAATTATTTGTTAATTTTATGACATTTTTACCATCTGAGATCTGTTTGGTAACCATTTCATTTTTAGTTTTCAATTTATATTTACAAAAATTTTAAAAACTGTCATAAAAACTTGTTTAATAATTTTTTTGATTTATAAATGGTTGTCTCAGTTTGTAAATTTGAAAAAAAAAACGTAAATTTAAAAAATGAGTTTACGTTGGTTTTTAATAAGAAATTTAAAAATTTTACTAACAAAAATTTTCTTCAATTAATTTTTTTTTTCAATTAATTTTTTTTCAATGAATTTTTTTTTCCAACTAATACTAACCGAGAGGACAATTGGTAATGCTACTTTAAACCTTAGGAAGGGGATTGTAATTTCTAAAATGTGAGAGGTGTCAATGTAATTTACCTAGTGAGGGAAAAATTGGTATTTAAAAAAATTAAATTGCTGATGAGGGAATTTGTAATAAAATTTTAAACATCAAGGAGGGAGATATAATTTCTAAAACGTGAATAGAAAACTGTAATAAATATAAACCTCAGTGGTGTAATTTATCCTTGATACTTTCTTTTTAAAAATTTTGTTAGTATATATAGGTCCACCTCCTATAAGAAAATTCTAGGTCCATCCATAGTGATATATAAGGGGCCATATTATGTTTACGTAGTAAGAACTCCTATTTCAGCATCACAATTCTCCCATCAATGTAACAAAATTACCCATTTATAGGATTGCAATTCAAATAGATTTAGTCAAATTGAGAATTCGTCCAAGCTCAATTTGAAATGTAGAGAAACTTGTTCAAACCCAAATCTGAATTCATCTCAAATAGTTCAAATTCGACACAATTTTATGTTGGGTTAAGCATTTCATTTTTTGAAAAATAAAAAGCTTACCTAAAAAATTACAAACATAAAATTTGATATAAAATTAGTTTCGTGTTATGTGTACAAATAATCGAATTGGTTACATTATAGTATGGTCCAGTCCAATCATGGAAAACTAATCATAGTTTTATAATCATATTTTAAAAATAAAATTTGAGTAGTTTAAGTTGGAAAAACCCTAGACACCGATTGATAAATTTTATCTCGATGCCTAACTAAACTTGAAATTGACTCAGACATTAAGATAGACTAGCTGAGATTGGGTCCATTCAAATTGGCCCAAACCCAGATCGCGGTAATGAGATCAAACACCAAACATAGGCTATAAAAATTAGAGAAACTACATCCTGATGCATGAGGGGGTGCAAGAACACATCAAGAGGTGCAAGTTCATTTGTACCTCATCACAGGCACACTTACACCTTTCATGTGTTAGTAATTTTTTTCAATTTCACCCACCTGCACGTAATTTCTCCTAAAAATTATAAACCATTAGTCAACAAAGTAAAACTTCACTAGCTAAACCAAGCAAGACCCATATAAACAAAAAGTTTTTTTGGTGTAATTTTTCATAAATTAAAAATAAATAATCAATGATAAAAAGCCTACTTTAATTTTTTGATAATAGTTCTTTTTAAAAAAAATTTATTGAAGATATTGAGACATAGATGACACCCACTACGAATATAATCCATGGATTTACTTAATCAAGAAGAGGTGCATGGAACAAAGTCACACCTGTCACATATGAAAGCAAAAAAACATTCATTCACATATGTATGTATACATAAGAAATACGTCTTTGTAAAATAAATAGAAAAATATAGTTTTGTGTAAAATGTGTATTATAATGTAGTTGGAAGAGGTAAAAAAAACATTAGAATACAAAGCAGAAACAGAAACAGTGGGAGGTGTTGCCTGCCTTATCTGGTGACGAGGACTGATGAGTGAGAAAGTGATGAGAGAGAGAGAGAGAGGAGAGATGGGGTTTTGTCGAACTTGGACTGTGGTCCAAAGACCCTGTCAGTCTCTGTATGCCAGAGGAATCCATGTGACAACACAGCTTCAGTTTCACACAAACCCTTCACCTCTTCTCTCCTCTCCTCTCTCCAAAGAGTACATCCATACTATATATTAGCAGCAATCACCCTAATTATTCATAATATCCCTAACTCCCAAATTTTTTCCCCAGTATTTCTCTTGCCTGATTTTTGGCACAAAGTTGTCAATGTCGGAAGGGATACAAGGGAACTATACAGGAAACTATATGGTACACAAATTAGTCAATGAAAAAGTCTAGCAATACAAGAATTTATCACAATTTCACAATGAGAGGATTATGTCCGATTCTACAATTGAATTGCAAATAGAAAAACCGTTATTTATTGAAGTTAGGAAGAAAGGGGAGGCAAGGGTTGCGGGTGGCATGGCGATGGTGGTAATGGCATCGGGGAAGAGGGTTGGGGGAGGGCAGTGACTGGGAAGGGTAGGGGAGGGGTGGCTGGCTGCCTGCTGGAGAGTGTGGGAGGGAGGAGGAAGAGAGAGGAGAGAAAGGGTCAGAGCGAAAAATGATTGGGGCAAGAATGTAATTTTGACCATGTTTTCGCAATTTTTTAAGGTGTGATTATTTTAGATTCCCACATTTTTGCAATTATTTTCTTCTTTCCATTTTTCTACAATTTTCTCAACTTTTTATCAATTAATTGAACAAAAAATTAGCAATTGTACATCTTAGGAAGATAAATAGTACAAGAACCAAATTAAGAAAAAAAAACAGTATAGGAACCACACCAAGACTGGCCAATAATTTAGGAGAAAAGTACAATTTACCCTTCTTAAAATTGTGCTAGAGATTTTCGCAACATCTCTGAAATGTTTCCTAAAACTTTCATGAGAATTGATACAAGTTTCCGAGGAAACCAATTTCCCCTCTTGAAAGAGAATTTCTTTGCAATTATATCTGTATATATATTTTTAACACGCAATCAATAAAAAGGAATAGAGGCTGCAACACGTAGAGCTAAGACTCGATCTTGGTTATCACACCCATTGAGGGAATACCTCATCCGCTAAATGAAACCTGATCTTTCTGGTTACTATGTTTTGGCCACCCAAGTACCAACTATCTAATAGTTCATCTTCTTTTCCCCTATAGCACTGCTTTATTTGCGTACTAGAAACAAATAATGTAAATAAATAAACAAAAAGCCAAAATAATCATGAACTGAAAATAACACACAGAAACATGCATACCTACCTCGCTGCATGAGTGCACATTGTAGAGGCCCAGAAACATGAAACTGCATGTGCATGACAATCGGTAATGCTTGATATTTCTTGTGCCCTAGGGACCATCAGCAATATCTCCACCATAACAGCTCAAGATCTGGCACCAGAAGGTATCATATATGGCCACATAACTAAAACAGAAGGAAGGATGAGAAAAATAAATTGCCTTTAACAGCATATTTTGAGAGAGAGAGAGAGAGAACATCTAGCTACCTTGTTTTCAGGGCAGAGATGGTCCATGAACATTATTGCCAAATGCCAAATTTACATTCCAAAGAAGAACAAACAATGTTTTTCTCTTGATTTTTAAATATACAAATTGGAACATATAACCATCGGTTGCTACGAAAGAGAGTTGGATTTTGTCAAATAAAATGTAGTTCAAAAAGCGAAGTTATATGCATTAGATATAAAAAGGTTCTGATCTACCAAAATTTAAATTTAATGCCACAAAAATCTACAAATCCAACAAGAAGGGAGAGAATAAACGCATATATAAACAAGATAGCAAGGGCTGAGACCGATGAAGCAAACAGGGTATCAACAAACATGTTAACCAGCCCCGTGAGAACATTTGCCTGCATGGATAAATGTGAATATACTGTTAGTATACCATCTTAAGCTCGAGAAAGGATGTAAAGTATTCAAAAATGGAAAAATGCTTTGCATGCATCAATTCTCACGGAAATTCCCATCAGAATGATATGAAAATGGCAGTTTTGGAAACATAATCCCCGACAACTTATTTTGATGTAATAGGTGACTCATTTTCCACATTAGAATGTATGCAAATATGGTTACGTTTTTCTTCATATAGAACAATTAGAAAAAATGGAACGAGAGGATATATATTTCACCAGAAGAAATGATCCCAGTAGATTTCGGTTGAATGCTTGTTCCAGTACAGAAATCTTATGTCCTGGGATGTAATCAGATAGCATTAGGATTGCTAAGACCTGAAAAGTTGCAAAAAATTTAAGAGGGTTGAATAGTTTTAATTAATAAAGAGTACTCCATAACCATTGCCTATTTGATTAACACAGTGATGGGGAACAAGAAAAGATTGGATGAAGATTAAAGATTTATTTTAATGATATCCTCTTATTTATAATTTAATAGGTTTTATTGTTTTATTACTCTAATTATGATAGTTTTCTTTTTGGTTACTCTCAAATAGAATTTTTTTGGATGCCTATAAATAGGTCTGTTATGTAATAGTTTCATAAACTATAATATTGAATTAAATTTTGAGATATTGAGAATAGAGAATTAGAGTTTCTTTTATGAGAAATGCTAAAGACCCACAATGTTAGTCCCACAATGATATGGCAAGGAGATTGGGCCTTGCATGATTGAGTTTGTGACAAACAAAAAATTGACACATAACTTGCCATATCATTGTGGGTAAATTGTAGATCTCAATCTTTTTCCTTCTTTTATTTTGTATGGCCTTTCTTTTATTTTCTTTTAGTTGTTCTATTCTCGCTGGTTGTCCAGCATCATAAAGCCTTATTGCTTCTCACCTAAACATTGACTTCTATAAATAAAATCTATAAATTTATAATAGAGAGGTTTAGGGCATTAAACTTTCACCACAAAAACTAATTAAAAATAATAATCCTAAGGTTTATTACTTCATAAGAATTTTATTTCAATGATTAATTCAACATATATTCAAATATAAAAACCAAAAGGCTAATAACTCGCAAAAGGAAAGCAATCCCAATCGGTCAGATTAACTTCTAGATAAACGAACAAACACAATGAATCATTGACACCGGATACACAAGTCAACAAAGGCAAAACCATTAGATATGCTGGTTTCTCAACGAGTTGCAGAACAGATAAAACCATCATATTTGAGAAGTTATTAGCAGAAAGAAAAAATGAGAATAACCTGGAGATTTTGAGCCAATACAAAAGTAACATAAGCTGCATTGCACTGCAATAGAATTGTCCATTAGTTTTAATAAAATTTTATATTTATAAATGAGAATTGAGTTTTTCTTCTTTTTTTTGGGTGAATAAGTTTTTCTTCTTTGTTTCCAAAGAATAACATTCATCTAAAAAAAATGGTCCATTTATTACAAAAGTAAACAGAGCAATATGCCCTACTATTCTGCGTGAAACTCTTTCCACATGCCTGTCCAGAAGCATAGTTAATAACCTGTCTCATTCAGAAAAAATAAAAATAAAGATCAATTAAAATGACAGCAGAAGATAATGAGATGACAAAGACTCCAATGATAAAGATATATACCAAAACAAAAGAGATAGAATCCAGACTCTGATTCTCGCCCATTTATTGGATCTCAACACTTGCTCAGAGTTACCAAAAAACAGATAGCTGCCCAATTGGACACCAATGAGATACATACCCCAATATCCTAAGAAGAAAAACAATCAATTTCTTGGCAAAAACTTAGTATACCAACACAAATTCACCTAAATAT
The DNA here is from genome assembly GCA_030407325.1 of Camellia japonica. Lineage (NCBI taxonomy): Eukaryota > Viridiplantae > Streptophyta > Magnoliopsida > Ericales > Theaceae > Camellia > Camellia japonica. Next base: position 22,590,934 of record JAPPVO010000007.1, read on the forward strand.
TATACATGATCCATTAAACAAAATGCAACCAAGTGAATTAAACTCACTATTACAATAAAGTCCTTAATTAAAAATTAAGGTTGCAAGTCGGACCTGGTTGGATATAGACCTATGATCAGACAGGAACATTTTTCTTTATTTTACAAGCCATTTCATTATTGAAGGCACCAAAAGGAGATGTTGTCCCAAGTATACACAACATATAGAAAATAAAAATAATAAAAATCCATACCAATGTATCCTTGCTATTACAAAATCAAGAAAGCTCTCCATAACCCAACCATGTAAAAGAATAATAAATAAAAATAAAAATAAAAAACTCTTCTTAATCTACATATCAGTTCTTTATCTTCACCTAATTTATTTTATTTCATACCAACATTAACAAGGCAAAAGTGATCCAATATTTCAGAGTATTTGAGGAAGTCTAAAACAGTATTTCAGTAAACCCAAGGAAAGACAATCGATCTCATAACAAAAACCATACCATCCTAGCCACCATACAGCAGATGAGAAGATAATCCACCAACTCCATGCCTCTTTGATCATACAACAGAAGTTGGGGAAATATATTTCCCATTCTTATCAAATAATCCATTCTTAAGCTCTTGCCATGTGCCACGGATCATGCCAAAAAAGCCTCATTCGTTGGAGATCAGTGCCTCAGAAAACCCTTCAAGGGAAAGATATCTCCTAACTAAGCATCAAAACTTTGTAACTTGACATCAAATTTGTTCAATTTCTAAAACATTGTACCTCACCTCATCAGGCTCCACCTCTGTAGCCATACCATTTCCAAAATAGCACTATCTCAGCAGCCTTGAGATCATGCATTGCCCTCATGAAAATAGTGTCCCAAGTAATTCCCGCTTTAGACACTGTGAAATAATCTACCACCCTCACATCTGTATAAACCATAATCCCATGCAAAACATCATTGTACAAGCTATTGACACTTCCAGATGTCATGCGGCTTATGAGACAAATAAACCCCCTCTCCCAAACCCCTTTCTTCTAGCAAAGCTAATGTACTTCTAATTATGGGACTTTGCCCTTCCTCAGCTAATTCCCTTCCATTAAACATAGTCTATTTTTTTTCAAATTAATCATGTAAAAACACATCTCTAAGAGCATTATGGAAGCATTATGACCCTTTTGTTTTACATTTTGTCTACACAAACCTCCACCCTCTTTAGATTTTGGTTCAATATATTTGATTTTTTCATCCTCCCGGGGGCATAAATAGGAAGGAGTTTGGGGACCCTTTGGATTGCTAAATTCATCATTTTAGAATGGAAATATATCACGCGTTCCAAAATGTAAATCATTACGGTATTACCATTTTCAGTAACACTGGCTTGAAGATATATATATATATATGCACAGATGAGGAGGCCCTCTATTCCTAGAAGGGTTAGGCCATCTAGGCTGGCTAATGCACTATGAAGCATGGATACTCCAAAGAAGGTGTCACATGAGTATCCAATAAGTATCGGATACGGATACGGATAAGGATACGCATCCGATACGGTAAGATCATATCGGATAGGGCAAATAAGTATCCGATTTTTTTTTTTTTTTTTTTAAATTTCGGATATGGAAGGGATACGCAAGGGATACTTGAGCGATATGCCAAAGAAGTATCCAATTTTTTTTTTTTTTAATTTTTTTTTATTATTTTATATTTATATTTTTTTCAATGGTCAATACTCTCTGCTCTCATTCTTCTTCTCTTCTTTTTTTTTTCCTATCCCTTAGGCTACTTTATTTAATTTTTTTTCCACATTTTTTTTTTCCTTCACTGTTTTAATGTAAGTATTTCTTGACCAAATTTTTAATTTTAGGAACTTTAATGTTAGTATTTCTTTATTTAATAGGAATCCCTCTCTTTACTTATTAATTTGCTTGAAGTTTTATTTTCATGCATATTACATTACTAAAATTATTATAAAAAAATATATATATTACAAACGTATCCCTACTGTACCCGTATCCTATTTTTGTCAGATTTTGGCATATCGCCATATCCCGTATCCATATCTGTGCTTCCTGGCTAATACATGTAGCAAAGGCAAACACTCCACTATGTGTAAGAAATAAGTAGCAGGGTCTGTGGGGGCATCAACACACTGTGGAGTCTGTGGGGCTCAACAAACTGTTAGTGGAGAGGCCTCAAGCTTATCGCATTCTAAATGACCAAAACATTCGGAAAAGTCATTTTCAAAATCTTTCTTTCAAAAATTCACGAACCACAAAGTGGAAAAATAACAATATCCGCAATCATATGGCCAAAAACTCTCAAATACTAAATAGTTCACTAGTGCAACAGCATAAATCCAATTGAAAGACCAAACAAGAAAGCAATTAAAACACTAAACTATTTTAAGAAGCCTCACCAAATATGCTACAAATCCCCTCCTTGTTTTGGCTAATGATGTCTATTCCCCTTTTGTTAGAAAGCAAATAGACATTTAAACCATGCATCAAGCAAACTTGATACCCTGGAAAATTAAATTTGAAAAGAAATAAGTAATAAAAATAAATAATAATTAAAAAAAAAGAAGGAAAGAGGTTTCTAAAGAAAAATTGTAAACGTAGGAAATAAATGAAAGTATACCTAGAAGAATCAATGAACCAAGAATTCCAGAATATTTTGGGGGAACATTAATTATTGATGTTAGGATTGATACAGCAGCAAGTGTGAAAAAAAAATTCCATTGAACTCCATATTCCCCCACGTGGACCTACAAGGAAAAAGTGAAGATTGACCTCATGTACAAGAAGCATAACTAGGTAACAAATTAACTTGAATAACCCTTATTATGGCATAGACATAGCTAAAATAACACATCAATAGCGCAGTGAATAAGTACTTTAGGTTATAAAAAAAAAAAAAAAAACACTTTTGGGAGGAAAATTATATTTAGTTTCATTTGTTAACCTCCTACCAGGAATTTTTTAGGGCAAAATCCATTTTACCTCCTTGTGGTATGGCCCTATAGCACTTTATCTATCCATCTTTTAAAAATAACCACATACCTCTCTTGTGATTTTAGACTAAATTGCACTACTAACTCGGTTAACTTTAGTGATAAAAAGATGACATAGCCTTTCTTCTTCCATGAAAACGGTGTCGTTTTAATTATTGGAAAAAAAAAAAAAAAACGTGAAACAAAGGAGGGAAGAGGAGAAACAAAGAGATAGAGAGAGGGGAAGACGCACACAACAGGAGAAGAGAACGAGAGTTTCCAGCACAACCACCATCACTTGCGTTCTCCACCGGTGAGAACCGTCCTCCACAGTCGTCAGCCATTGTTGTCCACCAGAGCAAAATGAAGAGAGAAGAAAAAATCTTTCCAAGTGTTTGTGTTGTGTTAGAGAAGTAGAGAGTAAAATGGGGCAAGAAGAGGATCCACAAAGGCTAAAGAGGATTGCGGTGGCAGTGTACGACTATGATAACGACCCAAGATGGCCGGACTACTGGTCCAACATATTCATCCCTCCCCACATGTCCTCTCGCTTCAATGTCATCAACCACTACAAAACCCCCCTTCTTTTGATTCACTATTCCCTGAATTTCATTGAAATTGAATGCAACCACATTTAATTTCATCTGGATTTTACTTATTTGGTTTAGTTGTTTTGCCTTTTTGGTTCTGAATCTTGATCATTCTTATGAGTTATTAGAGGATTATTATGATTACTGGACTTAAGTTTATAAACCCCAACATGCACTTCTACCTACACTAATGCTCATCATTATTATTCATATATACATTATATATATACTATTAGTATCAAAACAGAGTCTGAAGATTGGGGAGAAGATGAGGCAGTGTATGGGAGGTGGGGAAGGGTGGCAAGGGAAGGAGAGAGGGAGAGCGGGTGGCTGGGAAGCAAGGGAAAAAGGATTTGATGGCTGGTGGTGGGTTTAGGGTTAGGGTTTTCTTTTGGAGAAGATGAAGATTGGGGAGAAGATAAGGATATGGTGATTTTGTCCTTTTACATTAAAAGATTGATTTTAATTATTTTTTTTCTTCCCAAGTCTCTTAAAAGGCACGTGCAATGCAATTTCTGTTAATTTTCGACAGAAAATGTAACCGGAGCAATTTAGTCCAAAATCATAGGGAGTATGTGGCTATTTTTAAAAGATGGGATAAAATGCACAAGGAAATAAAATAGATTTTGCATAATTTTTTATTGTCAGAAAAAGCATCAAAATGAAAGGAAACAATTAAAATAATAAAAGAAAAACTAACCAAGTTGGTAGAATCAATGGTCTAAGACCAAACATCACCAAATTAAAAATAGATTTCAAGTTTCAACAACAGAAAACAATTTTATTGCACATTTCTTCTTAATACACAGCAAAGCAAATATATCATATATGATCAACAAACACAGACAAACTAAGGATTATTTTACCTGGTAGTCTACACTTGCTGTGGAAACAAGACGCGCAATACCAAGAATAATAAGTGGACTAGTAGATTGAAGCGTATCTCTCAACTTCCTGAGAAGCACCATCATTAATAAACAAAAATCATATGACATGAAAGCTGAGCATAGTTCATTACATAAAAGCATTATTTAAAAAAAATAATAATTTGAGTTTGTAACATTCAATGCTAAACATTCTATTTAATCAACCAAAGGAGAATAGATAAGTAAATGGCAAACAAGTACATGACTCATATTATTAACACCACATAAGAGACAGTGATATAATTTCATTAAGTACACCTCTATGCTCAAATCAGCATAAGAAAATCATCCACAGCAACCAGATCCAATCCTGCAGTGCCCAATAATATGAGGCTACGCTACTCCTGCCTTGGTCAATCTCATATAATCTGAAACATAGCAGTTTTGTTAACACTAACGGCAATGCTATACAGTTTCAAAAACGATTCCACAAACTGAATATCCCCACAACAAATGTAATCCCAAAAACTAACTCTCCATCCATTTCCAACCCCAAAATGCACATGACTAAAAAAGTCCTAGTTTGTTTATTTTTTTGGAGATCAATACTTGTTAGACTTTTTGTTATTCCAAACCATATCTGCATTAGTTCTCCAAACATATTTTCATGGTAAACGTTTAGCAAGTGTAAGACTGTATTAAAGAATAACAAAGACGGGTAATGCTGTGGTACACACCCTACGGGGTTGATTACCACAAATGTCATAACTCAATCCTATGAGTTATAACTATAAAAAAAGAAAAATGAAAAAAGAGAGAGTTATAACCGAACACCACATAAGATATAACCAAAGAGCTTTTGGATCATAACCAAAATAATGTCATAACCAATATCACAATAAGTCATAACTGACACCTCAATAGGTCATAACCAAAGACCTCAAAGGTCGTAACTAGGGCATATGGTACACACCCCAATAATTTTCCAACAGAGACACAGGAGGGAACAGAAGTTGAAAAGGAAGAGAAAGGAGGGAAAGAGAGACAACATGAGAGAAAGGGAGGGAATTCCAGCCATAAGGTATTTTTTTCTTACAAAACAAAATATGTTTCAAATAGCCTTTTATGTGAAAAAAACGCATTGCTTAGGTGTCAATACCCTACAACACAACATGTTATTCCACTTAAACAGTCATGTAGGTACCCCCAACATCATAGGCATCACAAGCTACTAAACAAAATAACTAAAGAGCACTTAATTTCCGTCAAACAACGATCAAGTACAATAAATCCTAATAATATAACAACATCAGGTCTCTTGTAATTTCTCCCCCTTTCTCTCTTGGGATTTGCTTTCAAATAAGGTACCCAACATTGAATATGCCCAATCAAACCAGCTCAAAATTAACGTATAGATCTATTAGTTAATGATTAACATAAAAAAAAGTCTAAGTTGGTGGTGCCATAAATGATGGCCTCATTATTTGGCCTTTGGCATTCGCTCCCATGTGGATTCAAAGATTAGTATTATATTCAATACTGAGTACTTCCTTTCCAATAATGCCAGTAGATATGAAATCATATATCTAAAGGGAAAAAATAACAAGAGCAAGAGACAATTGCCACAAAAATCTAACATTTGCTTACGAGGCTGATACAAATGGTCAAGGGAAGGCATTCATTGTCTATATCAAAAAGAATAAAATTTCTAATGAAATGTTAAGTTTTTCCTTTTAATTTGTAAGATGAAATCAAGAGGATGATTTGAAAAAAAAATTAAATTAAATTAAATAATGACTTACAATGTTGAGAAGCCCCGAGCTTGCCGTGAAACCAATGAATTTGTCAATACAAATGAGCCTACCCCTAGATCCATCTGAAATAGTTTAAGAAAATAAAGGAATGAATTATATTGGTTCAAGTGATATAGTCCTTGATGAACACATAAAGCAGGTACTGAAGACCACAATTATAAAAAATAATGGATCCAGTATTTATCAGCACAGAGGGAAGAATTACATACAAATAATACAAAAAAACATGTTTAAATAAAAACATGAAGAATTTCAGAAAAATAAAATGAAAATCAGCTTGCACTAAAACTATTTTCACCAATAATATCACTGCAATAAAATTATTCTTTGTGAGATACAAGTCACAAAAATATAAAAATAAAAAATAAACAGAAGGATCTCAACAGCATATAATTCATTTTTTTTATCACGCAACAGCATATAGTTACAGGCATTTAAAGTTTTAAAGAGCAATTTCTCTAAAGGAAGTTTTTTTTTTTTTTTTTTTGGTGATAAGTAACTTCTCTGAAGGATGACAAAGAAAGTGATGGTCCAAATCTTTTGGAAGACACTTGACATTGGCAAAGAAGAAAGTCAAGGGGATGTTTACTAGCTACATGGGGAATGGGGATTGAAGGGCAGCAAAGCAATGGATATGCAGATCTCTTAACAAAAAGATGTTACTTATTCTTGACAGGGCTGCCTTGACATATTGCTTTAAGAAGATGGGCTCCCCGTCATCAAAGCCTCTGTTCTACACAAATATAACCTAACAATCACACTAAGTCATCATTCACAATCTTAACAAACAGTGTCCATGGCTTCATCATCCTGGTGCAAACCAATTCAACTCACAAATTCACAATGATGTATTGAATTTAATTTAGAATAAGTATTTGTTGATTGAGCAGCATAGTTGGAAATAATGCCACTTCAAAGTGTAGCACTACCATCTCAAAAGATTATTGTCCTTAATACCTATTCGACTGGGCCCCCACACACATCAACAACACTAATATCAACATAATCCATCAGATCTTTCTCATTTTTGCACTACACATGAGTTGCTACCAAAATAAGATAAGCAATAAAATCTAGAACAAATTTGATTTTAAAGCAGATAAAATAATCAGAACCACAAGTGGATGCATAAATACATACACATTTCAAAATATGATATTGATACAGATTGAATGTTACCAGACTAGTACCATAAGCCTCAGTTTTTGCATATCTTCTAGGAAATATTTTGAAATCCACAGCCAAAATACACAAGCATGTTATAATCATCTGCAGAATCACCTTTGTGAGACTAAAGCAGAAAATATAAGAACAAGAGTTTAGCCAGACAGATTAACAGCATAATCATGTATTCAGAAGCAAGACTGCATACAATAGTAACCCGGTATGACGAGATATTTTTCCTGAGAGAATCTACTTTATCTTCCAGATAAGGAGAAGCGCCATATCTGTATTCAAGGAGACATTTAAATTTAGTCAATGTCTTAAAATAGAACTCATTTTTATACTCAGCATCTTATGCAATATCCCCAAGTATTCTATATATATATATATGTGTGTGTGTGTGTATGTCACCCAAAAAATAAAATAAAATAAAATATGAAAAATAAAATTATTAAACTACCAAATTTACCTTTTAGCTGGAACATCAGCCAAACTGCACATACACAAGTCCATTCTGATAGAACCTGACATTGAATAATTGTACAATTATCTGTGACAGTAGGTTTCACCAACTACATTAAAGGACAAGAGAACCAGTTAAGCTAGAGTGCTGATGACAAGACACCAGCAACTACCAATCCTCTCTCAACCCCAGTTGTGTATATCTGAATGAAAAAAAAAAAAAACTAAAATATTGCCCAAGACCCCAACCCAACATAGAAGTAGAACATACACATGGTATACAACACAAACAAAAACCCCAGGTGAAACTTGACAACAACTATTTCCCCATTGATGACTGAAATGTATTGATTTTTTTTTAGTAACAAAAATGGAATTATTTTAACAGTTTAAAGCACTCAGATGAATCATAAGTACGCAGAAAATAAGATTTATGGACCCCCGTCTCAAACTTCATAAGAACCAAACATTGCACTGTGAATTTTTCTATTGGTTTATTCCATGCAAACTTTTTAGATCAGACTGTGAACGCTTACCGTTAAAAATAGAAGCATAGGAAGAACAATAGATAGAAAATCTATAGCCATTGTTTCCATGTACGCCCTCAAACTTTTGAAACCAACAATTGCATCATCATTCTTTTTCATTGAAATCTTTGTGGTATTAGGATCTGAAGAAACAAAACAAACTGATTAGAAAACAAGAAAATCACTAACAGTTCCTCGCCTATTTTGGGCAAAGTAACCCAACCAATAATATTAAAGCAACTGGCTTTGTATTGTAAGCAAATGGAAAAATAAAAATTCCACGCAAGATCTGGTAGATAGAATAGATTGAAGACCTAAATGCTGATATTAAAATACAACATAATTAAAAGTTCAGCATCCCACCTGGAGAAATCAAGTTTACTCAAATTCAGCCACAACACCAATAGGCAAGAAGCTCACTCACTAAACACGGCATCACCCAGACCACATCACAAATGAGCAAATCAAGTTCCATAACTCTATAGCTACCGGACAATGGAAAAGAATGTGATTGACGCTCTCCCTTGCCTGCTTGCACATAAAACACCACTCTAACATTTTTTTTTTGACAAATACAACGCCACTCTAACATTACCTTCTGTCATCATCTAGGACTATTAATAGTCAGGATTGCCTACAGAGCAGTTGCCCAAGAGAAAAAAAACACAACCTTGGGAGGAGCTCTACTTTTCTAGATGCTTTTCCAAGAAAAAAGGGAACCCCTCCCTCAGATATAGCCTAGTAGAAAAATGAACTGGAAGAATTCCAAACCATGACAGCCTGATCTCTCTAATGAATCTCCAAATCATAAAAGCAAGCCCAGGAAAAGTCTCCATTCTGAAGTTTTCAGTCCTCCAAAATCGAGGGTTCCACACTATGCCACTATTTTCAATGGAAAAATACTCTTCAACAACCATGTTACGATCAACTGTTACCCAAAAGAGGTACCGGAGAAAATCCCCAAGGCTGTGTTTTGTTGGGGGATTTGGAGAGAGATTTGAAAAGGGAAAAGGCAAAAGTGTGAAATGTAGATATATTTTATTCACATTTTACCTACCTTTTCCCTTTCCCTTAAATACATACAATATATATTTATATGTATTCAATATATATTATATACACACAAATATACAAATAAATCAAATGGCATATTGGATTTCAACTTTAAATTTTGATTTTGCATCTGATTTATCGATTTCTCACTTTGATCGCAACGCATAAAACATATTCTTTGATCTTTCAACGAAAAAACCATCTGAATCCTTTTTGCACAAAGTGTGTTGGTAGTTTGTGTCACAAATATCATTGACTATTTTCATCTAACAAGGATGAGTAAGGATTCATGTTCGCAAGGGATCTGACGAGAATATTTACATGTAGACAATCATGCTAACTAATACACAACCCTCCTCCTTTGCTTGGATTTGGGACCAGTTTTATAAAAGATTAAACAATAAGCATGGCACTAGCGGAGGAGAAATTATTCAATGCTCCTAGAGCAATACTCTATTCCATTTACAAATTGACACTTAACACTTTATCTCCTAAAACACTAACACAAAAGTGGTAGATCTCATGATTTAAACCAATAACTACTCATTTGGAGCACCACCTAGACTTGCTCCACGAGAATTGAATAATTTCTCCAGGCGGAGTTGCCAAGGGGAGGGGAAGACTTAAGTTGACATGTGATTATAGTGAAAAAAAATGGATATATTTAATTTAACTGAATACATAGTCCTTAATAGAGCAGAATGGTGAAAAACGACTCACGTAGCCGACCACGCTTGATTGAGACACAAAGCATAGTTTCGTTTAGTTTGGTTTGGTAAGGATGAGTGACGACGTGTCTTCCTTTCCTTTTTTTCTGTTTTTCTTTTTTGATAACTTAAAAAAACTTGCATAAACTAGTTTTAGATGGAAAAAAAAACAAAATTTGAACCATGTGTCTTACCTTGTATGTCAATGGCGCAGAATAAATGCCGCAGAAGAATCAGAGCCTACAAAAACACCAAAGAACAGCAAACAGAATTGCGAGATGGAGATGACAAATTGAAAATGTAAAAGTGAGGCAAATTAACACTATCAGATAATACAATCAAATGCATAGATTTTGAACTAGTTCATTAAAATGTAAGGACTCAATTTGCGCAAACAAACAAGCTCTTAAATATAACTCACAGGTATTACAGTCGCAAGCGCGAAGATTTCAACCATGGTAGATCCTGTCAAGTTGCTCACAAATCTGACCACAACAAAATGAGATTCAAAAAACAATTACTTCAATATATATATATAGATTTATACATACACGTATATGTGAGAGAGAGAGAGAGAGAGAGAGAGAGAGAGAGAGAGAGAGAGAGAGAGAGAGATTGAACAAGGCTTAACTGTTCTTTTGAATGCTTGTTAGGATTGAAGGAGATTACAGGAGAATCCATTGCTGACTAGAATGGGAACAAAACCTAGAGAGAGAGAGAGAGAGAGAGAGAGAGGATTGCAGAGGAGAAGGTACTACGTCGGCGGCGAGCTTTGACGGTTGAGTCGTTATGGTACGTCAGTAAGATCCGTTTGAGGAATCCAAGCACAGAATTGGATAGTCCGTATCCTTTCGCGACCCGTTCAGAACCCGATCATGCTTCAAAGAAGAGCCCGATGGATACAAATTACACACATCAAAAAAAAAAATCTTAAAAATATAATTGAAAATATGATAATATTAGTATAACTACCATATGAACCGCGCGATGCACGGGCTAAATGAATAATTAAAAATAATTTTAAAATTAAATAATAATATAAAATTTATTTAAAGGTATATAAAAATAATTTAGAATGAATTAAATTTTAATCATTTTATTATAATATATATTTTAGTTGTTATGTTATTAATTGTATGTTATAAGTTCTCAATAAAAAATAGATGTTATAATTTAATTGATAAAAATGAAAAAATATAATAAATTAAAAAATTATATTTATGATAAAATAAAAATAAATTTTGTTTTATAATTTTTTTAGCTTTAGTTTTTTCTATTGTAAAGTTTGCCATAAAACCTAAACATACATTTTAGAGATAAAATAATATATATTTTGATAAAATCGTTAAAATCATTCAAAAGACCAACCAACTTAAACAAAAATTAATTAATTAAAATTATTATATTTTATTTTATTTTAAAATTAAAACTGTCTTCAACTGAAACGTGCACAATATTAATGGGAGCATATGTTTACTTTATATAAGTGAAACAACTCACTTTTTCCGTCTTTTTTCGATGTGAGATTATGTAAAATTAACAATTGTTCAGGCGGGAAGTTTATTTCGAATCAAACAATATCAGTCATTTAATCTTGAATTAGGTCAATTTTTAGTTTATTTCGAATCAAACAAATCTAACTAATATATTTTGATAAAATTGCTAAGATCGCGGTTAAACCAGCGAATCAGTTAAATCAAAAACGGTTCAATCTAATCGGCTAGGTCAAAAGACCAATCAACTTATATAAAAATTAATTAATTAAAATTTGTAAATGTTTTTAATTTTAAAATTTAAACTATTTTGAACTGAAACATGCATAATATTACAATATTAAATAAGAGTATAAGGTTCATTTTATATAAGTGAAATAACTCAGTTTTTCCTTCTTTTCCTAATGTGAGATATCGAGATAATTTTTTTCAAATATCATAATAATTAAATTATAATAATTATATTTATGAAAAATAAGTATTTCTCAAATTGAGTCCATATAAAATTAGTTATTATAATTGAAATTGAATTTGTATAAAACTTTATAGGTAAATGAAAAAGGTATGCTAATGTGAATTTTTTAGAAAAAAATAAGCCTTTAGATTTTGCCATCTAAGTAAAAGAAAAACAGTCCTTTTATAATAATATATATATATATATATATGATAACTAACAGTTGACCTATGCAATGCACTTGCTATTTTTTTTTCCTAAAAATATTTGATGGTACAATATGTGTTATAAAATAATAATTTAAAATTAAAATATGATTTTAATTATTTATTTTAATAATATTGACGGTATTGTTTTATAAAATTATTACTTGAATACTTATATATATTAATTTTATTTAAATTATTTATGTATTTTGATAATTTTAGTTCTATCGTATTATAAAAGTATAATTATCATATAATAATTTTGTATGATATATATTAAATTATAAAATAGTAAAATAAGTACTTATTTTGATATTAAAAATATAGTTAAATTAGAAGAAGAATTAGTAATATAAAATTAAAAGTAATTACAACTATTTAATTTTCTTTTATATTCATTTGGAAAATAAAAATATGTAGAAATAGAAATTATATAAAATTTATTAAAAAAATCAAATATAAATATATTGTAGTTGGATTATCATATAATGATTTTATATGATATATATATTAAATTGTAATATTGTAAAATAAACACTTTTAATTAAATTAAAATATCAACTATATAAAATAAATTCAACAATGACTAACCAAGAAAGAATCACATAATAACATCTAAACCCAAAAAGAAAAAATAATAAAAATATTCAAATGATAGATATGTCTCAGTGTGTAAAATGATTAATCATTTGTAATATGATGTCAAAACATAAAAGAATTTATTGTTCAACAATTGAAAAAGTAATTCAAGCAGTAAATCCAAATTTTAGAGATTTCTCACGAGTATCATTGTTGTACAGGTTTTTCCTCATGTGAGTTATGATTATATAAAATAATGTAGGAAATAAAGTATAATTTCATATATAGAATCACTATAAAATTTGAACGACAAATCCATAATATAGAATAATATAAAATTGGTATTGGATATAGAATAATGCACGAAAAAATAAGGGAAAAAAAACAATTTAGCATTAAAAAAATTGTAATACTCTTGAAAGAATTAAGAAAAAAAAAATGGAATGCAAAATTAGTATTGGATTTGTGGATGATCTCAATTTACCATGAAAAATATATAGAAAAAAATATATTTGTCAGATCGAGTCCAAATAAAATAAGTAAAGTTAATATAATTTAAATTAAGTTTGAGTTTGTGTAGAACTCTATATATAATTAAAAAAATACATGCTGACATGACTCTCTTAGAGGGGGGGGAAAAAAAAAAAGCCCTTATAATGTCAACAATTGAAAAAATAACTTAAGCAGTAAATCTAAACTTTAGAAATTTTTTGAGAGTATTATAGTTGTACAAGTTTTTCTTTCTGTGAGTTGTGATTATATAAAATAATATGTAGGATATAAGGTATAATTTCATATATAAAATTATTATAAAATTTACGTGACAAATTCATAATATTGAAAAATAAAAAATGATTGAGAATTCTAAAAACTGAGCTTTAGGGAGTTTTAATTGTGATGAGCCCCACTGTGATGTGATATTTTGTGCTAGTTTCTCTTCTTCTTTTTTTTTTTTGGCCTTGCCACATAAGTAGAACTCTCTTTAGACCTCTACTATTACAGCTCTATATCTTCACTCTAGAATAATATAGGATTGGTATTGGATATAGAATAATGCACGAAAAAATAAGAAGAAAAAAAAAAAGACAATTTAGCATTAAAAAAAAAATTCTAATACTCTTGAAAGAATTAAGAAAAATAAATAAATGCAAAATTGGTATTGGATTTGTAGATGATCTTAATTTACCATGAAAAATATATAGAAAAAAAATATTTGTTAGATAGAGTCCATATAAAATAGGTAAAATTAATATAATTTAAATTAAGTTTGGGTTTATGTAGAACTCTATATGTAATTAAGAAAATACACGCTAACGTGGCTATCTTAAAAAAAAAAAAAAATGCCTTTATAATGTGTCACATAAGCATGAGAAAAATACTATTTTTAATATATATATATATATGATTTTTTAGGTATATCTTTGGGGTTTTGTATTATTTTTATTTTTATGAAATAATCGGAATCCCTCCATGTCAAGGAATAAAAATTTAGGTTTCGTTTGGCTTAATTTTGAAATTATGATTTAAGTGTAGATTATGAGTTAAGTATGGAATTATGAGTTGAGTTTTGAAAAGATAAAAATTTATTTAGTTATGAGTTTTAAAAAGGTTTTGAAATGTGTTTTGGAAAGAGTTTTTGAATTTTGAAAAGAATTTTGAGTTTAGTTTTTAGTTGTATTTTGAGTTTTGAGTTTTTGAATTTTGAGTTATATTTTGAATTTTTTTAGATTTTTTTTTAAATTATTACAAAAATGTTTTAAAAAATTATTTTTTATTTTAAATATATAATTTTGACTTAAATATTTTAAATTTTTTTAATTTTAAATATTTTATTTTAGTTTGTAAATATTTTAATTTTTATAATTTTAATATTTTAAACTTAAAACATAGAAAAAATATTAAAATATTTAAAAACATATTTATAAAATAAAAAAATATTAAAATATAAATTATATATTTAAAATATTTTAAAAGAATACTGCACACAAATGTATAAAATATATAGCACATTAAAATAAATAAATAAATATTTAAAATATAAAATATTTACCCTAAAAAAATAAAATTAAGAAATTTGTTAAATATTTTAAAAAAATAAATCCAAAAAAATATCAAAATATAACTCAAAATTAGGGGTGGGCAACAGTTTATCCGATCCGCAAAATCTGCATACAAATAGGTAGTTTCGTAGAGATAATACGGGCGGATGCGATTTAAAATATGGTATGTTTGCGGGTTGCGGGTGAGTTACCCGCAAGAATCCGCCCGGACTTTTTTTTTTAATTATTAATCTTACCCGTTGAGTTCATTCATATATCCTACCTAAATATTTTTGTCCAAAACAAAACACTCTTTATTCTTTAAAGTTACTGTAACATTACATTTGCTAATAGTATTATATCAACTAAAATTGAATAAATACTGATCATATTATTCTTGTTTCATAACTGAACTTGTCCCGAATGAAGTGTGATTTGGAATTTTAAATTCCTTAATGAATATGGAGTTCTAGTTTAGGATTTTGAAATATGTGCTTGTGTTAGTTTATGATTTGATTTAGGATTTTGAATAATTTGTTTGTGTTATGAATTGATTTTGTTGTGTTTTTAATTTTATAAGTTTTAATTCATTAATTATTAATGTTGGAGCATTTTAGAAAATGGAGAAAAAATGGATCAAAATAAATATTTACAAAATGAGAAAAAAAAAAAGGCTCAAAAATAAATTTTTGAAGAAAAAAATCCAATCCACAAACTGCCCGCACATCCGCAAACCCTATCCGCACAAACCGCAAACTGCACTGTTGCAGGTTGACTTTTTCCCAAATCGCATAGATGCGGGCGGGTCCAAACTGATTCGCAAACTGTCCAAATCCGAACCACGAACACCCCTACTCAAAACTCTTTTCAAAACTCATAACCAAATAAATTTTCTCCTTTTAAAACTCAACTCAAAACTCAAAATACGACTCCACGCTCATATCATGATTCTAAAAATAAATTTAAAAAACAACATGAAAAAAAGTTGAATTTTTTTTTTTAAATAGAGTTTTGAAAAGAGTTTGATTTTGAGTTTTGAAAAGAGTTTTGAGTTATGTGTTTGGTTATAAGTTTTGAAAATAATTTTTAAATTGAGTTTTGAGTAGTTTTGAATTATGTATTATAAATTTTGGAAAGAGTTTGAATTTTTTTTTTATTGGAATAATTTCAAAAGAGGACCTTTAGTGTACGGTAATATTGACATAACCTTTGAAAAATTCAAAATGTAAACTAGTGCCTCGTTATTCAATTCGAAGGCTTCACATTTGAATTTGTAAACTAGTTCCTTCTATCGTAATCCAAATTGGAACTAGTATCAACACAAGCTTCCCTAAACGAGCCTAACCTAATCAATTTATAGGATTCAATCCAAGCCCAGTCCTAGTCCAACTAAACTTAGTTCTGGGCCTGTTCTCTTTATCCTAACCCAAAACTCTCTCTCTCTCTTCTCTCTCTCACCCATAGTTGTTGTCTAGGGTTTTGGATTTGAATTGTTGGAGTCTTATCATTTTTTTACATTGTATTCTTAATTTTTGATGTTTATAGTTGCTCGGACATGAGTTATTATTTGGAATTGGTGTCATATGAATTATTATGATTGATTTCGTTTGCTCACATAGATTCACCTATTTTTTATTTGTTTTAGCAAAATGGGTACTATGTTATTATAATTTTGCTTCAAGATATTACTTGTGGGTTGGTTTTTTAAAGTAATTGTTGTGATATATTATGTTGTTCAATTGATTGAGCATAAATTTAGCTTGTGATTGGTTTATTCAGGTGATTTTTATGAATGTATTGAACTTTTGAGCCATTATCCATCTGCAATTTTCATTGTCTTCTTGTTATTGAAATTTGAAACTAAACTTGTTATTGGAAAACCTGTAAAAATTAATTAACTGCTTATTGTTTGAAATGGTTTTTGATTTTAGTATATATAGCATTTTTATTTTGAAAATTTGTTAAGTTAGTTTGAATCACTAGCTAAATTACATAGTGATGTTGGGGCAAAATACAAAATCTAAGGTAGCATTTGGTTTGTGTTTAGAATTTTGATTTGAGTGTGGAGTTATATTTTGAACTTATGAGTTTTGGTATTATGATTTGAAAAGATAAAATTTATTTGATTATGTAGACACCTCATTTTTGACCGACCTTAAGACTCAGACGTCACTGGTTGAGCGCTCGGTGATGATGCATATTGTGCTTGTTTTGAGGTTGCGGAGTCTCGGCTGCGAGCCTTGCCTCCGGACTTCGGGGCTCTTTTGTGCTTTGCCTCGGTTTGCGAACCAGATCCTGTTTTTTCTGTTTTCTCTTCCCGAAGGGTGGGAGAGGCCTCGTAGACCATCTCTCAGTGGCCGTAGGCTACGTTTCATGGTCGTAGGCCATTTTTCCCGTTTGGAGGCCAGTTTCCAGTTTTCAGAGCCGTCGGCCGTGTGCCTCAGTTCGAGACCGCTTAACTACCACCGTTTGCTCCGATTTTTGGCACACACCTTGTTTCCTCTCCTTAGAGGGACACTGTGGCCCGGGAGACCACCTTCGTGGTCATACGCCACCTCCGGTGCTTAATAGCCTGTTTTCGGGGCCCCGGGCCGCGCGTTTTGGCCCCCGAACCCTCGTTTTGCATCGGTTAGGGTTCATTTTTGGTATGGACCCTATTTTCATTGTTTGGAAGGTGGTAGGATGGTGGGAGACCAGCAATTCTTTTGAAAATCATTTTCTCTCTCCTCCAGCCGATTTTCTTGACAAAAAGCTGGTTTTTCTCACTTTTGGACCTTAATTTCTGGTTTTTCATACCACCATTGTGTTGTGCTCATCTGGGAGGCCACCAATATGGGTAGGCCGACCAGTATTTCTTCTTGACCCTTTTGAACCTTGCTAGAAAGCTGGTTTTCCTCTCTCATGGGTGACATTTTCTGGTTTTCCACCATACAGCTGTATTCTACTCATCTGGGAGGCCACCTTTCTGGTATGGCCGACCAGCATTTCACCTTGAACCTTTTGACCCCTGGTCGGCCGACCAGGGGGAGTGGCCAGCCGACCACCTAAGCTGGTCGGCCAGCTTTCTACTTTTTGCTCTTTTTGAGTGCAACACAGCTGTGCCAGCTATGAAGCACTTGACCCTTCCTCCGAGATTTTGAGCTTTTTGTTGGTCTTTTTAAGTTGGTTTTGACCCTTTTGCTTAGCTTCTTAGAGAAGCTTGACTCTTTTGTCAAGCTTCTTAAGGAAGCTTGACCCTTTTGGTCTAGCTTCCTCAAGAAGCTTGACCCTTTTGATTAAGCTTCTTTGAGAAGCTTTAACCCTCTCTTGAGGCTTCTCCAAGAAGCCTTGGCCTTCTTCCTCTTTAAAACAAACACTCCCCCTCCATTTGCAAGGGTTAGAAAATTTAGCCAAGGCATATACACTCCACCCTCTATATCTCTCTCATCCAAGCTCAAATACTCCATTGTTCTTGGCCATTACACCACACCTCCTAGCACAACACCTCCACCATCCATCCAAGCACCTTGGAGCTGTTTTTCAAAGGTTGAAGACTCACCTTCTTGGTCCAGAGCTTGCTGCATTGCTGTGCTACAAGGGTAAGTCCTCATTTCCCCCATTTTTGCATTATTTTGCTTCCTATCTTAGCCTTGTTTGCAAGCATTTCTGGGTTTTATAAACTGAAAAATGTCTTATTTTGAGCTCCTCTTGAAGTTTGATTAAGGACACTTTTCTGTTTGAGGTCATATACCTCCTTGTATGCTCTATCCCTCCTTGTAAGCTTATTTTGCTTCATATCTTAGCCCTACTTGTGAGCATTTTCGAGATTTGTCATAAACTGAAAAGAGTCTTATTTTGAGCCCCTCTTGATGTTTGATTAAGCGCATTTTTCTGTTTGAGGTCATTTACTTCCTTGTATGCTTGTTTGCCTCTTGTTTTGAGCCTTGCATCTAGGCCTTTGTTGCGTGCTTTGTTTGGCCTTCTAGCCACTGAAATCCAGTGGATTTTCAGTGGCTAACACACTATTTTGAGAGCCAAAATCAGAGGGGGGTGACCCCCTCTCTCCTTGTCTTGTTTGATTGGCCCTTTTGGCCTTCCAAAGGGGCTCCATCTTGCATGCTTTGAAGTCTTGTTTCAGGCCCTATTATGTGAGTTTTGAGGTCTGCCTTAGCTCTGTCTGGAGCCCGTTTGGCCATATTTTGCGTCCCTCATGCATGTGTGGAGCAATCCTCCTCAAGGCCTTTCAAGGGGACCTTTCATTGCATGATTCATTGACCCATTTCAAGGCCTTTTTGGTGAGTTTTAGGGCTGTCATAACTGATTTTCAGAGTTGGTTTTGCCATTTTACATGTCTATCTTATATGTGTTGAGTAATCCACCTCATGGCCCTCCAAAGGAGCCCATCATTTTTGCATGCATTGGATACATTTCAATGGTTATTCGGGCATATTTTAGCATACCATGTTCCTATTTGTGGCTGGTTTGGTGACCTCTCTTGTGCTTCAAATACATGCCATGTAAACCATGCTTACTAGCCTATGTCGCATGTTGTTTTAGCCCTTCATGTTAGCACTTTTTGGCCATGCTTGAAACTGATTTGGTGCATGTTTAGGACTGCCTTGGCTCTTTTTTCATGCCTCATGATCAAATAATGCTTGCTTTGCATACTTGTGGTTCAATGCATTTGCCTAGTTTTGAGTTTCGGGGCCTATTTCATGCATTGGGTGACATATTTGCATGTTTCGGGACCATTGTATATCATGTTTCAGAGCTGGAACTTGCTTGTTTGTATGCCATGTTTCATCCTTTGCCATGCCTTGTTAGAGTTGCATGTTGTGCCTTAGGATCGGTCCATTACATTCGTGCATGTTTGCATGTATTTCGGTTGTCTCATTTTCACCACATGACCACTGATGTGAGTGTGGCTGAGGTCCACTCATATTGGTGTAAGTCCATCTTGCATTGCGTATGCCATGTTACATCACGTGCATTGTGTATGCCATTTTAGTCCATAGTATTGCGTATGCTAGGTTACATGTTAGTCGCATTGTGTATGCCATCTCATTTGCATTGTGTTTGGGATAGGAGTTAGCCCAAGCACGGGAAACGAGGGACGTTTCGTACTCCAAGTGACGGAACGTGTCTCAATTCCCGGTCACCGACACTCCGGATTACCCATGATGGAGTCTAGGCCTTGTTGTGTTTATATGTGCATTCATTTCACATCGAGTCGTGCAATTCGACTCCTTGGCCATCATGCAGCAAGATGCGTGATTGGTGGCACGAGGATCGAGGTGTGCATACATATGTGAAAATACTTTGCCATACCCCTTTCTTGCTCTCTGTTGCAGCAAATCAGAAATCAACAGTCTTCTAGAGCTTTGCACAGCATTCCGAGATTAATTGCAAACAGAGGCAAATCCGGGCATCACGAGGAATTTTCCGCGCCAGGCAACTCAAGCATGCATCATTCATCATTCGAAACAGAGCTGAGGCGGTCCATTTAGCTTGCATGCTAATTTACTTGATTTCCTAGTTAATTTGTTAATTAATTAGGGTTTTGTAATATTATTTATTCGGACTGTATTTAATTATCCGGACTGTATTATTTATTCAGACCCTCCGAGGAGGGCAATGTTGTAATAAGCGTGCGTGTGTATGATGTATGTCTTCCAACCCCACGTCTTTCTCCCTTTTACTTACCTGCTTTGATGGTTAGTTATAGGTCATGTTTCAATTAGCATACTTATGCTCGCATGTTTGCATCCATTCATCTGTCTTGCATGCACAGGGCTCCGCGCATCATACTAACTGCATTGTATTTCAATTTCAAATTGAATACGTGTTAGCTATAGCATCATCATATGCCATCTTAGAATAGCCGAGCCTATCTTAGTTGCATTCTTGTATGTGTTGCATTAGGCATCTCAGCATAGTTAGGATTCATGCATGGATTTCTAACATAGCTTCTGTTTTGGCTTGGAGTACTCGGTAAGTGTTTATGCTTTAGCATCCTTGCATGTGTGTGAGTGACTGCCATAATAGCATGCTTACCATGAGGCTAACTGCTTATGTGATATATCTGCCTGAATGCCTGTGGGTGAAGGTTGGATTATCTGAATTGGAATAATGCATTGACTGTGAGTTTTAAGCCCACTTGAGAGTGGCAAATCACCATGTTTTCTAAGCCCACTTGAGGGTGGTAAAATCCACATCTTAGCCTACTTGCGAGTAGCACCTTCAAACCGTTTTTCAAAACGAACATGAGATGTCTTGTTCCAATTCAGGCGACCCAGTCTATATTTGTATGCTGTGTGCATCACATAGTAATTCTAGGCTAATAACCGGAATAAGAGCACATAATGTTTTCAAAACTCGATATCATAGTTAGTAGAGGCTGATCTTTGATCAGGCGAGCGGGGGTGCTCACGAAGTGACCTTCCCCAATCGTACCCAAGTTCCCGAGCCGAGGCAACTTTGATGATGACGGACACGTAGCCTTAGGCAACGAGTCAGGGTTTCCTAAATTCCCCCAAAATAAATATTTAGGTGGCGACTCTGTATCTGGCAAAGCAGTCCATGTTTGGCACTTCTTTCAAAAAATCTGTTTTAAAAAACGATTTGCCGGATTTGGACTCTTTGATGATTCATCGGTCTTGCATTGCACTCTGCGAGATTAGATACAGGACCGTGACATTGAGTCCTGAACTGTAGTGAGCCCAAATGAACAAAACGGGATTTCCCTCCCGGGACGTTCAGGGACGTCTACAGATTATGAGTTTTGAAAAGAATTTTGAATTGAATTTTTAAAATGAGTGTTGAGTTTGTGAAAAGTTATTTGATTATGAGTTTTGAAAAGAGTTTTCAAAACTTAATTCAAAAACTTATAACTCAAAACCAAACTTACAACTTAAAACTCTATTGAAAATTCTGTTCAAAACTAATAACCACACTCTTTTTAAAATTCAATTCAAAAAAATAATTATTGAAAAAATTAAATTTTTATTTTCAAAATAAAAAAATTCTGAAAATATTTTTTTAATAATAAACTAAAATAAAATAGATAGAATATTTAAAATAAGAACAGATAAGTAGAAATAAAATGAACTTACAATCGTTTAAATTAACTTACAATCATTTACTGGAAGTAATCAAAAAATACATAATTGTTTACTGGAAGTAACTGGAAAATACAGCTTCTACATGCATCCTTAAAAACAGAATTTTAAAACAACAAACTAGAAATTTTACAGAAACTGAGAGAAACTGCGAAAGATAACTTTGAACTCTTTCCAACTCTGAATTGGCCTTGACTGCGGAACTGCTTTTATAAGCAAAGTGGATAACTGTTAAGCTTGTGAACTAGGAACTGTGAGGCCCGTGACTGGAGCTGTGAGGCTTGTGACTTCAAAAGCTGGAAAATACTGTGAAACTTGTGACTTGAAAAACTTGAAAATAAGAGGCACATGGGTGCTGAGAGCATTTTTCTGTGACCGAGAACTTTTTTACTCTTTTTTTTTTTTTTTGCAGTGAGGAAGCAGTGAGGAAACGTGACTGCATAGTTGACTGATGGGGAATCAATATATATATATATATATATCAGTAGCTTTTCTCAAAGTAAGAGTAGTGATTGAAGCTGATGTGTATATATATATATAGAATCCAATGACTTTTTAGGCATATGGGTCCTGAGCATCTTGGAATTGTGGACCATATGGATCTTGACTGGTTGAGGCTTCAGAGGAGGCTGAATCATCCGAGGCTTCATCTTCAATTTGTGACTTTGCTTGGGCCATCAATAATTTGGCCATTTGGATCAATTCATTATTAGAGGTTGACTTAGGCTTTGCTTTGGGCTTGGTCTTGGAGAACTAAGAAGGGATGATTTCTAAGATGGCACCATACTGTGACTGTAACGACCCGAAAATGTGTATAAAAAGTCATCTTTATTTAATTATGAAATGATGTGTTTTAATTTAATTATATCTATTGGAATTGAAGCTTTATCTATTGAGTTACGGACTTAAAATTGAAATTACCGACCTTTATGGGTTCAGAAATCAAAATTGAGTACTTGGGTATGTTAATGGGAATTTTTAGAACTATTTGAGAAAATTAATTGGAAATCTAATTTGTCTAATTTGTTAATGCACATTTGGGTGGTTAACTTTATACTGCAAATTGAAGGCCTTAGAGGCTTCAAAAACCAGAACATGGGACATATTTATGATCAGCACAATTTTTAGAGTCATCTGGGAAGTTTAATTGAAATTTAATTTTGTGCGATTCGTAAGGGCGTGTTTGGCCCTCCTTATTTGTGATAAAGCTTATATAATTAAATATATAGGTGTCTATGAGTTATATAAGTGGTGAACTCATCTTTTTGGAGTCAAAAAAACCAAAATATCTAAAGAGAGAGAGAGAGAGAGAGAGAGAGGAAACCGTGAAAGGGAGAGAGGGAAGAGAGACAACTTTCCCAACATCCATGGAGGCTTTGAAGATGATTGAAGAGAATTGAAGGAAAAGAAAGAAGATCACCCATGGGACTTGGAGGAATTGAAGAGACCTAAGAGATAGACAAAGATTGAGTTAGGTATGGTAATCTATCTTGAAATCATAAAGATCTTAGAAGATTTAAACCCATTTGGGGTTAAGGTTTATCTATGTATTTACTTGAGCTAATTTGAGGAATTAGAAATTGAGTTCTCTAATTTTGTTTATGAGTGGAGCTCAAGCTCATGGATATCATGAAATAAACTTTAGATTATGCAAGAATCATGTGAATTTGTGGTTGTGGGTTGTGTTTTTAAGAACCTTGAAGATCATGAAAGATTAAGCATTAATCTTGAACTTTGAGACAAAGATTGAATTGTTTGAAATGAAATTACACTTGGTTGATGTTAGTTTATCATGTTATAGAGCAATTTTACATGTTTTTGAGTGATTTATGTTAAGAACCAAGCTTAAAAATGGAAAAACCAAGTGTTGGAGCAAAAAGAGCCATTTTCGGACTGCACACTGCCCAGAGCCACACGTGCAGCTCTGTTTCCCGCACGTGCGGGAGATAGCTTTGTCTAGCCAAATTTGAATAAGCATATCTTTTGCCTCGGGCCTCCGTTTTGAGTGATTCTTGAGCCTAAAATCAAGCCCCAGAAGTCTAATTTCCAATGAAAGTGGTCTCACTCCCAAATTCTAAATACAGAAATAGTTATGCCCAAATTAGTGACGACTGTTCACTTTATGTCAACCAATTTTATACCATTTCTTCACCTAAACCATTTCCCATTGATTTCTCCTGTTTTCTGAGACATGGAGTATAACTTATTAAGGAATAATGAGCTTGGTACCACCATGGCTAATTGATTGAATGATCAAAGAGAATAAGTAAAGAATCGAGTATAATCTCATATTATGTGTTGTGCACTGTACTTGTAGGTCAAGACGAGGACATCGTTACACCGCTATCAGAGACCCACAACTGTGAATAATAGTACTGTAGTTGTACATTTACCTACCGTTAGTAATTCTTATTATTAACGCCCTGTTCTTTGCAAGTTAATTACGTTAACTATTATAAATGATTGGAAACTGTAGATTGCCTATGTCTCTGCATGAATTAATACTGTACAAATTGTCGACAGGAAGCAATTGTGAACATAAGCCCCACCTACTAAGAACATGATGTTTTGAATATCTTATAATGAATCATCGAAATGGCTAATCGGATAGAATTATGGGTTGCTTTATATGTTAATAGTTATTACTAATGATTTGTTATATGTAAGACAACTATGTCAACTTGTGATAAACCATGGGGAAATTTATGTGCACTATTGTGAACGGTATTCCTATAAGTCTGGGATTATTCTATTCTGTTTATACGTTTCGTTTATGCTATGACATGATATAATTGATTTCTGGTATGGAACAAAGTGCTGTACGGAACTAAGTGCTGCATTGCGAGCCACCTCTAGAATCCGTACGAGCCACCTCTTGAGTCCATACATATGTGAACTGAGGCCTATGGCCGTTCTGTGAAAGTTATGAGGCCTATGGCCGTTTTGAGGAAGTTATGAGGCTTATAGCCATTCTGTGACATATGTGAGGCCTATGGCCAATCTGTGACATCTGGGCTTATGGCTATTCTGTATGATCTGTTAGTATGAAACAACGTGCTGCACGGAACTAAGTGCTGCAATGCGAGTCACCTTTAGAATCCGTGCGAGCCACCTCTTGAGTCATACATGCATGAAGAGGGCTTAATGCCATTCTATTTAAGGGCTTAATGCCATTCTGTTTAAGGGCTTAATGCCACTCTGTTCAAGGGCTTAAAGCCATTCTATTTAAAGACTGGGGCCAAGGCCGTTCTGAAAATGTTTACAAGACAAGAGTAATTATATGACCTTTGCACTTATATACGTTATAAATATTACAACTCAAGTTTAATCATTAAATTGTTTGAATGTTATTATTCACTGAGCTTTGCTCATTCTGTTTTATGTATTTTTCTGTAGGTGAGTCATCGGGGATTGTCACTAGAGTTGTACCAAGGTTCGCCTGTCTGCCAAGACACCTGGTGTCATGACCCGAACCCGCCCCTATGGGTTAAGGACATAACCGGCCAGTAATCCTGAGATTACCTACGGCCTCAGACCAAAACAGACATAACACATCAGAGTAGAGGGGCCAAACAGAAGCAATAATCAAAACTTTGTCCATAGAGCCGTGCTTATATGCACTTTAAAACAAACCATGCGCATAAATATTAATAACCCACATCAAAGTACTGTATCCAAAATCCATTACAAGCAGGATCATCCAAAACGAGTCAACCTATAACAGACTATGTACAGACATACACAAAGCCCTCGCCAACAAGACAAAGTGTAAATACATAACAAAATGGCAAGGATGGGTCTCGTGCATGAGACGCAAGGTTGACTCCCCAAAACTCATGTTGTTCCTGGCAAACTTCACTGGGGCTGGGTTTGTGCATCTCTTGGCTCACCTATAAACACATGAATGAGCATGAGCGATAGCCCAGTGAATAATATCAAATACAACATTTACATAACATTGTAGAACAACATATTCCAAATGGCCTTGGGCCCAATTCGTATTTCTATTTAACAGATATATATAACTAAATACAAATCAAGTGACTGCAATTCCAAACATTCTGGCCTTTGGCCTATTCAGATTTCTGTTCTTGTCAAAACGGCCTTCAGCCCATTTGATTATATCAAAACGGCCTTTGGCCCAATCATGTATGTCAAAACGGCCTTTGGCCCACCATTCGTATCAAAACGGCCTTTGGCCCACCCATTCGTATCAGAACGGCATTTGGCCTATTCATTCGTATCAAAACGGCCTTTGGCCCATTCATTCGTATCAAAACGGCCTTTGGCCCATTCATTTGTGTCAGAACGGCCTTCGGTCCACTCATTCATGTCAAAACGACCTTGGGTCCATTCAGGCTTATCAAACGACCTTTGGTCCATTCATGTTCAACAAAACGACCTTTGGTCCATTCGTGTTCAACTTACATCCACAATCCCAATTAGCAATTCATAAGCTTTAAGGGAATAAACAATTGAACATTCACAAGCATTCAAATATCGATATTATTCACAGTGATCGGCTTGTGGATTCGCCCTGGAGCTTGACCCTACACATTTCATGAACACAAAAGGGTCATTAATAATTCCATCCGTTCCTTAATTCACATAATCCTCTTTAGGCCCTATTCTTATCTCATGAACTCATTTAACATGCTTAACATATGCCTAAGAGTGCTTACGAGTGAAAGAGAACGGAAAACAGAACTCATAATGCAAAAACAGAATTTCAGAAAATAGGGTCCCTGCTCGAGCGTGGACTTCCCCGCTCGAGCGGACCCAAGAGGCCTGCAAAAGTACTGGTTACATCAAATTTACGCTCGAGCGTGAGTTATGGCGCTCGAGCGGAAGGCCTCTCTACATGGCTCCCCGCTCGAGCGTCAACTTCCCAGCTCGAGCGGACACCATGTCTGCGAAAAGTGCTGGGAGCACGTATTTCCCGCTCGAGCGTCGGTTCTCCCGATCGAGCGGACCTCAAAATTCTGGAAAATCCAGATTGTGTTCTTGAGCTTCATCTCAACATTCAAAGGCTCTAAATGCATGATTTCGGTCCAAACTTCACATAATCATGTACTAACATGGTACAAACATAGAATTACAACATATTGAAGCTCAATTTCATAATTTATCTACATGCATGGCTCATTTTCCACCAAACTCATACCAATGTAACCATTTCATGCATTCAAAGTTTCTACTTCCATGGATTGTACATGCATGTGACATATAACCTTCATTCTCATCTCATATGATGAAAAGATGGTCAAATACATGGTTTTCAACCAAAATTGCAACATGAGTTATGTAATTCAAGCTCAAATGTGCAAATTCAAAACAATACATACATGCATGCATATATAGTCTTCAAATTCATCAAAACCAACTCCTTTCATGTTCTAGATCACAAATTAATCTTCAATTCACAAAATCACAACTCAAATTCATGAGTTAGGGGTTGGTTACTCACCTAGGAGTTTTAATCTTCCAAACTCTAGTCAATTCTTGAGTTAAATCTTCAAATTCCCAAGCTAGAGCCAAAAATTGCTCAAGTCTCTTCCTTTCTCTATAGCCGGCCTTCACACCCTCTCAAATGCATCTCTTAGATTTTGAAGTCAAAAGGGAACAAATGAGGGTGTATATGACCCTTATATGGCTCCACTAAACCATATATAAAAATAATAAATAAAGGAGCACTTAATTGATCATTCAGAATCTAATTATTTTGATCCGAATTAATTTCCCAATTAAACTTCACCGTAGGCTCTAAAAATTATGCCAATCATAATGGCGTAATCAATTTCGGGTTCTATGGCAGATAAGGCCTCAATTTAATTCCCGAAGCGGATTATTCAAACAGATATTCCTACGATGAACAGATAGAATCCCAAAATCACATATATCCACATAATGGTACACAAAATCGTATCAAAACATATAATCACATACGTATTAGGGACCAATTAACATAATGCGGAACAGGGGTATCACACCTGGAGTATGTCTCCACGTGAAGGCCTTAATTTATTGTTGGGAGTCATATAAATTAGTAAGTCTTATGTGAGTGTGTGTGAGATCTATATAAATTCTGTGGTTGTATATGTATGTTTGGAATGTATTTAAATGCTTAAATTCAATTAAACCATCATGTATGCACAAGCTCAATGGATGTTGTCTTTTATTGATATTGCTTCCGCCTAAGGCTCCATATATGGTTAAATATTATTTTAAAATTTTGTTTTGAGGCCTATGTACAGGCCGGTCATGGACCAAACTTTTAGGGGCGGGTTTGGGTCGTGACAGTGACCACCATCTCAGAAACCAAAAAGGGAATTCTGATTTGAATTTGTGGTCAAATGAGAAAAACCAAAAATTACTATATGACTCATTTTGATGTAGGCGGATTTTGAACCAAGGATCAATATAATCATAGTAACTATATTGTATATCATGGTTGGGAAGGTCTCGTAGTAGAAAAAGGGAGACCCCATTCTTCCGTGGAAACAATATTATGAATATACAAGGAATGATATATGATTTTACTGGTCTGGACTCGATCATAGATAGGTTTAATAACTATTGACTTATGGTGAAAAAGAATATCCTTGTAAAAGGTTATTAACTTATCGGGATGGGAATGAATGAAATGCCATCCATTAAGAAAATATGATTTGCCTAATTCAAGAACATTGTGGATATTTTTGTGGATTGGTTCTTTGTAAAAAAGATTGAATGACTGTTTAAGAACACATAATCTGTTCTTGGGGTAGACTTGTTAGGAGGCATTAGCGTAATTAACTGGCAGGTAGAAGGGTCTGAAGCTAGAGCCGAAGTGTAACTAGGTTTAGAAATATTACCAAGAATTTGGTATCGATTGACTAGATCAATTGGAGGTGCAACAATAGGTTGACTAGATGGCACAATGGCAAAAGGTTTTGTAATAGGTTTGTGGCTTGACATCTATAAGAAAAATGACAGAAGTAGATTAGTATCCACTGAGGACATCTAATCTACCCATATGAAAGTTAACTAGATTAGTGTAATGAGCAATGAAATCGCGATAACTTCTAATCTGATTGAATTGAAAGTAAGGGTCTTGATGAAGGTAAGGGTTTTACGGTATCTTGTGACTTGTAATCTGTTTGTGGAACAATAAATAGTAGGCATGATGCTCTATCCTCTTGTAAAAATTCTCGGGTAAGGAAATCAGGGATAGAATTTTGACTACCAGGAATATATTTAATATCAAAATCAAAAATACTTAAAATGGATTGCCATCGAGCAATAATATGTTTACTAGCAATATTTTGAACATCTTTTTCCAAAACATATTTAGCACTTTTGCAATCAACACGTAATAGGAACTTTTGATTTAAAATGTCATCTTGAAATTTACCAATACATAAAATGATAGATAAAATTTCTTTTTTAATAGTATTATAATTTTTCTGTGCTTTGTTCCAAACACTGGAATGAAAACGAACAATTTGTTCAGATGACTGGGGAGTGATTTTCTGAAGGAGAATGCCACCATAACCAACATCAGAAGCATCAGTCTTAATAATTTTGAATGAATTTTTAGTAGGAATGCCAAGACAAGGCAAGGTCTTAATATATTTTTTTGACTTGTTGAACAATAGCAGTATGAGTAGAAGACCAAGGAGGGGGATTATCTTTTAACCTATCAAAAAGGGGTTGACAAGTTTTCCTAAGGTCTTTGTAAAATTCAGCAATGTAATTTAAGGAACCTAAGAACCGTTGTAACTGGGTTTTGTATAAGATTTCATCAGGGAACTTAGAAGCAAACTCAATAGATCGACTGATAGGAAGAATAGTACTTTGGTAGATATCATAACCTAAAAATCTAACTTTCGTTGGAATAGCTTAATCTTAAGAGCAGAAATGACTAGACCATTATATTTGATAATATGGAGAAAGGAATTAGCATGTTTCCAATGTTCATCGAGTGACTTAGAGAAAATAAGGATATCATCTATATAGACAATAGAAAAATGACTAAAAGAATTAAAAATTTCATTCATAATGTTTTGAAATTCACTAGGAGCATTTTTTAATCCAAAGGGCATGACATTCCATTCGTAATGGCCAAAAAATGTAGTAAATGCAGTTTTATAGCGATTATCAAGATGAATTTGTACTTGCCAAAATTCACTTTTAAGATCAAATTTACTAAAGATGACAGCTTGACAAGTCTTTTAATGAAATCTTTTTTATTAGGGATTGGATAGCGTATCCATTCCAAAATTTTGTTTAACGGTTTATAATTAATGACTAATCGGGGAACACCACATTCAAGTTCAACATTTTTATTAACATAAAAAGTAGAGCAAGACCAAGGCGACTTACTATTACAAATTAATTCTATTAAATAATCTTTTTCTTGTTGTGATTTACTAAGATCATTGATTTGCTTACAACAAGTATCTTTACATCCTCATTCAATCTCTCCGTCAGTAATCTCACTGGGAGAGTAATAAGTAGAAGTATCACTCAAGGGAGTGGTGTCACTAGATGATGGACTAGAATGAACAGGAGATTAATTTGGGATATTAGTTATTTTAAATATGTCGAATATTTGACTTTGATGTTCTTTAGTAATTTATAGTTGATTAAGCTTATTCTTAAGTTTTTCTTAAGTTTACATTTATTAGAATAATGACCATTTTTTCCACAATTGTAACAAGTAATATCTTGGGTAGATTTTGACTTTTTCTTAAAGTGATTAGTTTGCTTGTAATATTTCTTTTTTGGTTTAGCATAATACTTATCAAGTGATTTGGTAGGTGAGTATTTCTTCCTATATTTAGTCGAGTATTTGTGTGAGGATCTCTTGTTATTATGTTTGCGTCTAGATGGTGCAACAGGGGGTAGACCATATTGTTTGCAGAAATTTCCTAATTTATATTTAGCTTTATGTTTATCTTTAACAACTTTTTGACTAAGTTTCAAATCTATACATATTTTTAACCCTTCTTTTTGAATTGTACTAATGATGTCACCATAAGTTGTGCTAATAATCTAATAATCTAACTTATGGTGATATCATTAGTACAATTCAAAAAGAAGGGTTAAAAATGTGTATAGATTTGAAACTTAGTCAAAAAGCTATTAAAGATAAACATAAAGCTAAATATGAATTAGGAAATTTCTGCAATATGGTCTACCCCTTGTTGCACCATCCAAACGCAAACATAATAACAAGAGATCCTCACACAAATACTCTGCTAAATATGGAAAGAAATACTCGCCTACCAAATCACCTGATAAGTATTATGCTAAACCAAAAAAGAAATATCACAAGCAAACTAATCACTTTAAGAAAAAGTCAAAATCTACCCAAGATATTACTTGTTACAATTGTGGAAAAAATGGTCATTATTCTAATAAATGGAAACTTAAGAAAAACTTAAGAATAAGCTTAATCAACTACAAATTACTAAAGAACATCAAAGTCAAATATTCGACATATTTAAAATAACTAATACCCCAAATCAATCTCCTGTTCATATTAGTCCATCATCCAGTGACACCACTCCCTTGAGCGATACTTCTATTTATTACTCTCCCAGTGAGAATATTGACGGAGAGATTGAATTAGAATGTAATGATACTTGCTATAAGCAAATCAATGTTCTTAGTAAATCACAACAAGAAGAAGATTCTTTAATAGAATTAATTAGTAAATTAGAAAATCTTGAATTAAAAAGAAAATACACTAATAAGTTAAAATCTTTACTAATAAATAAAGACAAAAAACCTCATCAAGATAAACCAATTATTAGTCTCACAACTACTTTAGAAAGATTCCGAAAAAATAAATATAAAGAAATCACTTTACAAGATTTACAAAATGAGATTAACCAAATTAAATTAACCATTCAAGAGTTAAAAACTAAAGAAAAATCATTAGAAGAAGAAATTCCAATATTAAAAATCAATAAAAATTTTAATGATTTCCAAAATAATAATGATACCTCCTCTGATGAATCTAGTTCTAGTCCTAATCCTAGCCACGTCATCTTTGATAATGGATCAACTAAATCTAATAGTGATAATCACAATGATAAACATCGTTTAAATATTATTAATAAAATTCATATTCAAAAATGACATTCGAAAGTCAAACTAGTTATTAATGATTTTAAAATAGAAGTCATAGCCCTCATTGATACCGGCGCTGATTTAAATTGTATTCAAGAAGGTTTAATATCCACAAAATATTATCATAAAACTAGTGAACAATTAAGTTCTGCTAATGGAAGTCAAATGCATATTAAATATAAAATATCCAAAGTACATATTTGTCAAAATAATGTTTGTTTTACAACATCCTTTGTTCTAGTTAGAAATATGACCAACAAAGTCATCCTAGGAACTCCATTTATCTTTTTACTATATCCATTTACCACTACTAACCATGGAATAACCACACAAGCTTTTGGTCAAATAGTGACTTTTAAATTCTTGTCTCCTCCTGAAATCAAAGAATTAAATCAATTAACAACTCAAATTTCTCAAAGAAGAAGTAAAATACAAAAGAATTGAAACTCAATTGACTAATCCAATTCTTATATCCAAAATTGATAAATTTAAAAATCAATTAGAAAATACCGTTTGTTCCACTTTACATAGTGCTTTCTGGCATAGGAAAAAACAAGTAGTCATATTCCCTTATATTAAAAATTTTAATGAAAGACAAATTCCTACTAAGTCTCGACCTATTCAAATGAATCATGAATTAGTGGAAATGTGCAAAAAAAAAAGATTAATGAATTATTAAAAAATAATATCATTAGTAATAGTAAGTCGCCTTGGTCTTCCCTGCTTTTTATGTTAATAAAAATGCTGAACTTAAACGTGGTGTTCCCCGATTAGTTATTAATTATAAACCATTAAACAAAGTTTTGAAATGGATAAACTATCCAATCCCTAATAAAAAAATATCTCATTAAAAGACTTAGTCAAGCTGTCATCTTTAGTAAATTTGATCTTAAAAGTGGATTTTGACAAATACAAATTCATCCTAATGATCACTATAAAACTGAATTTACTGCACTTTTTGGCCATGACGAATGGAATGTGATGCTCTTTGGATAAAAAAATGCTCATAGTAATTTTCAAAACATTATGAATGAAATTTTTAATCCCTTTAGTCATTTTTCTATTGTCTATATAGATGATATCCTCATTTTCTATAAGTCACTCGATGAACATTAGAAACATCTTAATTTCTTTCTCCATATTATCAAATATAATGGTCTAGTCATTTCTGCTACTAAGATTAAGCTATTCTAAACTAAAGTTAGTTTCTTAGATTATGATATCCACCAAAGTACTATTCTTCATATCAGTCGATCTATTGAGTTTGCTTCTAAGTTCCCTGATAAAATCTTAGACAAAACCCAGTTACAACGGTTTTTAGGTTCCTTAAATTATATTGCTGAATTTTACAAAGACCTTAGGAAAACTTGTTAACCCCTTTTTGTTAAGTTGAAAGATAATCCCCCTCCTTGGTCTTCTACTTATACTGCCATTGTTCAACAAGTCAAAAAATATGTTAAGACCTTGCCTTGTCTTGGCATTCTCCTTCAGAAAATCACTCCCTAATCATCTGAACAAATTGTTCATTTTCATTCTGGTGTTTAGAACAAAGCACAGAAAATTTATAGTACAATTAAAAAAGAAATTTTATCTATCATTTTATGTATTAGTAAATTTCAAGATGACATTTTAAATCAAAAATTCCTATTACGTGTTGATTGCAAAAGTGCTAAATATGTTTTGGAAAAAGATGTTTAAAATATTGCTAGTAAACATATTTTTGCTCGATGGAAAAAGATGACATTTTAAATCAAAAATTCCTATTACGTGTTGATTGCAAAAGTGCTAAATATGTTTTGGAAAAAGATGTTTAAACTATTGCTAGTAAACATATTTTTGCTCGATGGCAATTCATTTTAAGTATTTTTTATTTTGATATTGAATATATTCCTGGTAGTCAAAATTCTATCCCTGATTTCCTTACCCGAGAATTTTTACAGCGAGGATAGAGCATCATGCCTACTCCTTATTGTTCTACAAACAGATTACAAGTCACAAGATACCGCAAAACTATTCGCTATTATAAGTTTAAAATATCCTATTTAAAGTCACTAAAAAATGACCCTTACCTTCATCAAGACCCTTACCTTCAATTCAATCAGATTAGAAGTTATCGCGATTTCATTGCTCATTACACTAATCTAGTTAACTTTCATTACGGATAGATTAGATGTCCTCAGTGGATGCTAATCTACTTCTGTCATTTTTCTTACAGATGTCAAGCCACAAACTTACTACAAAACCTCTTGCCATTGTGTCATCCAGTCAACCCATTGGTGCACCTCTAATTGATCTAGTCAACCGATACCAAATTCTTGGCAATATTCCTGTACCTAGTTACACTTCGGCTCTAGCTTCAGACCCTTTTGCCTGCTAGTCAATTACGCCAATGCCTCCTAACAAGTCTACCCCAAGAACAGATTATGCTCTTAAACAGTCATTCAATCTTTTTTACAAAGAACCAGTCCACAAAAATATCCACAATGTTCTTGAATTAGTCAAATCCTATTTTCCTAATGGATGGCATTTCATTCCTTTCCATCCCGATAAGTCAATAACCTTTTACAAGGATATTCTTTTCCATCATAAGTCAATAGTCATTAAACCTATCTATGATCGAGTCCAGACCAGTAAAATCATTTATCATTCCTTGTACATTCATAATATTGTTTCCATGGAAGAATGGGGTCTCCCTTTTCTACTACGAGACCTTCCCAACCATGATATACAATATAATTACTATGATTACATTGATGCTTGGTTCAAAATCCTCCTACATCAAAATGAGTCATATAGTCATTCTTGGTTTTTCTCATTTGACCACAAATTCAAATCAGAATTCCCTTCTTGGTTTCTGAGATGGTGATCACAGTATGGTGCCATCCCAGAAATCATCCCTTCTAAGTTAATAGAACAAGTCAATTACTTCTCTTCAATTTACAAGCTCAGCCAGCATAAAAGTCAGTTTTCTTGGTTACTCCATTTTATGTCCAAATATAAAGTCCCTTGGATTTTTAAATGGCAATACAACCTATCCAATAACATAGTCAGTCGTTAACATTTTGTTAAATGGTAGGATGCATTCAAAGCCCATCGTATTATTAAAGAAGTCTAGCAAGAATTTCCAGTTAACATTCATGCCCCAACTCCTGCAATAGTCAAGTCTCAGCAAAACCCAAATGCTTCAGTCACGCAAGGAAGCCCACTTCCTCTCACTACAGTCAGACTTGGAAACCCATCAACCAGCATAGAACCTTCCAAATCCAAGTCTTCCAAGGCCAAGCTCAAAGCAAAGCCCACGTCAACCTTTAGTGATGAATTGATCCAAATGGCCAAATTATTGATGATCCAAGCAAAGTCACAAATTGAAGATGAAGCCTCGAATGATTTAGCCTCCTCTGAAGCCTTAACTAGTCATGATCCATATGGTCCATAATTCCAAGATGCTCAGGACCCATATGCCTAAAAACGTTATTAGATTCTATATATATACATCAACTTCAATCACTACTCTTACTTTGAGAAAAGCTGTTGATATATATATATATATATATATTAATTCCCCATCAGCCAACTGTGTAGTCACGTTTCCTCATTGCTTCGTCACTGCAAAAAAAAAAAAGTAAAAAAAGTTCTCGGTCACAGAAAGATGCTCTCAGTACTCATGTGCCTCTCATTTTCAGGCTTTTCAAGTCACAAGTTTCACAGTATTTTTCAGCTTTTAAAGTCACAAGCCTCACAACTCTAGCCACGAGCCTCACAGTTCCCAATTCACAAGCTTAACAGTTATCCACTTTGCTTATAAAAGCAGCTTCGCAGTCAAGGCCAATTCAGAGTTGGAAAGAGTTCAAAGTTTTCTTTCGCAGTTTCTCTCAGTTTCTGTAAAATTTCTAATTTGTTGTTTTAAAATTAAGTTTTTAAGGATGCATATAGAAGCTATATTTTCTAGTTACTTCCAGTAAACAATTCTGTATTTTCCAATTACTTCTAGTAAACGATTGTAAGTTAATTTAAACAATTGTAAGTTTATTTTATTTCTACTCATCTGTTCTTATTTGAAATATTCTATCTATTTTATTTTAGTTTATTTAATTTAGTTGATTTAACTTGTTTTATTTATGTGTTGCTTCTGTCTCTCTTTGGTATCAAAGCCAAGCTTGTTGATGTTATTCGTTTATTGTTTCATTATTTCTGCTTAATTTCTTCTCATTATCATCTCTGTTTATTAATTCTAGTCTTCTTATTTGCTACTAACTTATCTTTGTCTTCCACTCTCCCAGTAGCCACTCACCTTTCATCCCACATCTAGTGTAAGTCTTTAGGATAGGCAGATGATAGATATCGGGGTTTCCGAAAAAAGTATATGCGAACACATAGTATGCGAAAACATGATAAGTTAAATATTTAAAAAATACTATTATTTGTTATCAAAAATATTCAGTTAGTGCTTTAAAATTATTTTTGATTGTATATTTGGTTAGAAAATTTTTTTAATTATTTTGTTTAAAAATGTTTTTTTATTTTTTAAAAATTACTGTGACAAAATAATTTTTAATTCCAAATTATTTTTTGTTAATTTTAAATAAATGT
Organism: Camellia japonica; assembly: GCA_030407325.1. Lineage (NCBI taxonomy): Eukaryota > Viridiplantae > Streptophyta > Magnoliopsida > Ericales > Theaceae > Camellia > Camellia japonica. The sequence goes on from JAPPVO010000007.1 coordinate 22,627,663, forward strand.
CCAAATAATTTGTCATTTTGGTCTCAAAAAATATTTTCTATATTTAAAAAATATCAAAAACAAATATAATATTTTTTTTCAGATAACAGGTGCCAATTGCTTAAAAAAAAAAATGTTCCGAATGACCAGCCAGACGTCCTGAAGGATGTCCGGGAGATGGTCGGGTAGACCAAAAAATTTAAAAACTGTCTAAGAAGATGTCCGAACGGACGACTGGGTAGACCAAAAATTTAAAAACTCTCTGGTTTACCAAACATATTTTCAAAATATGTTTTGAAATTGATTTAGAATCATGATTTGAAAACTGTAATCAAATAGAAAGTTGATTATTAGTGTAGAATCATGGTTTGAGAATCAAACTAAGCACAACCATAATTTTTTAATTAAGTATAAAAAGAAAGTATGTGTAAAGGAAAACAAAAAGTGTGACGGTATATAAAGCACCTTAAGATTCAACTTACTTTATAAATACACCTGCATTTTCAATTGAAAGTATGAAAAATAACAAAAACCGTAATATTCCATTGCATGTTGCGCTGCCTCAACGATTATGCTGTTCTGTAGGTTTTCGTGTTCTTCAATGATTTCAATTATGTCATCGTCATCATTTCGATGGTTGCTGCATTGGCCTTTCCATATGTCTCAATTGTTGCAGTCTACAATGCACACAACACACACATCAATTGTGAAGAACTAAACTGAGCACATGCAAAAGACAACAAAGACAAAAAAATTATGACACCCATGCATACATCCACATTAGCACAAAAGAGACTAATCCATTCCATAAAGTTCAACCATTACATGTGATATTTTTGAACATACAGCAAAAACCATGATTCCATAATGCTTAAAAGAGATTAGTTGGTAGCGTTTGCATGCATTCAACAATAACACAAAAGTGAACCAGCAGTAATCAAAACAAAGTTCAAAAAAAAAAAAAAACATAATAACACCATGAGTCCACAAAAACCACACTAAAGCAAACCATTTTCGGTCCCATTTTCCCCGAACGAACCAAACCCAACTACTCACAGCCCTTTTGAAGCCTTCAATGCAGCAAGCCACCCTAACCACATTCTCGTCATCTAGCATGCACATCAGTATCTCTTGATAATCCACGTTCTCTAACGCAATGCAAGCAAAATGGAATATGAGTGTACTGATGAAGTTAGGTTGTAGACGTCCCCGAACGCCCCAGGAGGGTTAAGTCCCGTTCCGTTCATATTGGGGTCACTACAGTTCAAGGGCTCAAATGTCACGGTTCTTAATCTTGAACCAAAGAGTCCAAATCCGGCAAATCGATTTTGAAAACAGATTTTTGAAAGAAGTGCCAAACATGGACTGCTTTGCCAGATACAGAGTCGCCACCTAAATATTTTTTAAATGGGAAATTTAGGAAACCCTGACTCGGTGCCAAAGGCCACGTGTCCGTCATCACCAAAGTTGCCTCGGCTCGGGAACTTGGGTACGATTGGGGAAGGTCACTTCGTGAGCACCCCCACTCGCCCGGTCAAAGACCGGCCTCTACTAACCATGATATCTATTTTTGAAAACATTGTGTGTTCTTATTCCGGTTATTAGCCTAGATTTACTATGTGATGCACACAGCATACAAGTATAGACTGAGTCGCCTGAATTGGAACAAAACACTTCATGTTTGTTTGTTTGAAAAATGGTTTGCTACCCGCAGGTAGGCTTAAAATGCAGATTTTGCCACCCTCAGGTGGGCTTAGAAAAGATGATTTTGCCACTATCTAGTGGGCTTAAAACAAACATTTGATGAATTGTTCCAATCCAAATAACCCAACCTTCACCCACAGGCATTCGGGCAGTTATATCACATAAGCAGTTAGCCTCATGGTGAGCATGCTATTCATGACAACACTCACATGCATGCAAGGATGCTAAAGCATAAAAACTCACCGAGTACTCCGAGCCAAAACAGAAACTGGTTAGAAATCATGCATGATCCTAATTATACAGAAATGCCTAATGCAACACATGCAAAGATGCAACTATAGCAGGCTCGGCTATTCTAAACGTGGCATGTGGAATGCTACAACTAACACGTATTCAATTTGGAATTGAAATACAAATGCAGTTTGTATGATGTGCCGAGCCCGGTGCGTGCAAAACAGATGAATGATGCAAACATGCTGTCATACTGTATGCTAATTGAAATATGCCCTATATCTAACCATCATAAGCGGGTAAATAAAAGGGAAGAAATACGTGGGGTTGGAAGACATACATCACACTCACCCACACTTATTACAATTATGCCCTCGCGCAGAGAGTCCAAATAAATATACAGTCCTAAATGAAAGAATAATACAGTCCAAATAATACAGTCCAAATAATATACAAATCCCTAATTAATTAACAAATTAACTAAGAAAAACTGTAAACTGGCATGCAAGCCGGGGGCTGCCTTGATTCTGATGAATGATGTATGTTTGGGCTGCTTTGTGCGGAAATCCACGGCGATGCCCCGATTAGCCTCTGTTTTGCAATTATTTCTTGAAAAACGCGCCAAGCCTCGGAAGACTGCTGATTCTTGATATGCTGCAACAGAGAGCAGGAAAGGGGCATAGCAATGTATTTTCACAAATGTATGCATGCCTCGATCCTCGTGCCACCAATCACGCATATCGATGCATGATGGCCGAGGAGTCGAATTGCACAACTCAATATAGAATGAATACATATGAACATTACAACAAAACCTAACTCCATCATGGATAATCCGGAGTGTCGGTGACTTGGGAATTGAGACACGTTCCGTCACTCGGAGTACGAAACGTACCTCGTTTCCCGTGCCCGGGCTAACTCCTATCCCGAACACGATGCAATATGCATGATATGCGTGAAATGCAACTAAGATACAATCCTAACATACACAATGTTATGGAATGGCAAACACTACACGAGGTGATACACAACCGAGCATACACAATGCTATGGATGAAATGGCATACGCAATGCAATAATGGGCTTATACCAACATGAGAGAGCCTCAGCCAGGCTCACATAGGAGGCCATCAGATGAAAACAAGATATCTCGAAATGCGTGCACGCAAATCGAGGACAGACCCTCAGGCACCGAAATGCCACTCTAATGAGGCATGGCAAAGACACGGAATATAGTATGCAAACATGCAAAAATCAGTGGCAAGATGAGGGGCAAAACGGCCCCGAAACCCGGTAAAACGAAACCCGATGCATGAAATGGTCCCGAAATGCGAAATTAGGCACCCGAAATGACTTGTAGCTATACAATACATGCATAATTTGAATATGACATGAAAAAGAAGAAGCAAGGCAGCCCCAAAACTAGTATTTTTACAGTTCAAAACATGGCCAAACAGCAATCACAAGTAGGGCTAAAATGGCATACAAAAATGGCTTTGCAAGAGAGGCAATGAAGCAAGTGATAGATGCAAAGCCCAGATGGCAAAAGACCCTTCTACAACACTGAAGAGGGTCTAAAAACATGCTGTTTTCAGTAGATGAAAACTCCCAAAACAATATACAAACATGCTAAAAATGCCATGCAAGAAGTAGGCCAACAAGAGGCTATAACATAAGGTATACAAAGCATTCACCAAAAAGCCAAAAACCCTTAATGAGATATGTCCAGGGGGTCAAAATATGGCCATTTTCAGTTCTGATCATGGCTTAAAAACAGAAGCAAGGTAGGCTAACAAAGCATGCAAAAATGGGGACCAAAGAGGGGTGATGAAGCAAGTGATACATGGAGGTCCCAAAAAAGGTTGAGCCCTTCTACAATGTTGTAGAGGGGCTCAAAATAAGCCAACTTACAGTTTATATCATGCCTCAAAACAGACTACACATAGGCTAGAAATACCATGCAAAATAATGGCATACAAGAGGGCATTGAAGCAAGTACCAAATGGGGTCTCAAACAGGGCTGAGCCCTTAAACAAACATGAAGAATAGCTCAAAAAAATGCTTCTTTCAGTTAAGGTCGGATCCCAAAACAGCAAGCAAATAGGCTAAGAAATTGTTGCAAAATAGAGCTAGAAAAGAGGGGAAGTGGACTTACCCTTGGAGACTAAAGACTTGGCTGCTTCTTGGACCAAATTTGCTGCCTCCTAGCTGCTGGAAAGCCTCCCAAGGTGCTGGAAATGGAGTGGTGGTGGTGGTGCTTGGTGGTGATGAAGAAAATGGGGTTGGAACTTGAGAGAATGAGAGAGATGGAGGGAGATATGATGCAAGAGCTCAAAGAGGGTTTTTTCCAACCCTCAAAACAGAGCTGGAGGTTCTGTTATGTAGGCAAGAATGGAGGGGAAATGGAGGGAAAATGTGGAGGGAAAATGGCATCAATTTTCCCTCCAAAAAAAGTTCCCTCCGGATGCAGTTTTTGGAGGGAAAACAATGCACAGCTGTAATGTACTCCCTGTAAGGAAGCTGGCCGGCCAGGTATCAAAGCTGCAGGTGGCCGGCCGGCCACCCCGTATGGCCTGCCGGCCAAGGGGCAAAATGGTCCAGAGGAATTTTTGGCGGCCACCACAAAAAGGTGTCCTCCCATGTGTCCTCAACAAAACCCTGTGGTTGGAAATTGGCAACTGTAAAACAGGAGAGACAACAAGCCACTTTTAGGAGGGGTTCAAAAGGTTCAACAACAATTACTGGCCGGCCATAGACTTTTAGGGTCCTCCCATGTGTGTACAACACAAATATGTGGTTTGGGTTGAAGAAAAAGGCCCTAGGGTGGTCAACATTGGCTCGGAAGTGAGAAAAACGGGCGTCGGAGGGCGCCGGAGGAATATAACTGGTTGCTGAGACAATTGCTGGCCTCCCCCCTTCAGTGACCTTCCTGGTGATAAAAGAGGTACCTGCCAAAAATGAACGAAAACCGATGCAAAACGAACGCTCGGGGGCCAAAATACGCAGTTCGGGGTCCCGAAAATAGGCCGTTAAGCACTGAAAGTAGCATTCGACCACGAAGTGGGTTTCTCAGGCCTCAGTGTCCCTCAAAAAGGAGTAAATGAGATGCATGCCAAAAACCGGAGCAGTCGGAGATGGTTAGGCGGTCCCGAACCGAGGCACACGGCCTGACGGCTCCGAAACGGGAACCGGGCTCCGAAATGGGCAAAATGGCCTACGGCCACGAAATGTAGCCCACGGCCACTGAGAGATGGTCTACAAGACCTCTCCCTCCCTCAGGAAAAGAAACAGAGAAAACCGAGTCTGGTTCGCAAACGAGGCAAGGTACAGAAGAGGGTTCGGAAGTCCGGAGGCAAGGCTCACGGCCGCGACTCTGAGACTTCTGAACGAGCACAATATGCAACATCACCGAGCGCTTAATCGGTGACGTCTGAGTCTTAAGGTCGGTCAAAAATGGGGTGTCTACATAGGTATAGCCATAATTCTCTGCATACATGCCTCAATGCCATACTTCTACGATGCACCAGTTCCGTGCTTCACCGTGAGGTGCTTCTGTGATTGAATTGCTTAAGAGAGATGGTTGAAATTGTTCACAATAAATGATGCTCCACTAGAGATCTTCTTCGACTTTTTACTTATACTACCCCCCTTCTTCCTCTTCGTTCCCTGGTCTGCCTTATCAACATGTACGGTGGGAGAGTGTGGAGGTGAGTTAAAGACTTGTCTATATGGCTTAATAAATGGATGCAACCCAGGAGAATCCACTAAATCGGATTCACCGTCACCAACGTCCGCAGCCTGCTCCTCGGGGGTCCAATGATGTTTCCCAGTTGCATTTGCACCTGCGAATACTTCGAGCATCAAATCTTTGTGCTCCAGTGGTTTGGTCTTGAATTTGAAGGCGATCTTCGTCTGCAAATGAAAATGAGAAAAAAAAAATTAATGAAAACTGAGAACAACAAAGTAATGAGATTAGTAACGTAATTTGATTAACAATAACATGGGACAATCAATCAACAATTTACTAACAAGTAAATGTTTCAGCTCAAGTGAAATATATAATGTGTACAATTAAATTTAACTTGTTACATACTGATTTCAGCTTTTCCCACCACTCTTCTAATGCTATGAACAACCCGATTTCCCTGTCAAACCCAATGTCGGTGACACCCTTACTGTTATCCATCAACTTGTTCCAAGCCAGCCATTCCTTTTTCAAACCAAGGTACTTGTTCTTCAACTGTTTCATTTCATGATGTCTACCCATTCGCTTAGCAAATTTCAGTGCAATTTCCCTATACCCTACTATCGTGATGGTTGTACCTACCCTACGTCCTGCTAAGATTTCATCCCTAGCACGCTCTAAGAAGATTTCTGTGGATGCACTGTCCAATGTTGCTTTATGTGCATGTTCCAAGTCATGAACAAATCCTTCTAGGCCCGATGGGCAAACCCCTTTATTTTTAGACGGTGTATGCGGGGACGACTGTGTTGCAACCATTACACTAATATGAGAGCAGGTATTTTAGACATTAGCATGTAGTTGCCGAATACATGTTGACAATAAACTCAAAACCAATACGTTATACAAAATAAAACAGAAATAATGTATAACAAAACTACTACGATAATTACTAACAAAAGGTAAGATTTACATAACACGATGACAATGCATGTACTTGTTACACACACAGCTTACGTACAAGGGTAATAAATAAATGTTGTAGCAACGGAGTGTACATTCGCAATAATAATATGGTAACCACGATGCATAACACACAAATCACTGTTTTCATTACACGCAAAATATTACAAATTTGGGAGACATACCCTGACTACAAAAAACTAATAGCTAAATATTGTACTTTTGGCGACAAATCTAATTTTTGGTCGCCAATTCCACAACTTTTGACGGCTAAATGTTGTACTTTTGCAAGAAAGTTTACTCAGAATTTTATCTAGTAGCAATAATAAATTTTTTTAATTTATTCTATACATAAATTTCACAATACATCAATTAAATCATATCCACACTGCTTTTTCTTCGCAACTTTCCTTACCCAAGAGTTTCTGTTATACATAAGACAACATTGAAATAAAAAAAATAAACCAAAGTTGTCAGCATGGTTTAGGTCATGGGGTTTTATAATCATTTTGTCTATATGAATATATATATTTATATATATAGATATATATTTATGTATGTATGCATGAAAGCAGTAACCTTCAAAAGTTTTGGTGAAAGTGGTAACAAGTTTTATAATTTGGCCCCCACATAATAGATAAAAATTCATGCACCTCTTGGCAACTGCATTCAATTTACGTCACAATTTATGACTCCCAACTATCATAGTACACTCATTATTGGAACTTTATGAGTGCAACTTGCTTAGATAGTTCTTTGAGTTTGGTTCATCATCATTTGCATTCAATTTATGTCACAATTTATGACTCCCAACTATCATAGTACACTCACTATTTTTGTTCTTTGTTTTATTTGGAACTTTATGAGTTTTTCTTGAAAGAAAAATACTAGGGATAACAAGAGTTTTACCAATATTTTTATAAAATATCTCACATGAGTGTAAGACCTACATTCATTTGACACATTTAGTAGAAATGTAGATAATTTTCTTAGTGTCGCTAGCATTGCTATTCTTGAAATGTATGTATTAAATTCCAATCCAAATGTAGTTTTTTTGCTTCTTTTTTTTTTTTGTAAAATAATAATTGGGAGACTGGTTCCAACTCCCTACTAGAAAGCTGAGATAGCAATACCTTTTGATTGTTCCCATTAACTGCACTTTTGAGATCAAAATGACAGTACAATTGCTTAACTAAAACTTTCTGATCACCCTTCCTAACATAATCACACAATGAATTCCACAAGAACCATCAGTTGAAAATTCGAAAAACACCCATCGACTTCTCATTAGGGTACTTGATTACACAAACCACAGTCCTGATGCTCATTAGGGTAATTAATTTGATGAAATTCAAACATTGGCATTCACTCCACACTAGCTCCCATATTATCACTGGGTCTAAAACCTCCTAAGTTTAATCTAGAAGGATCAAAATTAGAAATTTGCTTTTTTAAAACTATATTGAGCACCAAATATTTCTTCCTATGAAACTTAAAACTTATAGCAAAGAAACACAAAATATGAGCCAACTAAATACATTTTTAATTGAATATGAATAGGGTTTCATTTTCCTGATGGCCAAGTAAACAGCATATCTTAAGCTAAAAAGCAATCACTCGTATTTGCTAAATGGTATAGGAAATTATGAGCTTTTATTGATAATCACCATGTGCTTGGTAACAACCCTTCATCACTTTCATATTTTTATACTTTTGCCTTTTCATCTCATTATATGCTTCTCTAGTTTCATAGATGTTTATTAAAATAAATCAAGGGAAATGATCAGTAAGGCAGTTTATGATTCTACAATTCAAAATATACACAATTTAGCTTTCGATAACTTCAAAATCTTGTGGTTTACTGTGGTGTCCATTTAGCATTTTAGGCTATTTCTTTGATTATTTGCTTAATGTGCCTATATTAAATTGGAATCATGCTTTTTCATTTTTTACTCTTGAGTCATTTTTGCATCAGCTTTCAGCTCCATTTCTTCACTCGAAGTTTGTAAGCAACTATTTCCAGGACTACCTTAATCTACTCAGCTTGAACAAACCTCTGAAACATTAAATGTTCACGTTGAAACTCTTAACTACAAGTGGTGCACTTGCTGCAGCTATGATTGGTCCTAAATCAACACTACTACACCATGCGGCTCTTGCTTCATAAAATCAAAGTTCTTACACATGTTAACGGTCTTACATAACTCTAATTTTAAAAGTCTTTTATTAATTAATTATCTACTAATTACTTAATGTACAAATATATATTGAATTATTACAACTTTTTGTAATGTGCATACCATAAACCACTTTTTTGCGATCATTGTCTTCTTATTTTCTTTTTTAATCTTTTCTAATTTGAACAATTACTTTCTTAATCATTTATTTTAAATATGTATGATTCTTTTTTTTTTTTAACCACACAATTGTGTTCATGTTTTGCCCAGTAATATTGCAAAACTTTAAGCTACTCATTCAATCAACTCATCAAATTATGGGCATCATAAGGCACCCATCACATTATGGGCATGCCTTGTCGTGCAACGCACGTAAGCGGCCTCGCCACTAATTGTATATAGGACAAATTACACTATCAGTCCCTATAGTTTGGAACTCATGTTACTGTGGTCCCCGACTTTTTAATTGTGACACATTTGACCCTGAATTTTGAATCTTGTTCCAAATAAGAACAATTGAATATACTATTGTTTAATTTCAAGAGCAAAATCGCCAATTTAATAAAATATAAACTAAATTTGACAAAAATAAATGTCAAAAACAATATTTTTAATTTTAAAAAATTATTTTTATCCACCAATGATAAAATTATGTAAAATTGATAAAATTTAATAAAAATTACATGATTAATTTTTAAAAATTAATTTTACATGATCATCATCCAAACACCATAATAAAAATTAATTTGGTAAAAAAAAAATAAATGTCTAAAAGATTTAATTTACATAATTTTTATTTTTTTAGTGGGTAGAAATAATTTTTAAAATTGAAAAATATTTGTTTGACATTTATTTTTGTCAAAATTAGTTTATATTTGATCAAATTGATGATTTTATCCTTGAAAAATCTAATGATATCTTCAATTGTCCTTATTTGGAACAAGATTCAAAATTCATGGTCAAATGTGTCACAATTGAAAAATCAGGAACCAAAATGACACAAGCCCCAAACTACAAAGATTATTAGTGTAATTCACCATTGTATATATATATATAGTTAAGTTTCTTGACCAGCTAGTCAAGAACCTTTGTCTAAGACAAGTAGTCCCACAAAAGAATTGTACGTAACAAACAAAAAGTACAAATTCAAAAAATTCATCAATTCATTTTTGTGTTTCTGTTTCGATTGAAAATCATAACTCCTAAACTTTGTGGTATACATGGTGTGGCCTAATTTTGAAAGTTACATTGTACACATGATCCATCCACACATGATTTAACCATGAGGGACAGATGGTATTGAAAACCATGAGGACATACGGTCTAGAACATATGGTACACATGGAGTGGTCTAACCATGAGATACACATGGTTTGTCATATATACCTATATAAGGGCTCATGCTCAATATTGTGTATATACACCAAAAACAACAAATTCTCTCTCTCTATTCATCTATCTTGAGGCTACCATCTTGAAAGCCTAAGAATTTGGAGTGTAGATAAATATTGAGAAACTCTAGTAACTTCTTAGTTGACGGAGGATTTTCCAAACAAGACTTGTAATTTAAGTATTGATCCAAACCGTTTTCACATCAGATAATATGATCCCATGTCGAACTTTTATTTTGACCGGTCATGCGTGGATTCAAGAATTATTTGATATTTACTTAGGCAGATGTGAACAAAATTTGCATATGCCGCTGTATGTGTTTCAAGCGTTGTGTGATACATTACGAAGCGATTTCAATTTACGAGTACCTAGAATATCCCATGAATTGTACATTGAAGAAAGTGTTGCAATGTTCATCTATACGTTGGACAGCTACACTAATCGAAACATACAGGAACGTTTCCAACACTCGGGTCGCGACGTTTCCATGCAATGTTGGACGCAATGAAATTGTTCACAGAAGAGCATTGTAAGCCCACTAGAGATCAAAATAGTACGCATCCATATTTGCGGTCCAGAGGCAAATACGTACCATTCAAGATTAGCACTTCAGTTATTGCTACCAATTTAAATTCAGTTATGTGGTATGTATTACCCTTGTGTGTTTTGTACTAAACTTTGGTAGCATTGTATTGGTGCGTTAGACGGAACTTATGTACAAGCCGTGTTGTCTGCCCATGACGCAGGCACATATTACAGTCGCAAAGGGTATCCAGCCTAAAGCATACTAGCAATATGCGACTTCGACATGTGCTTCATTTTCATATCTTGTCGCTAGGAATGAAGCATGCATGATAGTCGCATCTTCAAGGAAATAATTGAAAACGAACACGCACCATTCCCGCACCCACAAGAAGGTAACACATTTCAAATTGAGTACTAGTTAATAATTTTATCTTTTGTACATAAACCTGATTTAACAAATATAGGAAAATATTACCTTATGAATGCGGGATATCCGACAAAGAAGGGGTATTTGGCACCATTTAAAGGGTCTCGGTATCACCAAGCACAGTTCTGGAAACATGGACAACCCGATAATGCAAGAGAATTGTTTAACAAGGCGCACGTGTCATTGGGGAGCGTGGTGGAAAGGACTTTCAGAGAGTGGAAATCGCGGTGGAAGTTCCTGAAAAACATGTTGGACCATGACTTTGCGTCGATATAGGTGCCATTGGTTGGTGCGTCAATGGCGTTACACAATTTCATTTGTAGACACGAGATAGCTGCTAACGCCCACAATGAACATGTCAGATGTTCGTCAGTTTCGGATGACATGCTCACAGCAGAAGACGGAGGGGGAAATATGGACGATGGCCTCATGGTTGGGGATACGGAATGGATATGGGGAGAGTTTGTGTTCGCATCTACGACCATTTGTTTCACATACAGAATCAAGGACTATTGTGAAATAATTGTTTTCTATTCGGAATTGGTTGTATGATGTCATAGTTTGAGACACATAGCATGACTTTTAATTGTGGACACACATTTGTTGCAAAAACTAGAACAAATCATTACGAACTTAAATTATAGGAAACAATATTGTGCTATTGCTTTATGTTATTGTAATTCCTAATTTGTATAAGTAAAACTCATATTTTGTATGCAATTCCAATTTGCATGTAAATGCGTCAAATTTGGTGTTGGTCCATTTTAATATCTTTTATTTATTTATTGATATATTTTGTTCATAAATGGAGTTTAATTACTTTGGTAACGTCTTATCTTGTTCATAAATGGAGTTTACTTTGGTAACCTATATCTTGTTCATGAATGGAGTTTCATTACTTTGGTAACCTTTTATCTTGTTCATGAATGGAGAGTAATTAGAATTCATGAACTTGGTGGTGAGTTAGTTTTTGGAGTTACTCCATTTTTTCTAGTTCAAAATCATCTTTATTTTTGGTGTAACTTGTAAGGTCCTAGTGGCCTATAAATAGTCCCTCTCATCTACTCTTTTTTATACCAACTATTTTCTATACAAGAGAGATTACTAGCAAAGAACGGTGTTTTTCTTGGTGGAGCTTTGGGTTCACCATCTTGTGCAGAGTTGACCTGAACCATATGACAAATGGTCGGGCTGTTGTATCCTGGAGGGGCCAAGTCATAGTTTTCGGTATTTGGATTCTTCCTTTCGCAGTGGGCTTAATCTCCTTAAAGAAAATGAGATATCCGTGCCTCAGCCTGATCTATTTGTATCTCATTTTCTTTGTATCATTTATCAATAAAATATAATTTTTTCTGGTATTTTCACTAATAATTTTAAGGAGATCAAACATGGAACAAGTGCCAGAAAAAACCAATGATGGAATTGAAGATCTCAACAAGCCTTTCAAGTTCAAAGGAGTTCATTTTAAGAGGTCGGAAATGAAAAATTCTTTTTTACCTCAACCTTTTAAAAGTTGCATATGTTCTTACCGAGAATAACCCAAACAAAATCCCAATCGAGGAGATGAATGATGAAGACTACGAGGCACATGAAGCAAAAGTGGCTTCCTATAATACAGATGAGTATAAATGTCGCTTTTATCTCTTAAATTCTCTTGCTGATCAATTTTATGATTACTATGACACCACTTACACTTTGTCTTCTATTAATTTTTGGCATGCTCGCTTGTGTCATATTAACAGTAAATATGTGGGAATCATGAGTAGTTTAGGATTAATTCCTAAAGTGACAAAAAAAATTGAGAAATGTAAAGTTTGCAGTAAAGCAAAAATTACCAAAAGGCCTTATAAAAGTGTTGAAAAAAAATACCGAATTACTAGAATTATTTCATACTGATTTGTGTGAGTTTGAAGGAATTTTAACTTGAGGTGGTAACCGATATTTTATCACTTTTATTGATGATTTTTCAAAATACACAAACGTATATTTATTAAAAAATAAAAGTGATGCTTTTGAGAAATTTAAAGAATTCCTTCTTAAATGGAAAATCAATTCAGTAAAAAGATTAAAAGAATTAGAAGTGATAGGCCGAGAGTATGAATCTCTAGGATTCAACTCTTTTGTTCAGTCATTGGGAATTATTCATGAGACTACTCCACCATATTCACCTTCATCTAATAGCGTAGCTAAAAGAAAAAATAGAACGTTAATTGACTTGACGAATGCTATACTTATTGATTTAGGTGCTCCCTCAAATCTTTGGGGCGAGGCTATTTTGACAGCTTGCCATATGATAAATAGAGTGTCACACAAAAAGACTAAAATTGTACCTTATGAGTTGTAGCGGGGCATGAACCAAATCTAGGTTATTTGAGGGTTTGGGGTTGTTTAGCTTTTGTGAGGCTTGCAGATCCTAAACGACCTAAATTGGGTGAACGAGTTACCATCTGTGCTTTTCTTGGGTATGCGTTGCATAGAACAGCTTATAGATTTTGTAATATGGAAAATAATATTATTTTTGAATCAGGTGATGCTATTTTTCATGAAAATAAATTTCCTTTCAAATCTAGAAATAGTGGGGGTCAAATGATTTCTGAAAATATTTTATTCATGCCTAGCTCTTCCTCTTCTACTCCTACTCAAGTTTTTCAAGAATAAGAAAATTCTCAAATCCAACCAAGGAGGAGTAAACGAGCTAGAGTTGAAAAAGATTTTGGCCCTGACTATTATCTTTACAATGTAGAAGAAATTCCTCTTACGGTGCAAAAAGCTTTCTCATCACTTGATGCTATTTTCTGGAGAGAGGTTGTAAATAATGAAATAGATTCACTACTTTCAAATAAAACATAGAAGCTAGTGGATTTATCTCCAGGTTGTAAAACTATTGGGTGTAAATGGGTCCTTCGTAAAAAACTTAAACCGGATAGAACTATAGATAAATATAAAGCGAGGCTTGTCGCTAAAGGTTTTAAGCAACAAGTTGATCTTGATTTCTTTGATACTTTTTCTCTGGTTACTAGAATTACATCCATTAGACTGTTGATTACAGTGGCTGCAATTCATGATTTAAAAATTCATCAAATGGATATAAAAATAACATTTTTAAATGGAGATCTAGATGAGGAGATTTACATGAACCAACCCGAAGGCTTTGTGGAGCCTGGCCAAGAAAGTAAGGTGTGTAAGCTAACTAAATCCCTTTATGGTTTAAAACAAACTCCTAAACAGTGGCATGAGAAATTTGATTCCTGCATGCTTAAGAATGGCTATAAGACGAATGAATGTGATAAGTGCATATATTACAAAACTTGTGAGAATGCACATGTGATTATTAGCCTATATGTGGATGATCTACTTATCTTTGGCTCTAATTTGCATATCATAAATGAGACTAAAAATATGCTTAATAGCCAATTTGATATGAAAGATCTTGGTGAAGCCAATTTTACTTTGGGAATTAAAATTACCAAGACGAAGGATGTCATTTTTCTTGATCAGTCGCATTATGTTAAGAAAGTTTTAAAGAAATATAACTTTCTAAATTGTAAACATGTTGCTACTCCTTTTGATGCAAGCATACATTTATCTGTTGTAACAAATGAAAAAGAAGTGATTAATCAAAAGGAATATGCTAGCATGATTGGTAGTTTGAGATATGCTACTGACTGTACTAGACCTGACATTGCATATACTGTTGGAGTACTTAGCAGGTTTACTAGCAAACCAAGTCAAGATCATTGGCTAGCCATGGAAAGAATTATGAGATATTTATCTGGTACCAAAAATTATGGTTTGTTTTATAACAAGTATCCTGCGGTACTTGAGGGATATAGTGATATCGATTAGAACACTTTCTCAGGTGATTCTCTCTTTACCTTGGGTTTTATTTTTACCTTGGGTGGTGGTGCTATATGTTAGAAGTCTAAAAAACAAACTATAATTACTAATTCTACAATGGAAGCTAAGCTTATAGCGTTAGCTTCAGCATGTGAGGAAGCGAATTGGTTGAGAGATTTGCTACATGAAATTCCTTTTTGGAAAAAACCAATTTCTCCTGTGTTAATTCGTTGTGATAGCACTGTTGCTATTGGTAGAGTGAACAACCATTTTTATAATGGTAAATCCAGACCTATTCGAAGGAAACACAGTAATGTGAGATCCTATTTGAGTAATGGCATCATAACTGTGAATTATGTAAAATCTTGTGATAATCTTGCGAATCCGTTAACAAAGGCCTTGGCGAGAGATAGGGTCTGGAATACATCAAGGAGGATGGGTTTAAAGCCTATAAAATCATAAACCATGTATGAGGATACCTAACCTAGGGTCCAGAGATCCTGTAACTAGGTTCAATGGGAAGAACGAATCATATGGTGGTTGTAAAAATGCACTCTTTAATATTTTGTTATCCATCCGTATGTTGTAAGTGCATTTGTCCTGTAATGTTGGAGGGTTGAGTTTTTATACTCTTAATGAAATTCTGTAGCTCTTGCTGAGTGGGGTGTATCAATTACAGGAATATCCTTGACAGATTTCACCTATGTGAGCATGAAAGTGGGGCCGCTTTCTATGAGAACAAGGGTTATTCTCAAATATGCTCATGAAAACTGGGATTAGCACAAGGCCGTAATGTACTTGCTAGTAAAGCTCATGTCAACACCTGGACTATTATGTGTGAGCAGTAATACTTTATTTCCCCTAAGTAGTCATAGTTCAAGTCTAAGACCATTACTGACTCTGGAGTAGAGATTGTTGTTTCACTAATGAAGGTTCAATGCAGAGCATACCTTCATGATGCATACTAGTCTATCTTTGTTTGGTAATCTCTCTTGTCCTTGTTGATATTAAAATGAATGGAGGATTGTTAGTCCATTTTAATATCTTTTATTTATTTATTGATATATCTTGTTCATGAATGGAGTTTCATTACTTTGATAACCTCTTATCTTGTTCATGAATGAAGTTTCCTTACTTTGGTAACTTTTTATCTTGTTCATGAATGGAGAGTAATTAGAATTCATGAACTTGGTGGTGAGTTAGTTTTTGGAGTTACTCCATTTTCTCTAGTTTAATGATCATTTTTATTTTTGGTGTAACTTGTAAGGTCCTAGTGGCCTATAAATAGCCCCTCTCATCTACTCTTTTCTACACCAACACACACCAACTATTTTCTATACAAGAGAGATTACTAGCAAAGAAGGGTGTTTTTCTTGGTGGAGCTTTGGGTTCACCATCTTGTGCAGAGTTGGCCTAAACCATATGACAAGTAGGTCGGGCTGTTGTATTTTGGAAGGGACAAGTCATAGTTTTGTGACTGCTGCATCGATATTTGGGTTCTTCCTACCGCAGTGGACTTGATCTCCTTAAAGAAAACGAGATATCTGTGCCTCAGCCTAATCTATTTGTATCTTATTTTCTTTGCATTATTTATCAATAAAATATAATTTTTTCTGGTATTTTTCCCAACATTTGGAATGGGAAGTCAAAGTGTGTAACAAACTTGCAAATGTTTGTATTTCGTAATTTTTACATTTGCAAATCAAGTTTCTATCACATTTGTAATTTACTTGAACTCGTACATTTATGAACTAAAATTTACATTTGGTACACAGTTGCCGTTATTTCAATTTCTTATTTTTTTTAATTCAAATTCTAATTCTAATTCTTTTACACTGTGAAGCTACTGCCAAATTCGAAATTTGATGCAAAGTCAAAGTTCATAAAAGAAATTGTAATTTTTTTTTTATGCGTGGTAATTAGTATACTGAAATTTTTTGCACTATTTGGGTACTTATATGTTATTTGCATTTGTAACTATTAAAAATTCACTGTCATATTTCGGACAAATATGTGAATTTGATTAGTTAACTTGTAAATTTTGTACGGTAGCAGTGACATTTTGTGCGAATTTTTCATGCAACCTAGTTCGTGCAAAGTTGTAGCATGTTCACTAATAATTTCATTTCAATGTATAATTTGTGTAATGACAATTGAAATGTGTATAAATTTTGCAATTTTTTGTAATTTCTACATTTTCTAATTACATTTTAAATGTAGACCAAACTTTGTAATTTAATTTAATTCGAAGTTTGTTCAGGTAAAAGTCAAATTTCAAAGAAATTTATTTTTGGGAAAGTGTTAATTTTTAAAAATTACAAGTGACTATCTTTCAATCCAATACTACTAACCGCAGAAAGTCGTATATTAATTAGTGTACTAATAAATGATTAGTACAAATTTTAGAGATTTTTGGTATTTATAATTGCAATAATGAGTGGGGTAAATAATAATGTCCTGACATTAGTTGGTACACTAATTAATATACTTCCTCCGTTCCAAAATATTAGTCCCTTATTTCATTTTTCATTGTCCCAAAATATTAGTCCCTTTTCAAAAATCAAGTATAAAAATAATATAAATTTCTCATTTTGCCCTTCTTTTAAATTCATTAACAACATAAAAAGTATAATTATGACATTAATATTTTTCATAAAATGTACTATCAAAAGGTAATTTTGAAAAATTTAATTTTTTTAAAGTGCAATAATTATACTATCAAAAAAAAAATTAAATTCCCTAAAAGGAGTCATTATTTTGAGACGGAGGGAGGATCAATTACTTACAAATCAGCAATGGTTAGTGGCCTGAAATTCAGTGGCTCGAATGGCTCGAAACTGTCAAAACGACGTCGTTTTGGGCGCAAAACGACGCAATCGTTTTAACAATTTCAAACCATTTAAACTACTGATTTTATGACCCTCAAACATTTTTTCTTACAAATATGTCCATTTATTTTTTTAACCTAACACGTACATTTTTCATTTATTAGAAGTATATTTGTGTAATATACTTGTATCACGAAAAAGCAAAGCTGGCGGTGGTAGTGTACCAACTGCCACGGCATTCACTACAATTTTTATTTTTTATTTTTTTAGGGTTCATTTTGCATAATACAATCACTTCAAACATATTTTTTAATATAACAATTTTAAAAAAAAATTATCTCATCTTCTCAAATATAAAAACTAAAATAACATCCAAATAACTAAAAACTCTAAAAAATAGTCACTTTTCAAATATCCACTATATATGCAAAGCTCAAACCTCAATATAACTTGAATGATTCTATATCCACCCCTTTATACCACATTTTATACACAATGTGGGTGTTTGGAAAATGGCTATTTTTAGGCTTTTTAGTTTTTTAGCTATTCTAATACGCTATTTTAGTTTTTGTGTTTGGAAAGATAGATTGATTTTTATTTAAGTTATTGTATTGAAAAATGTGTTTGAAATGATGTTTGAGGCTGAAATGACAAATTTACCCCTAACTTTACTTTTCTCAAAATTGGTCTAAAGGGACAAAATTGTCTTTTCAACCTCAAAACTAAGCTGTCACAATTCCGTACATACACACTGTCATGTCATGACAATGTAGGGCTGCCCCATTGCTGCCGACTTTGCCTTTCTTTTTTTTTTTTTAATATAAATTATTGATTTAGGATTTTTGAGGATTTTTTACTTTTTTAATGTTTGAGGCTATTTTAGCCTCAAAAATGGGTTTCCAAACACCCCCAATAAACACATGACAAAAAAGTCATTCAATATAAACAGCATTTTAAACTAAACATTTGTATAAAACTCATCACTATGCGGTGTTTTGAGAAGTCGGTTAAAAATTAATTTTTTTGACTTTTTTAACTTATTATCTTTTTGTAGATAAGTTATGTGAAAAGTGATGTAATTCAAAATAAATTAAAAGCTGAAAGCTGACTTTTAACAATTTCTTAAAAGAGTACTATATATATATATATATAATTCACAAAAATATATTGTTTCAAATAATATTGGAGATGATAAAACCACCAATGCTGAATAATAATTTACATAGTGGGTCAATCTTGTACAACTATATGCATTATGAAATTTGATGACAGTTAACCATATAGGGTGCATTTGATTGGAGGGATAAAGGAGGGATTATTTATTATGCGGATTGTAATTGAGGGAAGCATTCAATCCGGTGTTTGTTTTTTTTTTAGTCTGCTGGACATGGAGTCCGGCCAAACTCCTTATCTCCCATATGGGACAATTTTCAAGGGACTGTCCACTGTTAAAATTAGATGATAAAAGGATCATTTTGACCATCTACTATTTAATTATGTATTATATTTAGTAAAATTCAATAAAATTTAAATGTTTCAATTTAAAAATAAAATAATTTATTTAATTTTTATTGACATTTTATTTATTTAATTTTTTTAAAATAATTTTTTATAGATATTTATTCATGTTTTATTTTAAAATTTTGTTTATAATTTATTTAATTTCATTATTTAAGTTTTAATAGATGTTTTATTTAATTTCATTATTTAATTATTATTATTTTAAAAATAAATTTATTTAAAATTTTAATTAAAAATAACATATATTTTTATTGATATTTTATTTATTTAATTTTTAAAAAAAATTATTTAATTGTGTAAAAATAAAATAAAATAAAATTTTATTTAATCTAACTAAAAATAATTAAAATATTAAAGATATGTTTAATATTGCTATTACTTAGTAAACAATTAAAAAATGGTAAAATAGTATTTTGTTTATTTATCCTATCCAATCCGTCCAACAAAATATTGGATTCATTAAAAATAGTTATTTCCAGACATCTAATCCCATAAAAAAACAAACAAGTGATATATATCCAATCCAATCAAATAGTGCGGGGGATTTACAGTCCTAGGATTCAAGTCCGATGGATTTTAATCCCCTTATCCAGTCCGTCCAATCAAACACACCCATATAGTACAGTTTTACACCTAATAAGTTGAATATGAAGGGAAAATATTAGGAATCTCAAATGTTTTATCAATATTTCAATTAAATGTTTTATATGAGTGTGAGACCTACACCATGTAAATTTTATATTATTCTATACTCATATAAGATATTTAGTAAAAATATTAATAAAACATTTAAAACCCCTAAAATTACTCGAATATGAAGTTGGCTAAGGCCTTGAAGCCCACAAAGCATTGAATGATATGTAATCCTCCCAATGCTTTTCCAAAACATTCCAACCTCCCAACCTTCGATTTCTCAACTGTATTATCCAAACATTAACTCAGTTTTGTCACTTTATTAAGTTCAAAGGGACTGGATTGTCTCCCGTTGGAGGCCCATTTTGGGCCGTTTTGAATCTTTTTCAATTATTATTCGAACTGTTTAATCTGTACAATTTATCGAATATTTTATTCTTATAAAAAATTACGTTGATTAGATATCGATAGTCACTTGATCAATTCACATTTCTGTCAATAATTTTAAAAAAGAAAATCATATTTACCGGTGACAAAAATATAAACTGATCAAGTGGCTATAGATATCTAATTCATATAATTTTTTATAGAGATGAAGTACTCGATGAGGTTTACACATTAAATAATTCGAATCATCGATTTGAGCTCCATAGTGGGCTCACGAAGACCCAAAAGTATAATCTAATCCAATTAAGAGCGGAGACAAGCCTAGGCCAAGTTTAAAATTTCTCAATCCAAAAAAAAATAATAATAATAATAATCTCAGCGTAGTTGTAATTTTATCAAAATTCATCTTCCTTGTTTAATCATCGAAATCGAATCCAAGACAAAACCATGACTTTTGATTGTGACCTATAGGTTGTATTTCTTCGACCAAAATAATCATGTGTTTTTTTTTATTTTTTTATTTTTAATTCTTTTACTTTTGTGAAAAAATTTTATATTAAAAAAAAAAAACAGCGTTAGTAAGTAAAATGTGAATAACAACATCCTTTCATATTTATCTATCCATTCGGTTATAATATGTAAACATCTGAGTTGATTTTAACAAAAAATATATCATAATTTTAATTTCTAAAATATCTTTACAAGAATTACATAATTCTGTCTGTATTTAATTTTTGGGTAAATTATACTAACAGTCCCTATAGTTTGGGATTTGTGTCACTTTAGTCCTTGACTTTTCAATTGTGATACATTTGACCCTGAATTTTGAATCTTGTTTCAAATAAGGACAATTAACATACCATTGCTTAATTTCAAGGGTAAAATCATTAATTTGATAAAATATAAATAAATATCAAAAAAAAATTAAAAAAATTTTAAAAATTATTTCTACCCACCAAAAATAAAATTATGTAAAATTGATAAAAATTAGTAAAAATTACATGATTAATTTTTAAAAATTAATTTTACATGATCATCACCCAAATATATAATAAAAATTAATTTCGTAAAAAAAAGAAATAAATGTCTAAAAGATTTATCAATTTTATATAATTTTATCTTTAGTAGGTAGAAATTGAGAGGGTAATTTATATGAAAATTGGGCCGAGCTGGGCCATGGGCCGTTATGGGCCAACAGTACGAAGGGCTGAGTAAAAAATTCATAAAGTTACTCTAGTCCGTAAGAGGCGTAAAGTTACTTCGGTCCGCAAGAGGCGTAAAGTTACTCCGGTCCGCGAGAGGCTTGAAGTTACTCCGATCCCAAAGAGCTTACGGTAAGTTCGGTCGTCACGCACAAAGTTATCCCGGTCGGACCGGAGTATTGGTTATCCTGGTCAACGACATACCATGGTTAGCATTTAGGAGAGCAACGTAAGCAGTGAAAGGAAGCCGAGCTAAAGTTATCTCGGTCTAGTCTGCGGCTTAGCATAGCCATGCTTACCTCGGTCAATATTGAAGTCTGACCATGGTAAAACCATCTCACTTGGTTTATGCAGTGAGAGGGTGTTGAAGGATAAGCATTATCTTTAGGAGTATTAATCTAGGAGGACTCTATATTGGAGGAGTAAAAGTCCTACTAGGATTGTGCCACACGGGAACCTACAAAAGCTCACAACATCACCTTTGGAGAGGTAACACAACTTTGATTCCCGAATTCACAGAGCTTTTTGTCTATTTCGCTGACTTAGGCATCGGAGAGGTATCCGGCACACACCCGTCGGCTAGCTCACGTTTGTGCTTTCAGGGAGTAAAAGCGACGACGTACGGAGGAGCGCAATCTTGATCAACAGGATTATACGAGAAGGTTTATTTCTTTCCCGTACAATTGGCGCCGTCTGTGGAAAATCAGACTAGAACAAAACCTCTTGATTAAGTTTTCCTTGCTAATAAAAAGTAATAGCGCACAACGAAGATTTGCCACAAGTCCGCCATTGATGGACAAACCCTAGAAGGAGGCGCGAAGGTTTGCCTCATGTCCCTCCCATGGCGGACTTGGAGCCCCAACGACATAACCCCAGGAAGGATGCTAGGGGGAGGCGGAATAACAGCCCCCGTCGCTCTCGTTCACAAAGTCCTGACAGAAAAAGGCGAAGGATTGATCCTCAAGTTCTGGAGGACCTCGTGAAAGAACAGAATGAATTAATAAGGAAGATGGCAGCGGATATGGAGGCCATGAAACGCCAGATCAAGGGAAAAGGGGTGGCGACAGGAGAGGGGCGTAAAGGCAACACGCCCCCTCGCCACTCAGAAGATCGCAGTAGGCATACCACGCCATCACAAACAGAGAGTAGAAGCCTCAGGACAGGCGATACTCAATCCAGAACCTCCAGGACTCGTTGCTCCAGGTCTGAGAGAACGAGAACTAAGAGGTCGTTTACTGAGGGAAGCACCTATCGGCCCTCGCGCACGCACCAAACATCAACGAGGCAGACGGAGTTGCCAAGATCATCCGACTTACGGACCGTGCTGGAAGAAAGGGCACGATGGAAGGAGGATAATAGGGCGCGGGACCCTCGCAGGGTATCTGCCCTTCAGCGGTTGGCTCCTCGAACGCATGGAAGCGTCGAGGTTGGAATGCCATTACCATGCCTTGCCTATGAACCAACGGACAAAGCATTAGCGAGGCTGCAGACCTCGCCGTTCGTTTCGGCAATCGAAAACGCACCCCTACCTTCAAGCTTCTTCCAGCCCAAATTCACCACGTACGAGGGAAAGATAGATCCCTATATGCACCTGAGCCACTTCCGCCAGGTTATGGCGGTATATCGTCGAAACGAGGCTTTGATGTGCATCCTCTTCCCATCAAGCCTTGGCGACCTAGGCTTGACTTGGTTCGAAAAACTTCCAAAAGACAGCATAGCCTCCTGGGCGCAATTAGCGGAGGCGTTCGTAACAAGGTTCAGAACGAACACCAAAACGCCAGTGGAGATCGACCAGCTTCTCTCCATTGACATGGGCGACAAAGAGACACTTAGATCCTACAATAGTCGCTACTGGGAGACCTTCAACCAGATTGGGGACTGTCCTACCAATCTCGCCATCGCACAATACAAAAGGGGCCTTCCAGTTGGGAACAGACTAAGGGACTCAATCACTATGACACCACCGCTAACGATGGAGGCCTTAATGGAAAGAGTGCACCTGCACATTAGGGTGGAAGAGGATGGTGCCTGTGCTAAAGCAAAGTCTAGCACAACCGCAGTACTAGATAAAAAGACCACGGCAAAGGTCAACGCGGTAGAACGTCCGAACAAAAACGGGACCGAGCAGGAGGGAACGGAGAAGACAAGGAAAAGATGGTTGAGAGTCCGCACTGCCATTACCACGGTATATTCAAAAAAGCCAATCTACCAGGATTCTAAGCGAGATACGCGAATGAAACCTATTCGTCAGATGGCCTGCTAAGCTAGGAAAGGCTCAGAAGGACTACGACGAAAGATCACGGTGCACCTTCCATAAAGAAAAGGGGCACCGCACTGAAAATGTACACCATTTGAAACGCATCTAGAGGAGTTGGTGGGCAGCAGGTCACCTGGATAAATACATTGAAGAGGGAACGCAACCAGCCCCCCAGACCACAATAACCCCAAACGGGATGCCAATCGACGCCCCACCTCAAGGCGTAATCAATGTGATACATGGAATCTTCGAACCTAAGCTGTATATGCGAGCTCAAAGGGTCAATCAAGAAGGCGAGCACTTAAGGAAGTACTAAGTGCACAACCTACCATCAAAAAAGGGAAGACAGAGGCCACGAACATCATGTCTTTTTTCAGATAGAGACTTGGCGAGGATATATTGTCCCCACAATGATGCCCTGGTTGTCACTCTCCGAGTCAAGGATTTTGACGTCAAGCGGATTTTTGATTGACCAGGGTAGTTCATGTGAGATAATGTATTACGAAACATTCAAACAATTGAAAGCTACAAGACAAAGACTTGGCACCTGCCGTGTCTCCCCTGATTGGATTCAACTCAATGCCAGAATGGCCAGTCGGCAAAATAATCCTACCAGTCAGAGCAGGAAGCGTGACAAAACAAGTGGAATTCTGGGTGTTGAAAGTCCCTTCCACTTACAACATAATCTTGGGAAGAACATGGCTGCATGCCATGCGATCGGTAGCGTCATCCTACCATCAAGTAATGCGGTTCCCCAACGAAGCCGGGGTAATTGAAGAGGTCTTCGGAGACCAGATCATGTCCAAGCAATGCTTTGTCACTGTGAATGGCAGCCGCGCTGCCAAGGGATATGTTCATTCGGTGGAAGAACCTGAGAGTAATGAACTGTTCGCAGATGTCGGCAAAGCAGCTAATCAAAAAGCGGTGGAAGACTTGGTAGAGGTAAGAATAGATGAAAAGAACCCGGATAAGTTCTTTTTGCTCGGTTCGTCGTTGTCCAGCACTGAGAGATTAGAAGTCTTGGAATTCTTGACCTCTAACATCGAAGTGTTCGCCTGGACACCCTACGACATGCCAGGCATTGATCCAAAATTCATCTGTCACCAACTCAATGTCCACCCATCCGCCAGACCAATCATTCAGCGCACCCGCAGATCGGCACTCCACCACGCCGAGATAGTGGCGGAAGAAGTAGGAAACCTGCTGGAGGCAGGAGCTATTAGAGAGGTGCACTACCCCAGATGGATTTCCAACACAGTCGTGGTGCCAAAGAAGAATGGCAAATGGCGTGTCTGCGTCGACTATAAGACAGTCAACAAAGCATGCCCAAAGGACAGCTTCCCCCTACCACGGATAGATCAACTGGTAGACCTAACGGCGGGGCACAACCGACTTAGCTTTCTTGATGCATACAGAGGCTACCATCAGATCGCCATGTACGAACCAGACCAGGAGGTCACGTCCTTTACAACTCCAAGAGGACTGTATTGCTACAAGGTCATGCCCTTTGGCCTAAAGAACGCAGGGGCAACATTCCAGAGAATGGTCACCAAGATGTTTGAGCCGTTGTTAGGCAGAACAATGGAGGCTTACATCGACGACATGGTGGTCAAGAGCAAGGATAAGAACGACCATCTAAGGACCTAGGTGAGATGTTCCAGATTCTGAAGAGGCACAAGTTGCGCCTAATGCATCTAAATGCGCATTCGGTGTAGGATCTGGCAAATTCCTAGGCTTCCTGGTGACCAACCGGGGTATAGAAGCAGACCCCTCCCAGATCAAAGCTATTCAGGATCTGGAGAGGCCTAACTCAGTAAAAGAAGTACAGCATCTCACCGGCATGGCAGCTGCACTCAACCGATTCATTAGCCGGTCGTCAGACAGACTACGACCATTTTTTCAAGCATTAAAAGCCAAGTTCGAGTGGGATGAAGAATGCGACCGCGCTCTGGAAAACTTGAAAGAATACATGTCTTCTCCACCACTGCTTGTCACCCCAATACCTGGAGAAGAACTCTTCCTGTACCTGGCAGTCTCTCAGCACGCAATTAGCGCAGTGTTGGTCCGTGCGGAAGGAATCCAACATCTGCCCATCTTTTATGTCAGCAAGACATTGCTGGGCGCCGAAACAAGGTACTTGCCACTGGAAAAACTGGCCTTGGCCTTGATGATGGCCTCAAGGAAGTTGTCACACTACTTTCACGCCCACACCATAGTCGTCCTCACAGCTTTCCCATTAAAAGCTTTGTTTGAGAGGGCGAACTTTTCTGGGCGAATTTTGAAGTGGGCAGTAGAGTTGGGACAATTCGACATCAAGTTCCAACCCAGAACCGCGATAAAGGCCCAAGCTTTGGCAGACTTTGTCGCAGAATTTACCCCAGGAAGTCATCATATCTGCCCAGTCGACCTGACTGACACAACCGAACTAGGGATGGAAGTTGACGCCGGAATAGCGCAACCTCTGGTACAGGATACTCAGTCAGACCCCAAGGCAGACCAGAATAAAGAAACAAGGAAGAAGCAAACCATGCTACACCAAGCCAAGACTCACCAACAAATAAAGACTTGGTACAATCAGATAGCGAGGGGCAAACAGCAAGCATGGACCTTGAAGAAAACACCAGCAACATTTTGGACCCCAAGGCATCATCTGATCCCTCCACTTGCTGGAAGTTATTCGTTGGAGAGATGTGGAAGCTCTTCGTGGATGGAGCATCCAACCGGCATGGAGCAGGACTCGGCATAGTCCTCATCTCTCCAGACGGCCTAGTAGTGGAGCAAGCAGTCAACCTGGGCTTCCCAGCATCAAACAACGAAGCGGAGTATGAAGCGCTTCTTGCAGGCCTCAAATCAGCATTCTACATGAAGGCCACCGAACTAATGGTTTACAGCGACTCACAGCTGGTGGTAAACCAAATTTCAGGCGACTACGAAGCAAAGGACGACAGGATGGCTAAGTACCAAGAGTTGGTCAGAACAGAAATCAAGAAATTTGAAGTAGTCAGGATAGAACAAATCGGCAGGGAGGAAAACAACAGAGCAGATGAATTAGCAGGCTTTGCTTCAATGGCAGATACTTCCATCCCACATCCATTGCTGATCGACTACCTACCTAGACCAAGCATTGAGGACCCCGAAGCAGAAGAGGTATGTTGCGCCGAGCTAGGCCCTTCTTGGATGGATCCCATCATACTGTTCTTAAAAGACGGCGTCTTACCGGAAGAAAAGAAAGAAGCCAACAGCATTAGAGCAAAGTCACAGCGATTTTGACTCTCCCCTTCTATGGCATTGTACAAAAAGTCATTCTCAGGACCGTATCTAAAGTGTGTTCACCCCAGCAAAGTGGAAGCATTCTTGTCCGAAATACACGAAGGCGTGTGCGGAAGCCATCAAGGGGGGAAGGTCATTAGTATACAGGGCAATCTCGCAAGGATATTGGTGGCCTTACATGCAAGCAGACTCAGAAAAATATGTGAAGAAGTGCGAGAAATGTCAGAAATTCGCACACCAAATACATCAACCTGCTAGAGAACTTCTACCCTTAACCAGCCCATGGCCCTTCGCAATGTGGGGCTTGGACATAGTGGGACCACTTCCAACAGCACCAGGCAATAGGAAGTTCTTTCTTGCAACAACCGACTACTTCACAAAGTGGGTGGAGGCAGAAGCCTTAGCATCAATCAAGGAAAAAGACGTGAAGAAGTTCGTCTAGCAAAACATCATCACTCGATTTGGCATACCTAAAGCCCTAATATCAGACAACGGCACTCAGTTTGATGGCAGAATCTTTAGAGGCTTTTGTGAAGAATACAAGATCGAGTTCTACAATTCTACACCGGCATATCCTCAAGCAAATGGCCAAGCAGAAGCATCAAACAAGGTTGTCTTGGATGGACTGAAGAAAAGGTTAGAGAAGGCAAAAGGCAAGTGGGCTGAGGAGCTTCCCCATGTTTTATGGGCTTACCGCACCACACCTCGACGATCAACAGGAGTAACACCATTCTCCTTAGCCTACGGCATGGAAGCAGTAATCCCATTGGAAGTTGGCCTCCCCACAATTAGAAGCAAAAATTTTGATCCAGACTTAAATGGCGAAGTCATAGCATTGGAGCTCGACCTTGCAGAAGAAAGAAGAGAAAGAGCACTGGTTCACATTGCCTCATACCAATAAGAGTTATCCAGGAAATACAACAAAACAGTGCATCCAAGGCAATTCAAGATCGGCGATTGGGTGCTGCGCAAAGTGATGGGAAACACCATAGTACCAGAGATGGCAAGTTAGGGCCCAATTGGGAAGGACCTTACAAAGTGGTTGGATTAGCAGGAAAGGGGCATACCACTTGGAAGATGAGGACGGCAAAGCCATTCCCAGGCCGTGGAACACTGCCAATCTCAAATTATTTTATTTTTAACTTTTTTTTCAAACATATGTAATTTTCCTTTTCCTTTCTCAATAAAACAAGTAGATTCTTTTCAGTATAAGTTATTTTCTGTAAAAGATAGTTTTAGTGAGTTAGGAACATTGTAAACATAGTTGGCCGGAAAAACCAACTTAGAGGTTGGCTGGATTAAACCAACACCCCTCCTAAGCCCAGGATAAGGATCCAGGCTGCAGGACGTTTGGTCGGAATAACCAAACACTTTACTCTAGGTTGGCTGGAAAAACCAATCTAGAGGTTGGCTGGACAAACCAACACCCTTCCTAAGCCCAGGATAAGGATCCAGGCTGCAGGACGTTTGGTCGGAATAACCAAACACTTTACTCTAGGTTGGTTGGAAAAAAACCAACTTAGAGGTTGGTTGGATTAAACCAACACCCTTCCTAAGCCCAGGATAAGGATCCAGGCTGCAGGACGTTTGGTCGGAATAACCAAACACTTTACTCTAGGTTGGCTAGAAAAAAAACCAACTTAGAGGTTGGCTGGACTAAACCAACACTAAGTACTCTTCAGCTGAAGTAAGGATATCGGCTAAAGAGTGGTTGGCTGGATTAAACCAACTCTTAGTACTCTTTAGCCGAGGTAGGTATCTCGGCTAAAGAGTGGTTGGCTGGATTAAACCAACTCTTAGTACTCTTCAGCCGAAGTAAGGATATATCGGCTAAAGAGTGGTTGGCAGGATTAAACCAATACTTGGTACTCTTTAGCCGAAATAAGGATATCGGCTAAAAGAGTGGTTGGCTGGACCAAACCAACTCTTATTACTCTTCAGTCGAGGTAGGTATCTCAACTAAAGAGTGGTTGGCAGGTATACTTATAGTTGCAAAGGTTAAGACCGATATAAAGTATCTCGGCAAATGAATGCTGTACCTCATCCAAGACTTCAGTTAGAAAGTAAAGCACAAGCATGGAGATCAACCGAAATAAGAGTTGGAACAAAAAAGCAGACTTCATTGAAAATTCAAAGCAAGTACAAAGGGTGGGGCCTCAGCCCGGTTACAATCAGTTTCCAAAAGCAAAGAAAAGAAAAAAGCAAAAAGAAGACGAAAATACAAAGTCAGTTAAACAGATCATCAAGGTCAGCATCAATATCAACCCGGAGCCCGGTTTCAGACGGGAGCACGGTCTCGATTGGGAGCTCGGTCTCAGTAGGCAGCTCGTTGGTCAGGTCTTCCACCATTGGCTCCGACCGAACTGACTGATCGACAGGGTCATTGACAACCGGGGTATCTTTAGGCACGGTTTCTTCTTCATCATCTGAATCCTCAAGAAATTGTTGCTGAAGGGCAGCAGCATATTCCGTCATGGAGTTCGGTATAAAGTATGCAGGAGCGTTGAAAACCTCGGTCTCTGGACCGTGACCGAGCTGCACTACAGCCGCTCTCCACCCGCATTTGAAGAAGAGATCCTTGGCAGCTTCACATTGTTTAATGTAAGTCGCCTCCCCCTCCTTGTAACCCCGGAGCTCGGCGTCATCGGCACTCTTCTTCAGCTTCTCTATCTCGGCATTTTTCTTTCCCTCAAGTTTAGCCAGTTCGCGCAGATATTTGTCTTTTATCATGGCTGCAGCTTTTTGTTTTTCTGCTTCAGCCGAGCTAACAAGTCTGGTCAGACGACCGTTCTCGGATTTTAGCTCAGCTATTTGCTTCCTGACTTCTTCCAGTTCGGCAGTTTTTTCAGTCACTTCGGCCAGGGCTTGCCTTGTAGTCTTGCGAAGTTCAAGCACACGCTTATGAGCAATGTGGCTCTTCTGCATGGCCTACAAAAGAAGGGGAAGACTTGTAATCAAACCGAGATGAAAGTTGCAAATTAGAAAGATTAACAGAAGAATCTACTTACAAGCACCATGGATTTCGTGGCCGAGTGGATGGCCTTTAGTTCGGTCAGATGTTGGTGGTGCTCCATGTCTGCTGGAAGGCAGACACTCTTGGCAAGGTTAAATGCCATTAAGTGATCTTTTTCAGCGACCACTGAGTCAGTGTCCTGAATTGCTCGGTTTTGAAAAGTAATTTTGGGTGCCCACTTGGAGGAGCTAGCTCGGTCGGAGCGCTCCGGTTACGGGCTCGGTGGAGAGCTTGGTGGAAGAATGGTTTCATCTTCATCAACAAGGCGTTGCTCGGTTGGGGTAGTTCGGGCACGCTTGCTTGGGCGAGATAAGGAGGGTTGTTGAGATAGAAGGGCCACCACGGTTTCCTGAGTCTGGTTGGGTGGTGGTACCTCGGCTCGGTTTGTTTTGGTCAGAAGGGCCCTTACTCTGTTCTTCTTTGCCATCTCTTCTTCGGCAGTAGTTCGGACCAGGTTGATTTGAGGCAAGGATGGATCCGGTTCAGGAGCAACTTCCAGCAAGAAGTCTGTTACTCTGGCTTTTCGTCGACTGCTGTATCGGTACGTCGGTTCAAAATTTAGTAACTTGGCCCAACTTCTTTCAGGATATCGTAGTGCGGCGCGAAGTGTGTTTAGATTAGGGTAACTGTATAGTGACTTAAGGTGAGCCGAATCTGCATAAAGAAGACAACTATCAGTTCGGTTCAGGAATAGAAAACCGAAATAAAGAGGAGCATGCAAAAGAGCCAAGGTAATTATACCGGGGGTTCCTTTCTTCCAGTTTATACTGCGGCTTGGGATCTGGGCTTGGTGATCTTCAAAATTCCCAGATACCCAGAAAAAATCATCATCGTTTAAATTTTTGTCCGGTGTGTCCTTTATTATTTTCTCACGCCGACGTCGTATTCTTAAATAATAAACCCAGCCGTCCTCTTTTGAGCCTATGGAATATTGGTGGAAGAGTTCGGCTAAACCGAGGTTAATACCAGCCCGGCGATTTAGCTCAGCTATACCATTTATTATGCGGTATGAGTTTGTGGAAAGCTGGGTTGGGCATATCCTAGTTTGCCTAAGGAATTCACAAAGTAAGGGTTGAACAGGAAATCTTAGTCTGGTTTCTATTATGGACAAAAGGGTAAAGGGAACAAAGCCGGGGTTTCCCCATGGTGTGGTATCTAGATCGGCTAAAGTAAGGTGAACATCATCAGGGATGTTATAATCCTTTCGGAATTCAGCCATTCCACCAGGTGTGTTTACTAAAAACCTATACTTTCCTATTTATGGATTAAGTTATGAATAAATTAAACTTGTCTTAGCTCGGCCGAAGAAAGGTGCTGAGTAGCTCGGTTGAGCGCTCAAAGGAGTGTCTGGGCAACCTAAAGTCTGCAAAGTGAAAAACAAAAGTATTAAGCACAGATCGTGGGACCGTGCTAAAAGAAATAAAGGTAAGATAAATGTAGTCCTAACTCAGTTTGAGGAAGGGGTTCGATAGCTCGGTCTGTGCAAGGGGTTTGTTATTCCGGTTTATGCAAGGGTTTTGTTAGCCCAGTTGAGCCTCTAGGGGCAGCGCTCTTAGTTCGGTTTGAACTACGAAGGCTAGTCTAGCCCCAAGTTATAGCTCGGCCGTGGTTGAGACTATCAAGCACACTATTACGCAGACTTAGTACGGTTTGTTAGCTCGGCTAAGTTAAATCAAAAGATGGTTTGAATTGTTAAAACTACTAGTTTAGCATGAAGTGTTAGTTCGGTTGAATGGTCTGGCTAGATTGACATCAACTTCAAACAATTTTTTACTCCGGTTACATGGTGATTTTGGATCAAATACAGCGTTCTACAGGTTGTTTCATGAATACAAAGTGGTTCATACAAGTTTTTCTCAGAAAATGCAAGGCATGGCACAAAATGGAAAAAATGTGTTTTGCAAAAACACATAAAACAAAATACTATGGATCAAACAAATACGAAAACGAGAAAAATAGAACAGATTTCTGAAGCTTACCAGATGGAGAGGAAGGAACTGGACGTTGAAATGGGCACTGGAAAGATTCACGAGCTCTGCGGTTGCAAGTTTGAGAAGCAGAGAAGAAAGAGAAGGTGAATAGTGAAATGATAAACTCAAATTGCTAGGGTTTTGTTTTGTGTAGAAGGAAGGACAAAAAAGAGCGGGACTGTTTAAAAAACATGGAGTACGAAGACGGCGTGACAGCTGCATTGGGCCGATCAGAGTGTGCCACGTGTCTTGGAATGAGAAGCGATTCAGTTGCTGTGAATGGAGAGACGTTATGACCGGACAGGTAGAGCTCGGTGTAAATTTAGTTCGGCTGGAAAGGTTAAAGAATTTTAGCTCGGCTGGAAAGGCTCAAGAGTTTAGCTTGGTTGTACGGCTAAAGTTTTGTAGCTCGGTTGGAAGGCTGAAACTTTTTAGCTCGGCTGGTAACAGGTAATCCCTATCATGCTGTGCAGATGGAATTAAAGGGCAATTGAGAGGGTAATTTATATAAAAATTGGGCCGAGCTGGGCCATGGGCCGTTATGGGCCAACAGTACGAAGGGCTGAGTAAAAAATTCATAAAGTTACTCTGGTCCGTAAGAGGCGTAAAGTTACTCCGGTCCGCAAGAGGCGTAAAGTTACTCCGGTCCGCGAGAGGCTTGAAGTTACTCCGGTCCCAAAGAGCTTACGGTAAGTTCGGTCGTCACGCACAAAGTTATCCCGGTCAGGACCGGAGTATTGGTTATCCCGGTCAAGACATACCATGGTTAGCATTGGGAGAGCCAACGTAAGAGCAGTGAAAGGAAGAGCCGAGCTAAAGTTATCTCGGTCTAGTCTGCGGCTTAGCATAGCCATGCTTACCTCGGTCATATTGAAGTCTGACCATGGTAAAACCATCTCACTTGGTTTATGCAGTAAGGGGGGTGTTGAAGGATAAGCATTATCTTTCAGGAGTATGAATCCTAGGAAGACTCTATATGGAGGAGTAAAAGTTCTACTAAGATTGTGCCACACGGAACCTACAAAAGCTCACAAACATCACCTTTGGAGAGGTAACACAACTTTGATTCCCGAATTCACAGAGCTTTTTGTCATTTCGCTGACTTAGGCATCGGAGAGGTATCCGGCACACACTCGCCGGCTAGCTCACGTTTGTGCTTTCAGGGAGTAAAAGCGACGACGTACGAAGGAGCTCAATATTGATCAACAGGATTATACAAGAATGTTTATTTCTTTCCCGTACAATTTTTAAAAATTAAAAAATAATTTTTTAACATTTATTTTTGTCAAATTAATTTATATTTTATCAAATTGACGATTTTGCCCTTGAAAAATCCAATAGTATCTTCAATTGTCCTTATTTGAAACAAGATTTAAAATTCAAAATTAAATGTGTCACAATTGAAAAGTCATGAATCAAAATGACACAAATTCTAAATTATAAAGACCGTTGATGTAATTCACCCTTAATTTTTTCATAAGTTACGACTCTAAATTTAGAGCGTTGATTGAGGCCTCGAATTCGAGGCTCGAAATTGCCTCGAATTCATTTTTTTTTTTTTTTTTCTTTTTCTTTGTTGCAGATCGGGAAGAACGGGAGAAGAAGAAGAAGAAGAAGGGGAAGAAGGGGGGGCTCTGCAGAACGGGAGGAGAAGGGGGGAGGACTGGAGGGAGGGGGCCATAAAAACCAGGGGGGGCTGCGCTGGGCGAGCTGCGGCGGGGCAGACGGCGAGGCGAGGCGACGACGGGCTGGGACGAAGCTGCGACGGGACGACCCACGGCGGCTGCGAGCTACGACCGACCCACGGCGGGCAAACGAGGACGACCCACGGCGGGGCTGGGCTGCGACGGCAGACGACCCTCTCCTCTCTCTTTCTCCCTCTCCCTCTCCCTCTCTTCCTCCCTCTCTCCTCTCTCGAGCCAATTCGCGCCTCGAATTGTCGAGGCCTGAATCATTTTTCCTAAATTTAGGAGGTCAGTACTTTCCTTTCTCTGGTAAGTATCCAAATCAAAGCTTCATACAATTAAATAAAATTTAAATTCATATCAAAATTTATGACTTATAATAGCACATTCATTGAATGTGCACACACTGCTATATATATATATATATATATATATATCCACACACATAGAAATAAGGGGTACTTACCAATCAGTCCTATTAATTAGACTTATTACCAACAGGTCCTAACTAATAAATTAACACTATAAAAATAAAAAATGATAAATTTATCACTATAAATTTATTCATAAAAACAAAGAAACTGATAAATTTATCACTATAAATTATTCATAAAAATAAAAGACTGATAAATTTATCACTTAATAAATTTATCAATAGGACTTAATGGGTAATAAGTCTCAAAAGTAGGACCTATTGATACTTTACCCTAGAAATAATATAGTCTTCTGTTATTCTTTAGAAAAAATAACTGAATCATCAAATAATTGATGAGTGATAATAGTTCCTATAATTTGAAACTTGTGTCACTTTGGTTCATGACTTTTCAATCATGACACATTTGATCATGAATTTTGAATCTTGTTCCAAATAAGGACAATTGAAGATATTATTAGATTTTTCAAAGGTAAAATCATCAATTTGATCAAATATAAACTAATTTGATAAAATAAATGTCAAACAAATATTTTTGAATTTTTAAAAATTATTTCTACCCACTAAAAATAAAATTATGTAAAATTGATAAATCTTGTAGATATTTTTTTTTACTAAATTAATTTTTATTATGTGTTTGGATGATGATCATATAAAATTAATTTTAAAAAATTAATCATTTAATTTTATTAATTTTTATCAATTTACATAATTTATCATTGTGGATAAAATAATTTTTAAAATTAAAAAATTTTTTGATATTTATTTTATTCAAATTAGTTTATATTTTATTAATTGACGATTTTGCCCTTGAAATTAAACAATGGTATCTTCAATTGCCTTATTTGGAACAAGATTCAAAATGTCGGATCAAATGTGTCACAATTAAAAAGTTAAGAATCAAAATAACACGAGTCCCAAATTATAGAGACTATTTGTGTAATTTGCCGATAATTGATTTACCTATGATATTTGAGATCATAAATACTAATCAAATGGGGAATGGAGTAAATAAAAAGAAAAGAAAAAAGAGAATATTTGTGTGCAAAACTGAACTGTGCTCTTGGGAGTTGTGGCACCCACTATGGGTTCGTTTGGGAAGTGGATTGACTTTTTAATTTTTTTTTACTATTTAATTTGGTGTTAAAAAGTCTCGTTCGGAAAGTACTTCTTGGTTTTTTTTGACTTTTTGTGAAAGAAAATATGTAATGATTATGAGTTAGATGTAATATTTTATTTTATTGAGTTAAAAAATATTTTTTTTATGACTATTTTAATCAAAAAAATCTCAAACCTCAACTTCTCAAACGTGCTCCATATGTGCTCCATATGTCTTACTTAGATGATTTGTTCTAGTGAATTTTATTTGTTTTTAGATTTTTCATAAAAAAATAAAATAATTTTGATTATTTTATCTATGTGATTTCTTATTTATTTTTTTTAAAAAAGGCATACAATTTATAAATTTAAATTTTATTTGATCAAGGTTCAAACTTTCAAATATTTTATTCAAAAGAATAAGTTTAAATAAAACAAAAATGCTAAAAATTTTAAAAATTCTGTCAAATGTGCAGTATAAATATAAAATCTACATTATACAAATTCCACACCTATATAAAATCTTTAAAATTTTTACGATATCTATCCTTACTCAAAATACCTTTCCTTATATATATATCATATATACGGTACTATTACCTAACATAAATATATTTAAAAAATAAAAAAATTATAAAAAAATCTTTTAAAAATTCATTAAATACCAAAAATATGAAAAAAAATACGAGAATTCAGTAATTTTTTATATTTTTATATATTTATTAATTTTTTAAAATATTTTTTCACAATTTTTATACTTTTTAGATACATCTAAATAAGGTACATCTAAAAAACTAAAAAAAAATATATTTAAAATTTTAAAAATATTCACTAAAAATAAAAAAATACGAAAATCAAAAAACAATTTTTAAAAAATTAAATTCAGAAAACTAAAACCAAATTTACACTCAACCCTAACATTTACACTTCCTCTCTCTCTATCCCCCTCCCCTTCGCCTCCCACGCAAACGCCGTCGCCTCCTCCTCCGACACTGCTACCGTGACTGTCGCGACTGTTGCGGATCGGGGGCACACCAGGGAACACAAACAAGCAATAACACACAAGATTTAACGTGGTTCGGCAAGTCGCCTACGTCCACGGGCAGCGGATTCACTATATTGATAGAAATGGAACAATTACAAGCTCTCAGAATGTTCTCTCTCTCTCTATCACTCTAAGCCTCACTTCTGCTGTGTTTTTCCCTCTGCCTCAACCTCTCTATATATACAATCAGAGGGAGGAGGTGATTGGCCATCACCTACTCCATTCCACTCTCTAGTCTCTAATGGGGTGGGTGAAATGGAGCTTCCATTTGGGTAGTGGAAGGATAGTGCTGCACTCATGGTTGGTGCTGCACTCACAATCCTTGGTGGAGTTGCCTAGTGCTGCACGCACAATCCTTGCCAATTTACAACAAATCTCCACCTTGGCGAGGATTCTCTAATCCAACATAGTGATCGATCAACACTGCCTTGCACCCGAAGGTGCTCAGTTCCGAGAGATGTTGACCAAGTCCAAACAATGTTGGAACTTGATCCCAGAAACTACCTTTGTGAGCATATCGGCCGGATTATCTGCAGTACCAATCTTTTGAAGCAGAATATCCCCTTCATTCACAATTTCTCGGATGAAATGGAAACGGACGTCAATGTGCTTGGTGCGGGAATGATGAACCTGGTTCTTTGCCAAACAAATGGCACTCTGACTGTCACAATACACCTCAACGTGCTTCTGAACAAGTCCCAAGTCTTCAATCAACCCGTGTAGCCAAATAGCTTCTTTAAAGGCTTCTGTCACTGCCATGTACTCTGCCTCTGTAGTAGACAAAGCCACCGTTGACTGAAGCGTTGACCTCCAACTTACCGGCCCTTTAGCAAGCGTAAATAAATACCCTGTTGTTGACCGGCGTTTGTCTAAGTCACCAGCATAATCTGAGTCCACATAACCTTTCAAATTCTGCCCGAGTCGGTTATCTCTCTCGAACTTCAATCCCAGATTGACTGTGCCATGTATGTACCTTAGGATCCACTTCACTGCCTGCCAGTGATCTTTTCCTGGATCATGCATATACCTGCTTACCATACTCACAGCATGCGAGATGTCAGGCCTTGTACAAACCATAGCATACATTAATGCACCAACTGCATTTGCATATGGAACCTGTGCCATATGCTTCCGTTCTTCTTCTGTGCGTGGAGACATCGAAGCACTAAGCTTGAAATGAGGGGCCAATGGTGTACTTACAGTTTTGGTTTTCCCATTTATGCCAAATCTGTCTAACACCTTTTTCAGATACTGGGTTTGTGTCAGACAAACCGTGCCCTTCTTCCTGTCTCTCTTGATCTCCATGCCAAGAATTTTCTTTGCTTCTCCCAAATCCTTCATTTCAAACTCCCTTGCTAACTGTGCCTTGAGTTTGTCAATCTCCACCTTGCTCTTAGATGCAATTAGCATATCATCTACATATAAGAGCAAGTAGATGAAGGAACCATCGGGAAGCTTACGGAAATATACACAATGATCAAATTGACTTCTTGTGTATTCTTTCTCTATCATGAACCGATCAAATCGCTTGTACCACTGTCTCGGGGATTGCTTCAACCCGTACAACGATTTGTTCAGCTTACAGGCCCAATTCTCTTTTCCAGCAATTTTGAAGCCATCTGGCTGGGACATGTATATCTCCTCTTCAAGATCTCCATGTAAGAAAGCAGTTTTGACGTCGAGTTGGGCGAGCTCGAGATCAAACTGTGCAACCAAAGCTAACAGGATGCGAATAGACGTGTGCTTCACAACAGGTGAGAATACCTCATTGTAGTCTATTCCTTCCTTCTGAGCATAGCCTTTAGCTACCAATCTAGCTTTGAATCTGATGTTGTTGCCTGGAATGCCTTCTTTCTTGGTGTAAACCCACTTACACCCAATTGCTTTCTTGCCTTTTGGAAGTTGCACCAACTCCCAAGTCTGGTTCTTGTGAAGTGAACCGATCTCTTCATCCATAGCCTCCTTCCATTTGACACTTTCTGGATGCTGCACGGCTTCTTTGAAAGTGCACGGAACATTGTCTTCAATGATTGGAAGTGCATAGGCTACCATATCGGTCATCCAACTGGGTTGCTTAGTAACCCTTTTACCTTTCCTGATTGCAATGGGTTCTGATTGTTGCGGAGCCTCTGGATCTTCATCTGAACTCTCTTCAGAGCTATCTTCTGAGACTTCTTCAGGATGGTTGATTGGCTGACTAGTCTTTGATGGAGTCTCAAACTCCACCTGCACTGACTTCTTCAATGCTTCAACATTCTGTTGAGGATCTGGTTGCTTCAACATTGCAGACTCATCAAAGGTAACATCTCTTCTGATGAGAACTTTCTTTGATTCAGGGCACCACAATCTGTATCCCTTAACACCGTCACCGAAGCCCAAGAAGATGGCTTTCTTGGCTCTTGGATCCAACTTAGATTCTGTAACATGAAAATATGCTGGACATCCAAAGATACGTAACTGATCATAATCAGTAACTGGGACTCCTGACCATACCTCCATGGGAGTCTTCCCATTTAGTGCTGCAGTAGGTAGTCTGTTGACAAGATGACGAGCATAGTTCAATGCCTCGCCCCAAAATGCCTTGCTCATTCCAGACTGTGACAGCATACACCGGACTTTCTCCACCAAAGTGCGGTTCATGCGTTCTGCAACTCCATTTTGCTGCGGTGTTCCAGGAACTGTGAAATGTCTCACTATCCCTGCATTCTGGCAAACCTCAAAGAAGGGATCTGATGTGTATTCTCCACCATTGTCAGATCTGAGCTTCTTGATCCGTCTGCCTGTCTGGGTCTCAATCATCTTCTTCCACGTAAGAAAGATGTCTAAGACTTCATCTTTGTGCTTCATTGTATAAATCCAAACTCTTCTGGAGAAATCATCAATGAACGACACAAAGTAGTGTTTACCTCCCAACGAAGCATTCTTGGAAGGACCCCATACGTCGGTGTGGACGTAGTCTAGAATCCCTTTGGTACGGTGAATTGCAGTACCAAACTTGATTCTTGTTTGCTTGCCCAATACACAATGCTCGCAGAACTCAAGCTTCCCTGTCTTGGCGCCTTTCAACAGGCCTTGCTTTACCAACCCTTGTAAAGCCTTCTCACCGACATGCCCTAGGCGCATGTGCCAAAGTTTGGAAGTGTCTGATGCATCATCTTCTGAGCTGGAACTGGTGGAGACAGCCACTTTCCCTGTGACTGTAGAGCCGTCTAGGAAATATAAATTTCCCTGTCGAGTACCCTTCATTGCAACCAATGCTCCTCGAACAACTTTGAGGACTCCACCTTCCATGGTTACTCTGTAACCTTTGGAGTCTAAAACTCCCACTGAGATGAGATTCTTGGTTAGATCTGGTACATACCGTACATCTTCAAGAATTCTGATTGTTCCATCATGGATCTTCAGTTTGATTGTTCCAATCCCCTTTGTCTGGCAAGCTTGGTCGTTGCCCATCAGCACAACTCCTCCATCGAACTCTCGTAAGCTCGAGAACCACTGCTTGTTCGGACACATATGGAATGAACACCCGGAATCGATAATCCATTCATCAGACTGGCCGTATGATGAAACTGTGAAGGCACCTCCTTCATCATTATCTCCATCTCGTGCAATATTCACCTTCTCTTCTGTCTTGTCTTTATTTGGACAATCTTTTGCCCAATGCCCTTTCTGGCGACAAGCAGCACACTCGTCTTTTGCAAGACGTCTTTTGTCTGAAGCTTTCCCCCTGGATTTTGAGCGAGACTTTCCTCGCCCTGCATTTCTTCTGTTATTTGTTCTGCCTCTGACTGTCAAAGCCTCGGATGTTGAGTCCCTGTTTGCAGACTTGTCTTTCCTTCTGAACTCATTGTTCACCAAGGCGTTTGCAACATCAACATACTTGATCTTCTCTTTACCGTACAGTAAAGTAGTAGTGAGATGATCATACGAGTCAGGCAAGGAATTTAACAATAACAGTGCTTTGTCTTCGTCACCAACGTGATCATCCAAATTCTTCAAGTCCGTAATAATCTTGTTGAAGTTATTTAGGTGTTCGTTCATCGAAATACCTTTAATGTAGTCGAAACGAAACAACCTCTTCCTCAAGTAGAGCCGGTTCTCAATGCTCTTTGTCATGAACTTATCTTCCAGCGCCTTCCAAAGCTTCTTCGCAATATCATATTCGGTGAAGGCATACTTCTCCTCTTTCGCTAGGCAAAGTCGGATGGAACTGCAGGCCAGGAGATTCACCCTCTCCCATTCTATCTCGTCCAGGTCATCTGGTTTGTCTCCCAGAGTGAAGTGCAGGTTCATCTGGACAAGCATATCCTTAACTTCGCATCTCCACATGCCGAAGTTGCTGCTTCCATCGAACTTCTCTACCTCGAACTTGGCATGGGACACCGGGGTCCAATGCCTAGAAGTGCTTGTACTCGCTGGATTACTTACGGACTCGGTTGATCTAGATTCTGCCATTTTTTTTTAGAAACTTCAATTCAAAAAACTGACCGTACAGATGTGTCCGGAATACTCCAAATAGTTGGGAAGCACTATTGGATCGTCAAAAACGGATTCCGAATGCCTCAGATCAAGCCAAAATATTTTGAACACCTCTGATTCAAAAACTAACCGTACGGATGTGTCCGGAATATCCCAAATAGTTGGAAAACACTATTGGATTGTCGAAAACGGACTCCGAATGGCTCTGATCTGGCAAAAACAGTTTGCACGGTTCAGATCTGCAGAATCTGGTGCGCTGAGATGCACCGGATAATTCCTCCGGTCAACGGCTGGTCAACGGCTCGGTCAACGGCGCAGGCGGCGCGGTCAACGGAGGATCGGCGGCCGGTCAACGGGGCTCGGCGGTCAACGGCGGCTCGGTCAACGGTCAACGGCGGCGCAGTCAACGGCTGGTTGGCTTGGTCAGCGGCTTGCTGACGTGGCTGACACGTGGACACGTGGCGTACACGTGGGTGACGTGGCGTGACGTGGAGATGACGTGGCTCGTCTTCTTCCTGAAGAGCGCGTGTGGGCGCGTGTGGGCGCGTGGTCTGACGCGCCGACTGGCTACCGGCGCGTGTAGGCGCGTGGAGAGAGTGGGAGTCACTCTCCTTCTTCAGAGAGAATACCTCATTGTAGTCTATTCCTTCCTTCTGAGCATAGCCTTTAGCTACCAATCTAGCTTTGAATCTGATGTTGTTGCCTGGAATGCCTTCTTTCTTGGTGTAAACCCACTTACACCCAATTGCTTTCTTGCCTTTTGGAAGTTGCACCAACTCCCAAGTCTGGTTCTTGTGAAGTGAACCGATCTCTTCATCCATAGCCTCCTTCCATTTGACACTTTCTGGATGCTGCACGGCTTCTTTGAAAGTGCACGGAACATTGTCTTCAATAATTGGAAGTGCATAGGCTACCATATCGGTCATCCAACTGGGTGCTTAGTAACCCTTTTACCTTTCCTGATTGCAATGGTTCTGATTGTTGCGGAGCCTCTGGATCTTCATCTGAACTCTCTTCAGAGCTATCTTCTGAGACTTCTTCAGGATGGTTGATTTGGCTGACTAGTCTTTGATGGAGTCTCAAACTCCACCTGCACTGACTTCTTCAATGCTTCAACATTTGGTTGAGGATCTGGTTGCTTCAATATTGCAGACTCATCAAAGGTAACATCTCTTCTGATGAGAACTTTCTTTGATTCAGGGCACCACAATCTGTATCCCTTAACACCGTCACCGAAGCCCAAGAAGATGGCTTTCTTGGCTCTTGGATCCAACTTAGATTCTGTAACATGAAAATAAGCCGGACATCCAAAGATACGTAACTGATCATAATCAGTAGCTGGGACTCCTGACCATACCTCCATGGGAGTCTTCCCATTTAGTGCTGCAGTAGGTAGTCTGTTGACAAGATGACGAGCATAGTTCAATGCCTCGCCCAAAATGCCTTGCTCATTCCAGACTGTGACAGCATACACCGGACTTTCTCCACCAAAGTGCGGTTCATGCGTTCTGCAACTCCATTTTGCTGCGGTGTTCCAGGAACTGTGAAATGTCTCACTATCCCTGCATTCTGGCAAACCTCAAAGAAGGGATCTGATGTGTATTCTCCACCATTGTCAGATCTGAGCTTCTTGATCCGTCTGCCTGTCTGGGTCTCAATCATCTTCTTTCCACGTAAGAAAGATGTCTAAGACTTCATCTTTGTGCTTCATTGTATAAATCCAAACTCTTCTGGAGAAATCATCAATGAACGACACAAAGTAGTGTTTACCTCCCAACGAAGCATTCTTGGAAGGACCCCATACGTCGGTGTGGACGTAGTCTAGAATCCCTTGGTACGGTGAATTGCAGTACCAAACTTGATTCTTGTTTGCTTGCCCAATACACAATGCTCGCAGAACTCAAGCTTCCCCTGTCTTGGCGCCTTTCAACAGGCCTTGCTTTACCAACCCTTGTAAAGCCTTCTCACCGACATGCCCTAGGCGCATGTGCCAAAGTTTGGAAGTGTCTGATGCATCATCTTCTGAGCTGGAACTGGTGGAGACAGCCACTTTCCTGTGACTGTAGAGCCGTCTAGGAAATATAAATTTCCCTGTCGAGTACCCTTCATTGC
Source organism: Camellia japonica (assembly GCA_030407325.1). Taxonomy (NCBI): domain Eukaryota; kingdom Viridiplantae; phylum Streptophyta; class Magnoliopsida; order Ericales; family Theaceae; genus Camellia; species Camellia japonica. Next base: position 22,670,513 of record JAPPVO010000007.1, read on the forward strand.
AACCAATGCTCCTCGAACAACTTTGAGGACTCCACCTTCCATGGTTACTTTGTAACCTTTGGAGTCTAAAACTCCCACTGAGATGAGATTCTTGGTTAGATCTGGTATACCGTACATCTTCAAGAATTCTGATTGTTCCATCATGGATCTTCAGTTTGATTGTTCCAATCCCCTTTGTCTGGCAAGCTTGGTCGTTGCCCATCAGCACAACTCCTCCATCGAACTCTCGTAAGCTCGAGAACCACTGCTTGTTCGGACACATATGGAATGAACACCCGGAATCGATAATCCATTCATCAGACTGGCCGTATGATGAAACTGTGAAGGCACCTCCTTCATCATTATCTCCATCTCGTGCAATATTCACCTTCTCTTCTGTCTTGTCTTTATTTGGACAATCTTTTGCCCAATGCCCTTTCTGGCGACAAGCAGCACACTCGTCTTTTGCAAGACGTCTTTTGTCTGAAGCTTTCCCCCTGGATTTTGAGCGAGACTTTCCTCGCCCTGCATTCTTCTGTTATTGGTTCTGCCTCTGACTGTCAAAGCCTCGGATGTTGAGTCCCTGTTTGCAGACTTGTCTTTCCTTCTGAACTCATTGACCAAGGCGTTTGCAACATCAACATACTTGATCTTCTCTTTACCGTACAATAAAGTAGTAGTGAGATGATCATACGAGTCAGGCAAGGAATTTAACAATAACAGTGCTTTGTCTTCATCACCAACGTGATCATCCAAATTCTTCAAGTCCGTAATAATCTTGTTGAAGTTATTTAGGTGTTCGTTCATCGAAATACCTTTAATGTAGTCGAAACGAAACAACCTCTTCCTCAAGTAGAGCCGGTTCTCAATGCTCTTTGTCATGAACTTATCTTCCAGCGCCTTCCAAAGCTCTTCGCAATATCATATTCGGTGAAGGCATACTTCTCCTCTTTCGCTAGGCAAAGTCGGATGGAACTGCAGGCCAGGAGATTCACCTCTCCCATTCTATCTCGTCCAGGTCATCTGGTTTGTCTCCCAGAGTGAAGTGCAGGTTCATCTGGACAAGCATATCCTTAACTTCGCATCTCCACATGCCGAAGTTGCTGCTTCCATCGAAACTTCTCTACCTCGAACTTGGCATGGGCACGGGGTCCAATGCCTAGAAGTGCTTACTCGCTGGATTACTTTACGGACTCGGTTGATCTAGATTCTGCCATTTTTTTTTAGAAACTTCAATTCAAAAAACTGACCGTACAGATGTGTCCGGAATACTCCAAATAGTTGGGAAGCACTATTGGATCGTCAAAAAACGGATTCCGAATGCCTCAGATCAAGCCAAAATATTTTGAACACCTCTGATTCAAAAAACTAACCGTACGGATGTGTCCGGAATATCCCAAATAGTTGGAAAACACTATTGGATTGTCAAAAACGGACTCCGAATGGCTCTGATCTGGCAAAAACAGTTTGCACGGTTCAGATCTGCAGAATCTGGTGCGCTGAGATGCACCGGATAATTTCTCCGGTCAACGGCTGGTCAACGGCTCGGTCAACGGCGCAGGCGGCGCGGTCAACGGAGGATCGGCGGCTCGGTCAACGGAGGCTCGGCTTGGTCAACGGCGGCTCGGTCAACGGTCAACGGCGGCGCAGTCAACGGCTGGTTAGCTTGGTCAGCGGCTTTGCTGACGTGGCGATGACACGTGGAGTACACGTGGCGTACACGTGGGATGACGTGGCGTGACGTGGAGATGACGTGGCTCGTCTTCTTCCTGAAGAGCGCGTGTGGGCGCGTGTGGGCGCGTGGTCTGACGCGCCGACTGGCTACCGGCGCGTGTAGGCGCGTGGAGAGAGTGGGAGTCACTCTCCTTATTCAGAGAGCGCGTGCGGGCGCGTGGATTGTTGTCTTGGGCCTGTCTTTGCTGTTGTGGACTCCTCTCGGGGAGATCTTGCTCCTGGTATGCTCAAAAGTTGATTTCGAGCACTTCGAAATCTGGGCTCTTTCGGAAAAAATTCGATTTCTCACCACCCGAGCTCTGATACCAATTGTTGCGGATCGGGGGCACACCAGGGAACACAAACAAGCAATAACACACAAGATTTAACGTGGTTCGGCAAGTCGCCTACGTCCACGGGCAGCGGATTCACTATATTGATAGAAATGGAACAATTACAAGCTCTCAGAATGTTCTCTCTCTCTCTATCACTCTAAGCCTCACTTCTGCTGTGTTTTTCCCTCTGCCTCAACCTCTCTATATATACATATCAGAGGGAGGAGGTGTGATTGGCCATCACCTACTCCATTCCACTCTATAGTCTCTAATGGGGTGGGTGAAATGGAGCTTCCATTTGGGTAGTGGAAGGATAGTGCTGCACTCATGGTTGGTGCTGCACTCACAATCCTTGGTGGAGTTGCCTAGTGCTGCACGCACAATCCTTGCCAATTTACAACAGCGACCACCATTGTCGCCGCCACTACCTCCGTCGCAGATCCAGATCAACGTGATGCCTGTGAAGGAGAGCAAAATCTGAACAACAACCAATCGGAGTGGCCTCTCGTCGCCGCCGTTTATGACCTTCATCGCCGTCGATCTACTGATCTGATCACCACCGCCTACGATGGATTTTCATCTTTGTTTGTAATGCTCCGCATCACCGCCGGAAGGACCGACGCCAATGCCAACTATGATTCCAGATCCACTGAGAACTTGAAAGTCAGAGCTCGTATGTACTATTGCATGTACATATATGTATATGATATATTCGAGGTCCGATGACGAACAGGAAACTGACGTCATCGCCGCCATGGTGCTTTGATCGACGCGTGGTGCTTCAATCTGTATCCAGGCATTCTCTTTCTGTTTAAGAGCCGTCTCAGTCGCTGTAGATCGTTTCTTGGGAACAATCCGATGCCAACCGCATATCCTAACCCTAGATCCGTCGAAGTCGACCTCGGCTCCAATGGTGGCAGCGGCGAAAGCTCCACCTACCTGATATCAAAGCAGATCTTACCTCAGCTTTTATGTTTTTGTGCTATTTTTGATTCATTAGAATATGTGAAGAAACCATGGTGTTTGGATTAAAACAAGTTCTTGAGTTTTGCATAAGTTAAGGGAGATCAATCCTCTTCTTTACCTGCATATGCATACATAGCTCCTTATATATTATATATATTTTTGCTCTTATGTTTTTATTTTTTTAGAGGGGATTGTTCTGTTTTTGATTCATTAGAATATGTGAAGAAACCATGGTGTTTTGGATTAAAACAAGTTCTTGAGTTTTGCATTAGTTGAAGGAGACACAGTGTTGAGTCTGTTGAAAAGTTGTGATGGAAGATATAAAAATGAATAAGAGAAGTGGTGGAATGCCAGACATTGTTTGAGCGTGAATTTCAACAGATGAGTTTGTTTTTGATTTAAACATGTGAAACAGATCAAATTTTAAACCGTAGAGAGAGAAACCTACAAACATATTTTAAACAGACAGAAAGAGAAACCCACAGACAAATTGTAAACAGATAAAGAGAAAAATCCACAGATTTTAAACAGATAGAGAGAGAAACCCATAGATTTTGAACAGATAAGGGGAAAAATGAACAGATAAAGGAAAAAATTAAATAGATAGTCACAAAAATTGAATAGATAGTCAAAAAAATTTGAACAAATAAATATAAATTTGAACAGATAGAAAATAATTTGAATAAATAGATATAAATTTGAACCGATAGTAAAAAAATCAATAGATAAAAAAAAGTCAATAAATAAATTAAGGAGTAAATTGAAAATAAAATGTCCTTCAAAACCAATAAAAGAACTTCTCATCAAACAATTTCACAAAAAGTAGATCTCTCATTAACAAAAAAATATTCACTAAACCTAAAACTTTATACTCTCATTAAATTGAATTTATCACAAATTTTCTCTTTAAAAAAAGGGACATGTTTATATTTTAGAATATAGTATATAATAAAGATGACGCAATCGTTAGGTTATAATTGTCATATTGATCTCTTTTTTACACAAAAGATTTTTTTTTTGGAAGGGAGGGGGAGGTATTAAAAAAGAAGTCTATCATAGGCTCCATAACCTTATCCAGCACTGTCAGTATTAGATTGAAAAAAACGAGACCTATTATAGGTTTCATAAAAGATTTAAAAAAAAAAAAAAACAAATCATTAAAATGAGACTTATGATAGGCTCTTAACCTTATCTAGCATTGTCTAGTTTACGATTGGATTAGAAAGAAGTCTACCCTATAAAAAGGGAAAAATAAGAGGGGAAATTACAATTCAATCTGTGTCGTTTTGGCAATTTGTCAAAAAAAAATTGCATTTTGCAGCTCTTTCCAAAAAAGCCAAAATGACTTTTTACCATTAAAATCATTTGGGAAGGTAAAAGAAAACTACTTGTGAAATTACAACTATACCCTTCATGGATCAAAATAAGACAGGTGAAATTGTAAATTTTTTGAATTAGGTGGGTGGTAGTTTGGTCATTTTATTATAATGTGATATCATAAATAAATATTAATAAAAAAAGTCTAAAATAGCTTTTTTCCAACTTGTCAAATTACTTTCTAAAAAAGTTAAAAAACTTAGTAAAAAGTCAAAAATCAACTTTTTACTATCTTTCTAAAACACCCCATTGTGCCGTTTTGACAACTTGCAAAAAAAGTTGCGTTTTTGCCGCTCTTCCCAAAAAAGCCAAAATGGCTTTTTACCATTAAAACCATTTGGGGAGGTAAAAAAAAAAGTTACTTATGAAATTACAACTATACCCTTCATGGATCAAAATAAGCCACAAGTGAAATTGTAAATTTTTTAAATTAGGTGAGGATAATTTGGTCATTTTATTGTGATGTGATATCATAAATAAATATTAATCAAAAAATTCAAAAATAACTTTTTACCAACTTTCCAAATCACTTTCTAAAAAAGTCAAAAAACTTGGTAAAAAGTCAAAAGTTAACTTTTTACCATCTTCCCAAAACACCCCTCTATCTTTTCAAAAATAAAATAAAATAAATAAAAATCAATTAAGTGGTAAATATTACACACTTTAATATTTAAACTCATAAACTTTATCATTAATGTATAAATAATTTCCAAAATGTTGCTGACTTGTACTTTTCTCAAAATGTCTTTCTTTTTCTTTTTTTTTCTTTTTTCTTTTTTTTTCTTTTTTTAATTGGTGATTTACACGCACAAAATTAAAAAAATTGAACATAATAAATTATCAAAATGAGATCTATAGTAGGTTTCATAAGCCTAACCAACACTGTCCAGTTTATGATTGAACTAGAAAGAAGTCTATCCTATAAAAAGGGGAAATTTAAGGGGAAATAAATAATATTCACTCTTCTTTCAGCCTCTCACAAATTTCTTGTGCGAAACTTACAAAAATGGAAATCTGAAATTAAAAATGCATCTAGTGTGAATGTAATTGCTTAAACTTTGAATTATCAGTAATTGAGGTGAAAACACAAATGCATTTGGTACATACATGGTTGATATTATGTTAGGCTGAGTTGGAACTCACGAGTACTTATTAAGGTTAGGTTTGGCATTTTTTAAAAAAATTAAAAAGTAAAAAGTCACTATCCTGTTTAAGTCACATCATCTTATTTAAGTCACATCACCTCTCTACCACATTACTTCAAATCTAATCCATATTTCACAAAAAATCAAAAAGTACACTTATTTAGGACACTCCAAACAACCCCTAAATGTCCTTTTTTTTCATTAAGAAAATATACTTCCTGATATTTGTTTAAAATATAAATTGTTTCTTGTGATTTAAAAAATTACAAATATGTCCTTGTTAGAATTTTTTATTTAACAGAATTAAGTAAAAAAAATAAAATTCATAATTATTTTCCTATACAATAATAAAATTATCTAAATTATTAATTGAAATATATTTCTAATATCATTAAAAATTATTAATTGATTTGATAATTTATTAATAAAATGAGTAATTTGTTATGAAATTAGAAACCACATGGGACGAAATGTAATTTTCAAAATTACAAAAAACGATTTGTATTTTAATCAAATCTTAAAAAATGTATTTATAATTTACCTTTAAGAAAAACAAAAGGGATATAACTGCACAGTGAGTGCAGTTAAATGTTTTTCCCACTGTGCAATTATTTCCCAAAAAAACAAACACACATTGTACTATTGTACAATATCGTATCTCTAATGAAATTGTGTTGTATGATTCCAATCTTTAGATCTCAATTGTTCTAAAATGTCTACCCATTTTTAGATCTCACTTAGGTTCAGCATAAATTTGAATAAAAATTTAAAAAGAAAAAATAAAAAAGTGTGTAAAATGTGATCAATCACAAAGTGGTGCTACACAACCACTTCAAATTAATAACAGTCAAGAAGACATTTTTGACATTGTTTTTCAGTTTCCTGAGAGAAATGAGCGTGGAATTTGGCAAACATCATGGGAATGGGTATGGTGGAGGATGGCAGCCCGTGGTTCGTAGACATGGAGGAAGGGGAGTGTGGCGCAGAAGGGAGGATGTAACGATTCACTCGGTCTTTGTGGATAACATACCAGAAACCATGGGGGTAAAAGGCTTATATTCCATCTTCTCCAACTATGGTGTACTCCTAGATGTGTTCATTCGAAACAAGAGACGACAAATGACGCGATCTCGATTCGGCTTTGTACGATATAACTGCTCTGTAGCAGCGGACATGGCAGTCCAAAAAAAAATGGGCTATGGTGCGAGGACAGAGCACTAGAAGTTAAAATGACAGAGTTTGGAAAGGAGCATGGTACACAGCGCAGGTCAACTCGAGGTCCACCGAGAAGGAAGGCTACGGAGGTCAATCACATAGCCACGGTTGGGTACCAAAGGAAACAGACGTATGCAGAGGCGGTAAGAGGGAGAGATGATGTACCAATCACAACTCCAATTGTCAAAGCTTTCGAAGAAGGTAATGGCTGGCTGCTTGAGAGTGTGGTAGTTAGACTCAAATCAGCCAACTCATCAGATAACTTCAGGATGGAAATAGCAAGGCAAGGCTTTGGGGATATTAAGGTACGTATGGGAGGGGGTAGAGATATGGTGCTTTCTTTTCAATCAATTGCAGATAAGAAGGACAAAATGGTGAGAATGAAGGATTGGCTCAGTGAATGGTGTGAGTCAGTCCTTGAATGGAGACAAGGTTTGGCTTTGGAGCAAGAAAGACTTGTTTGGCTTAGCTGCTACGGAGTTCCTTTGAACTTATGGAGTTACACTACATTCTGTAACATTGGGAAAAACTGGGGTGCAGTGATTGGGATAGACGACGATACACTTCGGCTAAACTCACTTCAATGTGGAAAAGTGAAGATAGCCACTACAAGCATGGCTTCTATCAATCAAACCATCAACCTGGAGTGCAGAGGTACTATCTACCCAGTAAGGGTGTGTGAGGACCAAATTATCATCTATACGGCAGCGTCTGAGCCATGCATATCCTACTCCAATCAATGGAAGTACGGCGAAAAATGCTCCTCAATGGGGGCTCAAGATGAACAGATTATAGATAAGAATAGCAGACATGAGGAAGAAGAAGCTGATGTGGAGGTCCAGGTGGTTAATGCCTTACGTACCAGGTGTGACGTGGATGGCGAAGGTCAGGACTTACCACCCACTGTGGAGGCTGACTTGGATGGGGAGGATAGGTTGAAGGATGTATCCGTGGTGGATGAGTCCGACATGAGGCAGGAAGGGCCAGAAGAAGGTGGTGCGTGCGTGAGGGACTCTGCTAAAGTGGGGACGAGTTCCAAGCAAAGTGTTGATGCTGTCGGCTGTGGGGTTGATGGCACGGTTTACACCCCTGGCTTTATGAAAAGTATTAGTGGGTCAGCAGGTAATAGGGCTGGAATTCAACTCGAAGTGGACCTGAATAGGGCCCATAAGAGCCCTGGGTTCAATGGGTCGGCCCCAAGGGCTGTTGGGCCTGCTGTAGTGCGATATAGCAATTCAAACTCTTTCACTCCAACCCAACTTCAAGATACTGCTACTTGTCCACAGCGGAAAGCCCTTACGAAGGCGAAAGGAAAAAGAAAAATCAAATCATCTATGCAGAAGCAGCAGCTGCAAGGGAAGCTGGGTGTAACCGGGAAATTAGGGGAAGCTTCACTGAACTTGCGGAAGGGCGCGGTATTCAGGTCAGCAGTTGCTGCCATCTCTCTTTCAATGGCTAGTAGTACCAGCAGAGGTCGGCTCTTGAGGTCAGAGGCAGAAGCATCCATCCAAATCGGTAAAGTTCTTGGTCTTGATTGCGAAGGACAGGAAGAAGAGGTAATCAGCAAACTGGCGGCACTTGAAGCTCAAGATATGCAGAGGGCTCGGAATAAGGAAGGGGATGCTAATTAGAGTTCGTTACTCAGCTGTTATAGAGTTTGAACTGTTGTGCACATGAAGATACAATCTTGGAATGTAAGGGGTATTGGTAAACCCGAAAAAAGGAGGAAGTTAAAAAACTTATTGCAGAGAGAAAAGTGGATATTGTCCTGCTACAAGAAACTAAGAAGTCTGGAATTGATTCTGTCATGGTTCAGTCTATGTGGCCAGGGGATAACTTTGATTTTATGGCAGTTGATGCGTCCGGAAGGGCTGGAGGTCTGCTTTGCATTTGGAATCCGGAGGTGTTTCAATTGAAGGCCTGTGGTAGTAATCGCAATTTCATCTTGCTCTCAGGTACACTATTCTCTAGTTTCGAATGTGTTATAATTAATGTTTATGGTCCTAATGAGGTGTCCAGAAGAAAACAACTTTGGGACTCTCTGGTCAGATTGAAATCTAGTTTTTTGGGGCCATGGTGCATGGGGGGCGATTTTAATGAAATAAAGAGTATTTCAGAAAGAATTGGGTGCTCAATGAGGGATAGGGGGATGAGAGATTTCAACAACATGATTGAGCAACTCGAGCTGATAGATATGCCTATGCTTGGGAGAAAGTTCACCTGGTGTAATTCTCAAGCCAGTGAAAAATAGAGTAGAATTGATCGCTTTTTGCTTTCTCATGATTGGGTTCAGACTTTTAATTTCAAATTGTAGGGTCTCCCTCGAATGTGGTCTGATCACTGCCCCATCATCTTAATGGAGGACGATAGGGACTGGGGGCCCAAGCCTTTTAAATTTCTCAATGCCTGGCTTTTACATCCGAATTTCCTAGCTCTCGTTAAGCAAAGCTGGTCAGATTCTATAGTGGAAGGCTGGGCAGGGTATAAGTGTCTTATGAAGTTCAAAGCCCTGAAACTTGCATTAAAATAGTGGAATGCAGCGGTGTTTGGTAAGATTGAGACAAACTAAAGAGTGCTGAAGACGAGGCCCATAACCTTGATTTGCTAGCCGAGGAGAGACCTCTTCTTGAAGCAGAAACGTGTAGGCGTAAGGAGGTCAGAGGTGAAGCTTGGAAATTAAGCAAAATGTTGGAATGGATCTGGTTTCAGAAATCTAGAGTGAATTGGGCAACTAAAGGGGATAAAAATACAAGGTACTTTCACATGTTGGCTTGCAGTAGGAGCAGCCGGAATTCCCTCTGCTCATTACTAGTAAATGGTGTAATGGTTGAGGAACCTATGGATCTGAGGGCTGAAGTTCAGGCACACTTCATAAGGCTTTTCTCTGAACCTTGGGAAGTTAGACCCAAACTGTCTGGCCCATTTCCGAGTATTGGTGGAGCTCAAGCAGTGGAACAATTGGAGGCAGAATTTCTAGAGGAGGAAATCAAATCTGTCATAAGGAGTTGTGATGGTAATAAGGCCCCTGGGCCTGATGGGTTTAACATGTCATTCTTTAAGAAATGCTGGAAAATAGTGAGAATGGACGTGCTGCAGTTTATGAGGGAATTCCATCAGAATGCAAGACTGGTTGGGGGGATCAATAGCTCTTTTATAGCCCTTATTCCCAAAGTTCAAAGTCCGTCGTGCTTGAACGACTATCGGCCTATCAGTCTGATTGGCTCCATGTATAAATTATTAGCCAAAGTGCTCGCCAATAGAATGAAACAAGTGATGCCGAAGATTATCAGTGAGGTTCAGTCAGCTTTCTTGGGCGGCAGGAATATTTTGGATGGGGTTCTGATAGCAAATGAGATAGTTGATGACTGGCGAAAATCTAAGAAAAAAGGCTTGGTGCTTAAATTGGATTTTGAAAAGGCCTATGACTCCATCAATTGGGCGTTCTTATTTGATATGCTCTCCAAGTTTGGCTTTGGATCTCGCTGGGTCCACTGGATGAAAGCGTGTGTCTCCTCGGCCAAGATTTCTGTTTTGGTAAATGGGTCTCCAACCCCTGAGTTTTGCCCCCAAAGAGGCCTTAGGCAGGGTGATCCGCTGTCTCCCTTCCTCTTCAATATAGTCGCAGAGGGCCTCAACATTTTGCTGAGTAGAGCCAAGGAGTTGAACATCATAAAAGGGGCAGCGGTGGGTTCAAATGGGTTAAGAGTAACGCATTTGCAGTTTGCGGATGACACAATTTTGTTCTGTGAAGCTAATAGGAGAGAGGTGAGTAATATTAAAAGCATTTTAAGATGCTTTGAGATTTGCTTTGGCTTGAAAATTAACTACCATAAGAGCATTATCTGCGGCATCGGGGTGGATGATGGGTTGGTGCATGAGTTTGCTGCTAGCCTAAATTGCCTTCATCAAAAATTGCCTATCAAATATTTGGGGCTACCTTTGGGGGCCAATCCAAGTAGGAGAAGCACTTGGAAACCCGTTCTTGACAAGTTTAAGCAGAAATTGGCGTCCTGGAAGAGAAGGCTTCTATCCTTTGCTGGGCGCTTAACTCTAATTAAATCTGTAATGTCCAATCTGCCGATCTACTATCTTTCACTGTTTAGGATTCCTTCTGGGGTGGCAAAGGAGATTGAGAGAATGCAATCAGCTTTCTTGTGGGGTGGGTCAGATCTTAGAAGAAAAATTCACATGGTTCGATGGGAAGTGGTTACGAAGCATAAAAATCTAGGTGGGTTAGGCTTGAGGAAGTTGTCAACCTTCAATCAATGCCTCCTATTGAAATGGTGGTGGCGGTTTGGAGCTGAGAATCAAACGCTTTGGAAAGAAGTGATATGCCAGAAGTATGATGCTAGGGACGGGAGATGGTTCCCAAATACTCTACGTAGAGGCTCCAAAATTTGGTCGGACATCACCTCTGCCGTAGTGTCCAATTCCGAGTTGCATAGCTTCTATACCAATAACTCTCATATCGTTCTGGGGGATGGGAGGAGAATTCAATTCTGGAGGGATAAGTGGGTTGGCAATGTGTGTTTCATGGATGAATTCCCACGGCTTTTCTCCTTATCTACTGATAAAAACGGTGTGGTTAAGGATTTCCTCGAGCAACGGTCAGTGGCTAGTGGATGGTCCATGAAGTTCAGAAGATCCTTGCTGGTCTGGGAAGAGGAAGAAGCCCAACGACTATTCCAGTTGCTTCGTAATGCGCCAGCTCTTTGCAACAACAAACCAGATGCGTTAATATGGAGGGCAGGCCCTTCTGAGGTATTTACTGTTGCCTCAGCCTACAATTGGAGTGAATCATTGCTGGGGACTGTAAAGGAAGTGGCAGACTCAATCTGGAACAATTTCGCACCTCCTAAAGTGCAATTCTTTGGATGGTTGGCTTGGCTCGGCAAAGTCAAAACCTCTAGCTTTCTCCATAGACTTGGGATCTGAGATGGCAGCGCAAATCTTGCCTGTGTTTTTTGTCAATATGAGACTGAAACAGTTAAGCATATTCTCCTCTTTTGTCCTTTTGTATGGCTGGTGTGGTCCAACCTTATACGATGGTGGGGTGTGCAGTGGGTAATTCCAGGTTCGGTGAATGGTCTGCTGCAGTGGTGGGTTGGTTGTCCAATGAAAAAGCTGGAAAAGAAAATCTGGATGGTTCTCCCTCTGGCTATCCTTTGGTCCACTTGGAAGCATAGAAATGATTGCATTTTTAATGGATCTCACCCTAATTTGGAGGATTTGTGTGAAATTGTGAAGGTGAGAGTAGCCATGTGGCTCAAAGCGTCGCCAATTCAGGTGGAGTACTCTATAAATGACTTGGTCTTTAACCTGCCACAGGTCAAGCATTGTATCAGGACGGGAGGGTGAGCATGCTGGTTTTGTATGGTGAACTGTTGTGTTTCTGCATTAGGATGGCTTCCAGAACTTGCTGGGTTGTCTGCTAAGGTCTGTGCAAATTCTGGTGCCTGCTATGGTCTGTGTCACTCATGCTGCTGTGTTCATTCTCCCCTGCTGTGGAGCTGGTGTGTTATGCTATTGCTGCAGCTTGCCTGTGCTTGCCCCTTCAGCAGCCTGCTTTGGTGTGTTATGCTATTGGCTGTGCTGCTGCATCTGATGGCTGGCAGCTTGTCTGTGGTTGAGTGTGTTTTGCTATGGGTTTTCATCCCAGGAACAGCTGCTGCTGCTCTGCTGTTATACTCTACTGTCTTAGAAAGTTAAAGAGGAAAAGGTGACCATCGTATGAACGATGAAAGGCTCAAGTTGAAATGTGATGGTTTAATTATATGGAGGGCATAACACCATTTCCTCCACCTCCTCCTATACAGAGGTGTGGGGGGGGTGTGGTATCAGTAATTTGAGACTATCTGCTGTCTGTTCTACTTTGAGGCTGCAGCTTGTCTGTGCTTTGCCTACATAATGATGCTGTGCTTTGCCTACATAGTGGTGGTTGAGTGTGTTTTGCTATGGGTTGGTTTGTTGTATGTCCAAGATGGTGGGCTGTCTGATGCAGATTTCAGCTTCCCTGGTTGTTAGTATGCCTTGTTACCTTGGGTGGTCTGCTTCTGGCTGGTTCTAGCAGCATAGCAGCTTTGGTCTGGGGTTGGTATGTCTCTCTCGTTGGTTCCTCACCAACTTTGGGGTGCTAGCAAATGATAGGATGAGTTTTTTGATGCCAACTTAGTTGGGATCATTCTCCTCATTGTGATGCTTTCGCACTCCTCTTTTCTTTTTTGGTGTATTTTCTTTCGTACCTTGTACTAGTTTTTACATCAATAAAATTTCCTTTTTGCCGATCAAAAAAAAAAAAGAAGACATTTTTGACAAGAAGGTAAGATAATAAGTGAAATCTCAAATTAGTGTTATAATAAAAAAAAATTCTAAGTTTGTCATGTGTTTGGTGCAAGTCATTTTTTGTGCTTGGTGTAAGGGTGAGTTTGGAGTCTAGCTAGAAAAACCTATATATATATATATATATATCTTTTATTTTGTCTTCAGTGATTTTCTTTTTTTTAATTTTTTGCTTTTCAAATTTGCCTAGTTAGAAGGATCTAAAAACTAAAAAAGATTTTAAAAGTTCAGAATATATATATTTTTCTTTATTTTTTTATTTTTTTATTTTTGATCCGTCTAGTTGGGTAGAACCTAAAAATGTAAACAATTTTAAACTTTTTTTTAAAAAAAAAATAAAAATGAAAAATTAACACAAAAAAGTTACTAAAAAAGTTAATCCCAAACATACTCGTTTGAAAAGTGGTTATTTTAATTGATTTTTTAAATTTTTTTACAAAAACACATATAGAAAAATAGAGAAAGTAATTAGTGAATAGCCAAAAAGCTATCATCCCAAATGGGTTGTTTGTCGGACTAAGTTAAATGAAGGTGCACCGAAGTAATTTCCTTTAAACAATATTACCAAAGAAACGAATATTTTTAATTGAGGAGTAGGAATACTTACGCTATGTTTAGTTTCATTTTGATTATCTATTTTTTAATAAGAATTTTAAAAATTAAAAACTAGTATAGTGAAAGAAAAAAAAATCATTATTTTCATATATGTAGTGTGGGGGTAGGATTAACTTATGCCTAGTGTAAAAAAAAAAAACTCATTAATTTATGTTATATCATAAAAGATGTATTATATTAAATTTAATTATTTTAGAATTATTTAACATACATCATTATTAGTGATCATTTTTCATTTAATTTTGTCTTAAAAATATAATCTTCCGATTCTCAATCCAATACTATAATCTGATCTACGAGTCTCTCCTAACAATCTAAAGAGGATCTCAATTTTAATAATTTTCATCAATATTACAAATGAAAATAGCGGATGAGTTTTACCAACGAGGCATGCAATGTATCTTATGAGGCAGGACACTCTAAAAAGTGTTGTTGGATTCGTAGGATCTACCACGAATTTCACTCTACCTGAATGTTATACCAATGTTTATGTCCATGGACTGTAATGTGTGCTAGAGAGTCAAAATCTCCCAAAACTTTTTGAGAAACATACATACATGTAGTCGTACATACATCATAACTCTTCAAAAATGCTTTAGACCACTAATTAGTGGTGGTTCTAATGATGTGGCAGTGGGTCCCACCCACTGCCACGTGTGTTTTGTGCCTTGAGTTTTTTTTTTTCAATTGCCACCTCACTAATGATAGAGTTAGTAATGATAAATTAGTGATATGTAGCATTGCTCATAACTCTTAACCACTTCTCACAGCAAACCACCACCCCCTAACACTCTCAACTATAGGAAAGTAAAAATATATTAAAAAAGTTATTATCAATGTTGCATAGGGAAAGTATCAGAGCTGATAGAGAGCTCTAATAGAACTGCTCTAAATGACAATGCAAAATTAAAAAAAAAAAAAAAAAAAAAAGAAGAAGATAAAACACGACAAAGAAAAAGACAAATTAATACTATTTTAGAACTCTTCTTTTAAAACTCTAAAATATTTTTTTCTTTTAAAACTCTAAAATATTTTTCCGAAAGTATTTGTTGTCGCATCAATCTGGTTCGTTAGATTGTCAATTCTAAGCGCCACTGGCCGAGCCGGGTGCAGTCGTAGGATCTGCGGATTGGTTCTAACATTAATTTTTGCCGATTAAAAAAAAAATTAATTGTCAATTCTAAGTATTTTTCTGAGTCTTTAAACCTAGTACTGAACTATATTGTTGCAACCACTTCAGTACCTTCAACCTTCGAACTCTCTCATTATCTCCTCCCCCCCCCCCCCCCTTCTCTCTCTCTCTCTCTCCTCTCTCTCAACCCATCAAACACACTTTCTACATCACATTTTGAGCCCAAAATGAGTGTCCAAAGTCCCCTTTCTGGTGACGGAGAAGCCGAAAACAATGTAAAAACAAGAGAGGGAGAAGGAAAGAAGCCCAAAAAAGTGCCATTGATGAAACTCTTCGCATTCGCAGACGCTTTCGATTACTTTCTGATGATTGTTGGATCGATCGGAGCGTGTATTCACGGCGCTTCGGTGCCGGTTTTCTTCATTTTTTTTGGAAAGTTGATAAACATCATCGGCATGGCTTATCTCTTTCCTGCTGCGGCTTCTCATAGGGTAGCCAAGGTATATGCAATGTATTTTTATTTTTTTGATTCATTTTTTGAATTATTTTTTTGGTCACTTGGAAATTTTATTTTCATTTTTTAAAAATTAATTTGCATCATTTTGGTCACTTGGAAATGTTTCCTAGTGAAAAGTCACCACTCTCCCTTCTTGTTTTTGGTTGAAATCGTCACATTTTGAAAATTTCATGAGGGGTTTGACAAATGATTGTTTTACCATTTTTTTTTTTAAATTTTGAGAAAAAAAAATTTATGTTTATTTTTGTGTTAATGAGAAAAGTTGACTGGGAAACTGTTTTATTTATTTATTTTTTTGGTCAGTTAAATAAGTCATTATTGAAACTGAAAATAAAATCAAATTTTCACTCATTTTTTTATTAACATTTATTATTACTTTCTAGAAAATTACTAAAAATAACATTTGCCAAGCCCTTGTAAAACTACAACCTCTTCTCATTGGTAAAGGGTGACCAAACAAATGCATAACTTTTTCTTCTTTATTTATTTATATATCTATATCTATATCTATCTATCTATCTATCTATCTATCTATATCTATTTATATATTATATAAAGAAAATGAGATTTCTAATTCACAAGTTTTATGAGAGCTCCAATATCTTAATCTTAATTTTTTAATTTTTTGATTTAAAAAAAAAAAACCCTCAGAATTTATTGACTTCTCCCAACTCACAAGTCTTTTTGACTTCTTTCATACCTACTGTTACACCCTTTTCAACTTGTCCCATACACTATGGTTAGTGATGTGATTGTTAAATTATTTTTATAAAAAATCTAAAAAAATAATTTGTATATTAAAAATATATCTAAAATGTAAATTTTTATTAAATCTATCTATCTATATATTATATAAGTAAAAGTGGGTTTCTAACCACAAATATTGTGGGAGCTCCAATATCTCAAATTAAAATTTCTAATTTTTTGATTTTGAATGATTAAGAAAATCCTCTATAGGTCTCATTCAAGCAAATATATATATATATATATATATAAAATATCTCTAAATTTACTTCAAATGAAAAGTATATCAAATATATAAAATAAAAATAGAAAGTATACTAATCCATGTCAAAATTTTAATTTGAGGGCCACTAAATATGGAAAGCATTCCATTGATTTAAATTTGAAATTATAATGATTTATCCCATAATCTATAAGTTTTAAATAATGATTTATTGTATGATTTATCTATATATCTATATACTATTATAATTGCAAAATATTATCATTTCATTAAGGTTGAAAGTTATAATTCTTTTTTCTCATTTTTTTTTATTTTGTTTAATTTTTTTGTTAATATATGTTACAATATGATTGGTTAATAAATTAATTTTATATTCTTAAAATAAAATTTCAAATTTGGATTCTTACTTAATTTATTTTATTATAATTGGAATGAAATCAATATTCATTCCTTAAATTTTGCATCATTTATTAAATTATAAAATAAAATTTCAAATTTAAATTCTCTTTAATATTACTACAATTAGAATGAGATAAATATTCACATGTGTCATAATATTATTGGTCTAAATATAATTTGTTTTAAATACATGTGTTCAAATTATTAATGGCTATTAATTTTTTGGGTGAAGCACCAATAAATCCCAAAATATGATCTTGTGAACTGTTTAATCCTCCATTTTTTCTTATGAATCCAAAGGTGTTATTAAAGTGGAAATTACATAAAATGGTAGTCACTTACATATATAGTTTAATTTTTTAGAGATAAAAGTGAGTTTTTCAAAATGTAAAATTAAACATTTGGACAATTTGCATTATAAAATTTTGAATTTTCTCTAATTCTAGAACAAATCTCACATTACGAACAAAATCTAATACTTTAATGTAACACTCCAATAACGTAACACTTACACTAAAAAACTTATTGGTGTACTTTTTCCAAACGTAACAACGTAATACTAAAAAAAAAAAACTCTTTAGTGTACTTTTCCCAAACATAACACTCCAATGTAACACAAAAAAAAAATTAGTATACTTTTTTCAAACGTAACACTCCAAATAGTGTAATCCCAAACATAATATTCCAATATAACATATTTCAATGTAACACACAAAAATACTAAAAAAACTTTTTAGTGTATTTTTTTTCAAACGTAACACTCACAGTTTAAAATTATATATTTGCCCAAAACTTACTAAGGAATATTTATATTCCTTTTGGAACGGTTTGAAGAATCTCATATTCTTTTTTTTTTTAAGTGTTATATTTAGAATGTTACGTTTAGAAAAAATACATTAAGAAGTTTTTTTTGTATTACATTGAAGTGTTACGTTTGAGAAAAGTACACAAAAGAGTTTTTTTGTTTTTCTTTTTTTGTATTACATTAAAGTGTTTGTATTGAAATGTTACGTTTAGAAAAAGTACACTAAAGAGTTTTTTTGTGTGTTACATTAGAATGTTACATTAAGGAGTTTTTTTGTGTTGCATTAGAGTATTACACTAAAAAGTGTTTTTAGAGTATTATATTAGAGTGTTACATTTGAGAAAAATACACTAAGAAATTTTTTATGTGTTACATTTGAGTGTTACATTAAAAAGTTTTTGTGTGTGTTACATTAAAGTGTTACATTAAAGAATTTTTTTAGATTGTTATATTAGAGTGTTACGTTTGGTAAAAATACACTAAGAAATTTTTTATGTGTGTTACTTTAGAGTGTTACAATAAAGAATTTTGTTGTGTGTTACATTAGAATGTTATACTAAGGAGTTTTTTGGAGTATTATATTGGAGTATTACATTTGGAAAAAGTACAGTAAGGAGTTTTTTATGTATTACATTAGGGTATTACACTAAGATTTTTTTTTAATATTACATTGTAGTGTTACGTTTGAGTGTTACGTTGGAGTATTACAGTTTGAAATTATAAATTTAGCCAAAACTTACCATGTAGTTTTTGTACTCATTTTGAAATATTTGAAAAATCTCATATCCTTTTAGAATGTTTGAAGAATTCCATATTTTAAGTCATTTTTGTATTCCTTTTAAAATGTTTTCCAAATAAAAAAGATTTTTATATAAAAATTCATCTCAAATTTGATTCTCATATATTATATAACTTGCCTTTTTAGCACCCAAAAAAACAAAAACAAAAACAAAAAAAAAACCATAATAGAAATAAGGGTATAATCGTAAATCTAACTTTTAAATAATATATTAAAATCTACCTTTCCAAAATCTATGGGACTAATTGGTCTATATAAAAATCTTTAGAACTAAATGGATCACCATTCCTCAAGATGAGATTTATAAGTAAGTTTTCTTAATTTTTTTTTCTTTTTTTTTGTTTTAAATTTTATAAAAAAAAAAATTTATATCCTTCTAAACTATAAGGACTTGAACAATAATTTTTTGAATATAATTTTTTTTTTTTTTTTGGACAAAAGAACAAAACATAACTTTTTTAGTAATTACCAGACATGGTGGATTTTGTTAGATTTTTTTTTTATTTATTTTATGTCAATTGTCAATGAAAGAAATTAAAACATAGAATAAAGATATTTTTTTGCTCAAATTGTTAAAAAGTTACTTTTGCTAAAATAAATTAGATAGAAACGTTAATTTTTTTAATTAAAAGTGATAGTTCGTTAAACTTTTTTTTATTTAAAAAAGGAATTATAAGTGATAATTTATTGTTCATCTAAAATTATTTTCAGATTAAATGAAAATACCATATTAAATTTTCCTCTTAACTTTTTTTATTCAAATACTTTTATTTTGTAAGAAATTTGTTTTTATTCTATTTATTATTTTATTGTAATTTTTAAATTAAAAAGAATTTCTAAAAAGTCATATTTAAATTATTTATGCCATTACAAAAAGTAAATTTTTTTAATATCAACTTACTGATAGTTTGGGAAGTACTAAATAAATATACTTTTTTTACTTTTTATGAAAATATGTATAGAAAAATAAAGATGTGATGTAACTCAAAAAAAATAATTAAATATACTTTTTTACTTTTTACGAAAAGATATGTAGAAAAGTAAAAATGTGATGTGATCCAAAAAAGATAAAAATAAGTGAGCTAATATAGTAATATGGCACTTCCCAAACAATCTTTTATTCGATGATCCCTTTCTAAAAGGTATATTTTGTAAATGTTTTCAAGAAAAATTCTATTAAAAATCTTAAGTATATTATTTTTTCTTTTATTCATTAATATTAAAATTTTAATAAATTTTATTTATTATTTAAAAAATAAATTAGCAAATAATTTATATATTTATATACATAATTTTGTTTTGGTTTCTCAGGTTATTTAGTGTTTCTGCCCAAGTTCACCTAAATTTAATTTGAATTTTTAAATTTTTGCATAAATCCTCACTTAATTAAAAAATTATGTTATTAAATCTTTAAAAATTTTCAAACTCGACCCAAATTGTTTGGGTTGAGCTCACCTAAGTTTGCAATTCTAGAAATGGGAGGTTGAAAATTACATGATTAAATTTGTGACAAATTAAAAAATAATAAATAAATTGTGATAAAATTATGGGACTTAAACTATAAATTTCAATTTTCTTTGTTTTCTTAATTTGCACACAAAAAATTAATTATTTATATTATTTTGTATAAAAATATATTATTAATTTTTTTTACATACCTTGCATAGCACGAATTATCATTAGTTTATAAATAATGCAATGTACTTAGAATTTTTATTTAAAAAATTTTGCCTAATAAATGCGATCATTGATGTTGTTTTCTGAGTACATTCTGAATAGTTTTTTATTTTTTATTTTTTATTTTTTATGAAACATTGTTGTTTATTTATTTATATATAGCTTAATTACAATTTGTTTTTTATATCTAATTTTGTGTTGCAGTATTCAATGGATTTTGTATATCTCAGTGTGGTGATATTATTTTCATCATGGACAGGTATGAACTAATTAATATTAATTATTTCATTTCTAGTAGTTTTTTTTTTTTTTAGTTTTTATTTTAATATATTAAGGTGTGTGTATACTAATGTGAATATGTCTGTGTAGAGGTGGCATGTTGGATGCATACAGGAGAGAGGCAAGCAGCGAAGATGAGGATGGAATATCTACGGTCCATGTTAAATCAAGACATTAGTGTTTTCGACACCGATGCTTCTTCCACCGGTGAAGTCATTTCTGCTATCACTAGTGACATCATTGTTGTTCAAGATGCCATTTCTGAGAAGGTATGACTCTATTTTTTTATTTATTTTTTGAAAAATATTATTGTTACAAACTTTTAAATTTAATCTCTGAACTATCCAATTCAAAATATTGTGGAATGACTATAGAGCCTACAGCGAATCCCATTGTTATGAGGCTTACAATCCCTGCCCACTATTTTTGAACTATACAGTACAATCAATTGGAGATAAATTTTTATATAAATTTTTTCATCAGAATAGCATGACTGATATATTTTTGTTATTAAGGCCAAGTTTAGCGAGTTGAAAAAAAGTCAAAAAATTAAAAAGTTACTCAAAAAGTTAAAAAGTTATCAATATTCACCAAAAGTCAAAAATTACGGCTGCACAACTCTCAATCCTAAATTTCCCTACACACTAATTTATACAATTTTTTAATACATATTTTTCTATAAAAAGTCAAAAAGTTAACCCAAACATTCATTTTTTTCCGTAATTTTTTAGTCCAAAAAGACAAAAAGAGCACTTATTTAAGACACCCCAAACAACCCCTAAATGTCATTTTAATAGAGATATATTGTGTTTTGAAATAATAACTCCCCATACAATCAAGTAATTTTGTATATTTTTCTATTTGTATATCATTACTCTTCTTCTTTATATATTAGGAGTGTGGAAATATTTGTTTGCAAAGAAAATATATTATAGACCTAACCGAATTGGAGTTCAATCACATTAGTCATGTTAATTGTCACCAATTTCTTATGATAACACTGCACTCATCTAGAATATATGCAGTACTATTAATACTGCATTCTAAGTATCTTTTTTTTTTTTTTAAAGAAAAGAATAAGATATGTCTATATATATGTATGATTTTTTTTTTTTTTTAAAAAAATTACTACGGGCTTGTCTTGTTTCCTAATCCCAATATAAGAAAATTATTAAGTATTTCCAGAGTATCACATGTCTATACTCTTTTATTAACTATCACTCGTCATGTCCTCTCATGTTCCCTATCGTCCAATACAAAATTATAAGTCTCACTTTCTTCACTAATTATAATATCCTGAAGTACAACGTTACCGGATTAATACCTAATAGCTTCCCCAATTATAAGGGGAAATTTTGAAATTTCATTAGGCATTAAGAGAAAACCTTCATTAAAGAGACCACTAAGAAGAGTAGGTCTCACAATTAAATTTTCTGCTGTCATTAATACCCTTTCCCACTTTTATTAATGAAGGGGCAGTGGTACCACAAATTTATCAGGACCAAAATTTAATTGTTTCTGTTTTATTTGTAGTTTGTGATAATAAGTCCCTCAATTTCAAACTTTATTGTCAAAAGAACAAGCTAAAAACATTTAATTCATTAAGGGCAAAGTTTAAATTATTTAAAGATATGACAACAATACCCTCAACTTCTATCATTTTCTTACATTAACACAAACCGACCATTGTCTACTATCACTGACCACCGCTGGCCACCGTTGATCACCCCGGCCGACGACGATTTTTCGGTGACCACTGTCGGTTCGCAAAAATTTGCTGACAAAGTTCTCTGGTGACAGTAAAATTTTACTATTTACTTTAAACATATAAAAAGTGAATTTTTGCCATTGTTATCTTTCCACCACACTTACTATAATTATTACCATTAGTCATATAGCTATTAAATGAGAAATCAGTCAAAACATTGAATTAATAACGGTAACAGTAAAATTTTACTATTTTGCTATTAAATGTACTAAAATAATATTTTCGTTTGAGATCTTAAAATCAATATTCAAACAGATAATGACCAAAAAAATACACTAAAATAAAAATATATACGTATAGAGAGAAAGAGAAAAAGATAGATAGAACACATATATTGCCTCAGATCTGGTTCAAACTAGAGTAAAAATTTACTGTATGAAAAATAGAGCATCATGAGGAGACAAAGAGAAAGAGATGGAGAAAATATAGATTTGAGATAATAGATCTCAGATCTGAAGTCTTGGAGGTGAAGGATGGCGATGGTGGTTGTCGGTGCTATAGTGGCATCGAATGGCGCTGGTGGTTGAGATAGTGGTGGTGGCAATGGTGACGAATGGTGTTGGTGGTTGAGACGGTAGTGGTACAGATGGTGTCGGTGGTGGAAACTATGGTGGTGGTGGTGTTGGAGAGAGTTCTTAGAAAGAAATAGAAAAAGAAAGAGCTGAGAGAGAGAGAGAGAGAGAGAGTTGAGACAGATTAAGGGAGAGAAAGATGAGAAATATAGAGAGAGTGTGTGTTTGTGAAGGGGTAAATTTGTCACACAAAATATAAATATGAAATTTTTTATTTTACAAGATTTCTTTATTTTGGAGGAGTTTATGAGCTAAAAAATTAAAATTTATCCTTTTCAATAAAAACGGGATCTAGAAAGGAGTTATGGCCAAAAATCTCCTTTTATTTTCCAATCTTACACAACTTTATTCAGATCAACAGCTCTTAGAAGAAATTTTTTTAAAGGCCATTGATAGACCTATAGAGTAAACTCTTAATGATATTTGAAAATTACGTCCTTACACATCAAAGTTAGTTAGGGATTCGAAACCTTGTTAATTGCATGAAAAGTATACCTCCTAACCAATTTGGATTACCTTACACCTTAAACTCTTATTATTGTAACTAAATACAATTAAACTTAATTAGTTGTGTCTATACTAAGGTTGAGATATAGTTATTTCTTGTTGTCAAAAATAATGTCATAAATATATTACAATTATATACTTTTGTAGCCCAAAAAAACATATAATCGTAATGCATTTGTGGCATGAAAAATGTTTAAGGGCCACAAAATCAGTGGCTCAAATGGCTCGAAATTATTAAAACGACGTCGTTTTGGCTTATTTTGTGCCCAAAATGATGTCGTTTTGACAGTTTCGAGCCATTCGAACCACTGAATTTCGGGCCACCAACCATTACTGTTGTGGCATTATTACTCACAATTAATAATAAATAATTTTTGGATTTTATTTTGGAGTAATTTTGGGTTTTGAGGTGGCATCTCTTTAATTTGTTTTCTTACTTGTCCTCTTTTATCTGCATTCAACAGTTGAAAGGACTAGAATTCTATCCAAAATTTATACATCCCTAAAATGGAAATAGAAAAAGGAAATCTAACCTATGCATAGCATCGAGAAATAGGGAAAATTTGAAAAAATCCATGACACAGATCATAAAATATGGTGATTTTATTTACATCATCAGTAGAGTAAAAATCAACAAATTACCTTTTCTGTCCATGGGGGGTAACCTTTACTTTTGTCTTTTTAACCTAAAGAGAAGTAGCATCCTCTCCAGGGGCAGCGTAGAGGGGGTGCTGTTGTGCCTTAAACCACAGTAATTATTGTTGTGTCATTTGGGAGAGATTTTTAAGAGTGTTTTTCAATGATCTAAATCATTTATACTGTAAGATTCGTTGAGTAGATTATCTATACAAAAAATTAAGTTGATTGGATATCTGTAACCCTATAACCAAAGTACATTTATTTCTATAATAATTAACGGTTAACATAACTTTCATAAATTTTTAAAAACAACTGGAATCTAATCAGAGGGTTATAAATATCCGATTAATTTAATTTTTAAAAAAAAATATTCTTAACGAACCTTACAATATGAACAATTTAAATTATCAAAAAATACACTCAGGAAGACCTCATAAAAAGAGGCAGCAGTAACACCCCCTATCCCCTCTGGGGGGTTAATTTTGGGGGGTAACTAGTCTGACAATGCTTTTACTTTTCTAAAAATGGTTCTGAGTCCAGTAAATGCCCAGCATTTATATGGATCGTTTGAGTAAAAATCATAATAGTTTAAAAATATGTTATTTTAATAATAAAGAGAGGGATATGATAAATTATACTAATATTTTTTAATTTTTTAATTAAGATGTATAATTGATAAATGAAGTCTTATTTGAGTTGTTTCTAACTTTTTTGATCTTGACACTCTGTACTATTTTGTTTGATATAGATTTTGTTTATAACTTATTAGGTAAAAATAATTTAAATAAATTTTAAAAAAAATAATTTTTAAAAGCTGTGTGAGAAATGCTTTTGATTTTTATTTTTGGATTATCAATTTTTAACAAAACAGCACCTAGGTTGCACAATTTGAAGTTTAATGGGGAAATAACATATCAGTTGAAAAATGTATAAAAAAAAAACACAGATTAATGATAAAGTTTGTAAATCTTAATTATTAAAATCAAAAAAAAAATCATGTATTTATACTTATTTTTGAAAAATTAGCCTGATTTGTAATTTTCTCAAGTTTAATTAGCTTTGCTGGATCAAAGGGTATCTTTTATTTTTAAATCTTTATATTCCAATGCATTTTAAATTATAAAATTATGTAAAAATTTTAAAATATAATCTTATAATTAAAAAATTATTGAGACAAAGGAAAAAAAATAAAAAAATTAAAATTAAAATTAAAATATGATCTACAATTGGATTGGACACATAGATCCAATTACGGTAGATGCAATCCAACAGAAGTGGACAATATTCAATGCCCAAAAACAATGACAGAAAACATCCCAGACAAATAAAATAAAAAAGGTGGTTTGCTTATTTTTGGTTTTCTAAAAATACTTGTCAGAAAATTCTAATTTCTTATTTTTTATTCTTTTTTGTTTTTATTAAATTTTTTTAATATTTTCAGTAATTTTTTAAATTTTTAGACACACCTAACAAAATACACATAAAAAGTATAAATTTTGGGAAAAAAATGTTTTAAAAATTCACTAAATATCAAAAATACAAAAAAAAATTAAAAAAAAAATACAAGAATCCAATATATTTTTCGTACTTTTACGTATTTATTAATTTTTTAAAATATTTTTTCATAAATTTTTTACTTTTTATATACATCTAAATAAGGTGAGTCTAAAAAATAAAAAAATATTTAAAATTTTAAAAATATTTATTAAAAAAATACAAAAATAAAAATTTAATTTTCAAAAAACTTAATTTAAAAAACTCAAACCAAACACAGATTAATTTTTTAAATATTTTATTAGAAATGTGTGAGTGAGAGAGATTGTGTGAGTGGTGTGCTTGCGCAGTGAGGGAGGGAGAGAGTCAGAGAAAATGAGAATTTTGATTTTTTTTTTTTTTAAACTAATCTGAGTCGCAGAATTTTAATAGAGTGACGTGGTCCAATCTATATCGTCCTCTAAAAGAAGTGCTGGAGAGAGGATCTGAACTCAGATGCAAAAGTGGACAATATTCAATGCCCAAAAACAATGACACAAAACATCCCATGCAACCGACCCAATTTGGGTCCACCTTGTAAACCTATATGATGTACTTTCTATTTTAATTAAAAAAAATTTGTCTCCATATTATTTTTTATTTTTTTGGACAATTAGGAGGGAATACAAGGCCATGGATAAATGACATTGGGCCACTTTAGTATAATTTTTTATAATTAAAATTTTTTGGTTTTGATTAATTTTTGAAAAATTAAAATTTTTATTTTTCAAATTTATTTTTAGTGATTTTTTTAATATTTTAAGTAAATTTTTTATTTTCTAAATGCACATAATTTAGATGCACATAAAAAGTAAAGTATTTGTGAAAAACTATTCAAAAAATTTAATAAATACATAAGAATACAAAAATGTAGTATATTTTTATATGTTTAACTAAAAACATGAAAAAATAAAAAATTTAAGGTTGCGTTTGGTAGAGTTTTGTAAATATGATTTGAGAGTATGAGTTGTATTTTGAGTTTGTGAGTTGTGGAATTATGATTTGAGTGTAAAAAATTTGTTTGGTTATGGTTTTTGACTAGGGTGTTAAATTGAGTTTTGAATTGAGTGTGAAATTGAGTTTTAAAAGTTTGATTTGACATGTGAAGTAAGAAAATTTGTTTGGTTATGAGTTTTGGAAAGAGTTTTCAAAACTTAATTCAAATTATTATAACTCATAACAAAACACATTACTTTCACACTATTGAAAATTCTGATCAACACTTATAACCAAACTTTTTTAAAATTCAATTAAAAAAATTATTATTAACAGAAACTAACATTAATCAATTTTTTAATTGAAAATACTACAAAGGAAATAATTTTTTTTCAAAATAAATATTCAAAAAAATTAAATCAAAAGATTTAAATTAAGGGAAATAATCTAAAAAAAAGAATAAAAAAGGAAAAAATAAATATTCAAAAAAATTTAAATCGTAAAAATTAAATATTCAAAAAAATAATTTAAAATGTTAATATTTTAAATTTAAAAACAACTTTACACTCAAATCGTAACCAAAACACATAAAACAAAACTCAATAAAAAAAATTATTTTAAAACCCATAACCAAACACAAACTCGAAACTCCATGCTACTTTCACAACTTTACACTCAAATCGTAACCAAATACATAACAAAAAAATTAAAATATTTAAAAATATTTTATAAAATAGAGTTTGAATTTATTTTTATAAAATATTTTAAAATTTAAAAAATTAAAATCTTAATATTTTGAAATTAAAATATTTAAAAATATTCAAAAAATTAAAAAATTAAAAAAAATCGTAACAATAAATATTAAAATATTTAAAATCTTAACAAAATTAAAATATTTTTAAAATATTTAAAAAAAATATTGATTTGAATTGAGTTTTGAAAAGAGTTTTGTATGTGTTTGGTTATGAGTTTTGAAAAGTAATGATTATGTTTTGAATTGAGTTTTGAGAAATGGGTGTAAAATTAGAGTAATGCTAGAGACCCCAAATATTTTACCAAAAGTTTTACCAAATGTCTCACATGGGTGTGGGACCCACACAATGTGGAGCCCATGTGGGTCCCACACTCATATGAGACATTTGGTAAAACTTTTGGTAGAATTTTTGAAGCTTCTAGTATTTTTGGTAAAATTATAATTTAAAAACTCCAAACAAATAACACACTTAAATTAATGAATAGAATTATATTTTGAGAGGCTTAGCCTAAATTTTTAAAAAGTATGCTCAATTTTTTGAAACCAAAATAAAGTGATGCTTGGATATCTGCACTTGGTTACCCAATAACTGAGCCTGGGGTAATTAATTTCTGGAAATTTTGTGGTGTCAGAAAAATTATTAGAAATTTAAGTTTGGGAAGAGTAAATAAGTGTACTTTTTGTCGTTTTAGACTAAAAAATTGAGGTTGAAAATATGGATGTTTGGGTTAATTTTTTGACTTTTTATGAAAAAATGTGTAATAAAAAATTGTAAAAATTAATTTTTAGAGGAAAATTTGAATTGGGAGTTGTGCAGCCGTAATTGTTGACTTTTGGTAAATAGTATTAACTTTTTAACTTTTTGAGTAACTTTTTGACTTTTTGGATTATTTTACACATCCCAAACTTTTGGAATCGTGATTTTACCCTCATATTTTAAGGTTTTGTTTAGTTATAATTTTTAAAATATAATTTTAAATCACATTTCAAAATACATTTTAAAAAAATGTTTGGTTACAGAGAGTTTTTGAAATTTAAATTTTTAAAAGATCAGTTTCGGTCTATTTGGTCATCTTCTTGGACATTCTTCCAGACGTCTGGCCGGTTGGCCGGAACAGTGCTGTTTTTATTTTTTATTTTTTTTTGCAATTGTCATATGTTATTTGAAAACAATATTTATTTGTTTTTGATATTTTAAATACAGAAATTATTTTTTTAGACCAAAATGACATTATTTGGCCATTCATTTAAAATTAACAAAAAAAAAAAAAAATTAATTAATTTTTCACAGTAATTTTTAAAAATAAAAAAATATTTGTAAACAAAAATAACTTGCTTGTTTTCATTTTTCAGAAAACACTTTTCAGAAAATTCTACTTTCTTATTTTCCGTATTTTTTTGTTTTTACTGAATTTTTTTAATATTATAAGCAATTTTTTTACTTTTTAGACACACCTAACATAAATACACTTAAAAAGTAAAAAAATTGTAAATGTTTTTTAAAAAATTCACTAAACACCAAAAATACAAAAAAAATATAAGAATTCAGTATATTTTTTGTATTTTTATGTATTTATTAATTTTTTAAAATATTTTTTCACAAATGTTTTACTTTTTAGATACATCTAACTAAGGTGCATCTAAAAAAGTAAAAAAAATGTTTAAAATTTAAAAAATATTCACTAAAAACAAAAGAATACGAAAACCAAAAAATTCAATTTTCAAAAAACTTAATCCAGAAAACTCAAACCAAACACATTGATTATTTTTTTGAATAATTATTTTTTTGAATTGAATTTTAAAAAGAATTTGGTTATGAGTTTTGAATATAATTTTTAATAGAGTTTTGAGTTATGTGTTTGATTATGAGTTATAAGTTTTTTAATTAAGTTTTGAAAACTCTTTTTAAAATTCATAACCAAACAACTTTTCACAAACTCAACACTCATTTCAAAAATTCAACACTCATTTCAAAACTCATAATCAAACAAATTTTCTCTTTCAAATCACAATTTCAAAACTCAAAAACTCAAAATATAACTCTATATCCAAATCATAATTTTAAACACAAACCAAACGCTACCTTAAATTTTCTATTTTGGAGCTACACTGAAAGTGAATATCGACCATGAATATTAATTTTTCAATACTTTGTTGATGTATTTTTTCTCAAATTATAGCATTTTTGTTTAATTTAGGGTTCACTGGGAGCTATTTTAGCCACAAAAAAATAAAAAAATAAAATCATTTTGCTTGGTTAGAGTTTTTCAAAAACACTTTTAAGAAAATTCTATTTTCTTGTTTTTTGTGTTTTTTTTTTGTTTTTACTTATTTTTTAAAAAAATTTAACTAATTTATTTAATTTTTAAACATATCTAACATAAATATACTTAAAAACTAAAAAAATTGTGAAAAAAATCTTTCAAAAATTTACTAAATACCAAAAATACAAAAAAAAAGAAAAGAAAAGAGAATTCAATACATTTTTTGTATTTTTATGTATTTATTAAATTTTTAAAATATTTTTTCACAATTTTTTTATTTTTTAGATACATCTAAGTAAGGTGCATCTAAAAAAGTAAAAAAAATATTTAAAATTTAAAAAATATCCACTAAAAACAAAAAAAACATGAAAACTAAAAAAACGCAAATTTCAAAAAATGTAATCAAAAAAACTCAAACTAAACACACTGAATAGGTTTTTTAACTTAATAAGTCCAAATATCACATCTAAATCATAATTATTTTATTTTTTCTCTCATAAAAGTTAAAAAATCAAAAAGTCCATCCTCGATCTTAGATGAGACTTTTTAACTCCATACTAAAATAATCAAAAAATTAAAAAGTCAACTCACATCTCAAATGAAGGCTCCGTCTTTTTGCACCAAGACATTTTGTACTAGGAAAAAGATTGTACCACATGTATTGTTACATACTCAAAAATAGATATATAGATATATATATATATATTCCTACAACTCTCACTTTGATTGGTTCAAAAAACGAAAGAAAAACAAAAAAATAAAAATATATGATAGATTCACATCATTTTAGAAGTTATGAAGGTCTCCAACTTTAGGAGCCCAAGCATTTTTGATATATTTGGGGGGAGTAGCTTTACTGTAATAATGAATACATGTGGTCATTTGGGAAGTCCAAAAAAAAAAAAAAAGGGAGCTTTTTTGATAAATTCACTTTCTAAGAGTTTTATTCCATCCAACCCATATTCTTTTTGACTATTCCATTAAGTCCTATTTGAGATAAGAAGACCAAAATACCCTTTTCATCTACTTATGTTTCATTTAGTTCACATTATTTTTTATGTTTCAATAAGTTCTATGGGTGACATAATTACCAAAATACCCCTAATGTGAATGTTCACACCGTCAATGTGAATGTTCATATCGTTAATGTATAGGGGCTCGGCCCATGTCGATCCTCGTGGGTGCCCGGAAAAATTCGAGCCGGGCCGGGCCCGTTGACAATGTGAATATTCACATTGACATGTTAACATTCACATTAATAGGAGTGTAAAATTGGCCCGCGTCCTGTGGCGGCGCGAAACCCGCCCGCGGCCCATGGGCGGCCCGGGTCGGACCCGGTCTAGCCCGTTGACAATGTGAATATTCACATTGACATGTTAACATTCACATTGATAAAAGTATAAAATTGGCCCGCGGCCCATGGGCGGCCAAAAGCCCGCTCGCGGCCCGAGGCGGGCCCGGCCCGGCCCGTTGACAATGTGAATATTTACATTGACATGCTAACATTCATATTGATAGGAGTGTAAAATTAGCCCACGGCCCATGGGCGGCCTGGGGCAGGCCTGACTCGGCTTGTTGACAATGTGAATATTCACATTGACATGTTAACATTCACATTAATAAGAGTATAAAATTGGCTAGCGGCCCAGGGCGGGCCTGACCCGGCCCGTTGACAATGTGAATATTCACATTGATAAGAGTGTAAAATTGGCCCGCAGCCCGTGGGCTGCCCGAAGCCCGACCGCAGCCCGAGGCAGGCTTGGCCTGACCCGTGACATTGTGAATATTCACATTGACATGTTAACATTAACATTGATAGGAGTGTAAAATTTGCCCGCTGCCCGAAGCTTGCCAGCGGCCTTGGGTAGGCCCGACCCGGCCCGTTGACAATATGAATATTCACATTGACATGTTAACATACACATTGATAGGAATGTAGAATTGGCCTGCGGCCCATGGGCTGCCCGAAGCCCACCTACGGCCCGGGGCTGGCTCGTTTGGGTCCGGGCCCGAGCCGGTGGGTCGAGCCTCGGGTCGGGCTGATGGGCCTGGGCCTAGCCTCAGGCCTGGGTCGGGCTTGGGCGAGCCTGGCCATTTTTTTTTAATTCTTTTTAATTTTTTCTACCAAAATTTTATTATTTTCCATAAAAAAAAAGCACTAGGCCTCGGCGCGGACCGGGCCTCGGATCGAGCCTTAAATGGACCTTAACCGGGCCGATGGGCCGGGGCGGGCTTGAAAGTGATGGCCCAAGCCCTAGCCTAGGGTCTCGGACTAGGCTCGAGCCCGGGCCCAAATGAGCCTTTCTCGGGCCGCAGACGGGCTTCGGGCAGCCTACGTTCTTTTTGACTATTCCATTAAGTCCTATTTGAGGTAAGAAGACCAAAATACCATTTTCATCTACTTATATTCTATTTAGTCCACATTATTTTCTTATGTTTCAATAAGTCCTATGGGAGACATAATTATCAAAATACCCATAATGTGAATGTTCACACCATCAATGTGAATGTTCATATCATCAATGCGTAGAGGCCCAGGTCGGCCCATATTGAGCCTCATGGGTGTCCGAAAAATTCCGGGCCGGGCCGGCCCACGGGCCAAAAAATTAGGCCCAGGCCCTAGCCCTGGCACAAGGGTATTCGAGCTTTGGACGGGCCGATGGATTGAGCCTCGAGTCAGATCGGTGGGCTTGGGCCTAGCCTCGAGCTTAGGTCGGCCTTGGGCGGGCCTGGCCATTTTTTTTAATTCTTTTTAATTTTTTCTACCAATATTTTATTATTTTCCACAAAAAAAGACATTGCGCCTCGGGCGGGCTGGGCCTCGGACCGAGCCTTGAATGGGCCTTTAGTGGGCCGATGGGCCAAGCCGGGCTTCAAAGTGATGGCCTAGGCCTTAGCCTAGAGTCTCGGATATGCTCGGGCCCGGACCCAAACGAGCCTGCCCCGGGTCGTGGGCGGGCTTCCGGCAGCCCACGGGTCACGGGCTAATTCTACATTCCTATCAATGTGCATGTTAACATGTCAATGTGAATATTCACATTGTCAACGGGTCAGGCCTACCTCGGGTCGCGGGCAAGCTTCGGGTAGCGGGCAAATTTTACACTCCTATAAATGTTAATGTTAACATGTCAATGTGAATATTCACATTGTCACGGGTCGGGCCAAGCCCGCCTCGGGCTGCGGGCTAATTTTACACTCTTATCAATGTAAATGTTAACATGTCAATGTGAATACTCACATTGTCAACGGGCCGGGTCAGGCCCGCCCTAGGCCGCTGGCCAATTTTATACTCTTATCAATGTGAATGTTAAGATGTCAATGTGAATATTCACATTGTCAACAGGCTGGGCCGGGCCCGCCCCAGGCTGCCCATGGGCCGTGGGCGGGTTTTGGGCAGCCACGGGGCCGGACTAATTTTACACTCCTATCAATGTGAATGTTAACATGTCAATGTGAATATTCACATTGTTAACGGGCCGGGCCGGGCCCGCCTTGGGCCGTGGGCGGGCTTTTGGCCGCCCATGGGTCGCGGGCCAATTTTATACTCTTATCAATGTGAATGTTAACATGTCAATGTGAATATTTACATTGTCAACGGGCCAGACCGGGGCCGTCTCGGGCCGCCCATGGGCCGCGGGCGGGTTTCGCGCCGCCACGGGACGCGGCCCAATTTTACACTCATATTAATGTAAATGTTAACATGTCAATGTGAATATTCACATTGTCAACGGGCTGGGCCCGCCCCGGCTCGCGGGCGGGTTTCGGGCCACTCACGGGCCAATTTTACATTCCTACCAATGTGAATTTTAAAATATAAATGTTCACATCATAAAAATAAGTCAAATATAAAATTGCTAACCGTTCAAGAAAAATAATTTATAAGGGCATAAGTGTCCAAGAAAATAGCGTAAATCAAGAAAAATGACTTTATGGAATAAAACTATACATACATGGGACTAAATGGGTTAAAAAATTCCTTCATAGACTTCTTGGGTTAAAACACTTTTAAATGAGATTTATCAATAATTTTCCCTTAAAATAATAATCTAAAATATACCAACACTAAGGAATGATTTGAAAAGTTTGTTAAAAGTTGATTTTTTAACTTTTTTTGATTTTTTTTTTTGTCATTTTATGTGTAAAAAATGTGAGAGGTAATATAACCTAAAATAAATTAAAAGTTAAAAGTTAGTTTTTTTTTTGGGATTTTTATTGATAAATCTCATTTAGAAGTGTTTTAACCCAAGAAGTCCATGAAGGAATTTTTTAACCCATTTAGTCCCATGTATGTATAGTTTTATTCCATAAAGTCCTTTTTCTTGATTTACACTATTTTCTTGGACACTTATGCCCTTATATTTAATTTTGATACCCTTATAAATATTTTTTGAACGGTTAACAATTTTATGATGTGAACATTCATATTTTAAAATTCACATTGGTAGGAATGTAAAATTGGCCCGTGGACGGCCCGAAACCCGCCCGCGAGCCGGGGCGGGCTCGACCCGTTGACAATGTGAATATTTACATTGATATGTTAACATTCACAATAATAGGAGTGTAAAATTGGCCCGCGTCCCGTGGCGGGGTGAAACCCGCCCGCGGCCTATGGGCGGCCCGGGGCGGGGCGGGCCCGGTCCGGCCCGTTGACAATGTGAATATTCACATTGACATGTTAACATTCATATTGATAAGAGTATAAAATTGGCACGCGGCCCATAGGCGGCCAAAAGCCCGCCCGCGGCCCGGGTAGGCCCGGCCCGTTGACAATGTGAATATTCACATTGACATGTTAACATTCACATTGATAGGAGTGTAAAATTAGCCCGCGCTCCGTGGCTGCGCGAAACCCGCCCACGACCTGTGGGCAGCCCGGGGCGAGCCCGGGCCGACTTGTTAACAATGTGAATATTTACATTGACATGTTAACATTCACATTGATAGGAGTGTAAAATCAGCTCGCGCCTCGTGGCTGCCCGAAACCCGCCCACGGCCCGTGGGCGACCCGGGGCGGGCCCGGCCCGGCCTGTTGACAACGTGAATATTCACATTGACATGTTAACATTCACATTGATAAGAGTATAAAATTGGTCAGCAGCCTAAGGCGGGCCCGACCCGGCCCGTTGATAATGTAAATATTCACATTAACATGTTAACATTCACATTGATAAGAGTGTAAAATTGGCCCGCAACCCGTGGGCGGCCTGAAGCCCGACCGCAGGCCCGACCTGTGACAATGTGAATATTCACATGGACATGTTAACATTAACATTGATAGGAGTGTAAAATTTGCCCGCTGCCTGAAGCTTGCCCGCGGCCCGGGGTAGGCCCGGCCCGGCCAGGCCAGTTGATAATGTGAATATTCACATTGACATGTTAAAATGCACATTGATAGGAATGTAGAATTGGCCCGCGGCCCGTGGCTGCCCGAAGCTCGCCCACAGCGCGGGGCAGGCTCGTTTTGGTCCGGGCCCAAGCATGTCCGAGACCCTAGGTTAGGGCCTAGGTCATCACTTTGAAGCTCGACCCGGCCCATCGGCCCACTTAAGGCCCATTCAAGGCTCGATCCTAGGCCCAGCCCGCGCCGAGGCGCAATATATTTTTTTGTGGAAAATAATAAAATTTTGGTAGAAAAAATTAAAAAGAATTAAAAAAAAGGCCAGGCCCGCCCAAGCCTGACCTAAGCTCGAGGCTAGGCCCAGGTCCACCGGCCCGACCTAAGGCTCGATCCATCGGCCCATCCAAAGCCCGAATACCCTTGTGCCAGCGCTAGGGCTTTAGCCTAATTTTTTGTCCCGTGGGCCGGCCGGACCCGGCCCGGCCCGAGAAAAGCTCGTTTGGGCCCAGGCTTGAGCCTAGTCCGAGACCCTAGGCTAGGGCCTGGGCCATTACTTTGAAGCCCGGCCCCGCCCATCGACCTGATTAAGGCCCATTCAAGGCTCGGTCCGAGGCCCGACCCGCGTCGAGGCCTAGTGTCTTTTTTTGTGGAAAATAATAAAATTTTGGTAGAAAAAATTAAAAAAATTTTAAAAAAATGGCCAGGCTCGGCCCGGGCCGCCCATGGGCTATGGGCGGGTTTCGGGCAACCACGAGGCACGGGATAATTTTACACTCCTATCAATGTGAATGTTAACATGTCAATGTGAATATTCACATTGTCAACGGGCCGGGCTGGGCCAGCCCTAGGCCGCTGGCCAATTTTATACTCTTATCAATGTGAATGTTAACATGTCAATGTGAATATTCACATTGTCAACAGGCCGAGCCGGGCCCGCCCCGGGCCGCCCACGGGCGTGGGCGGGTTTCGAGCAGCCACGAGGCGCGGGCTAATTTTACACACCTATCAATGTAAATGTTAACATGTCAATGTGAATATTCACATTGTCAACGAGCCGGGCCGAGCCCGCCCTGAGCCAATTTTATACTCTTTATCAATGTGAATGTTAACATGTCAATATGAATATTCACATTGTCAACGGGCCGGACTGGGCCCGTCCCAGGCCGCCCATGGGCCGCGGGCGGGTTTCGCGCCGCCACGGAACACGGGCCAATTTTACACTCCTATTAATGTGAATGTTAACATGTCAATGTGAATATTCACATTGTCAATGGGCCGGGCCCGCCCCGGCCCGACTCGAATTTTTTCGGGCACCCACGAGGATCGACATGGGCCGGGCCCCTACACATTGACGATATGAATATTCACATTGACGGTGTGAACATTCACATTAGGGGTATTTTGGTAATTATGTCACCCATAGAACTTATTGAAATATAAGAAAATAATGTGAATTAAATGGAACATAAGTAGATGAAAAGGGTATTTTGGTCTTCTTATCTCAAATAGGACCTAATGAAATTGTCAAAAAGAATATGAGTTGGATGGAATAAAACTCTTAGAAAGTGGATTTATAAAAAAAGCTCCCTTATTTTAATTATTTGAATAAGTAATAATTTATTATTCGGCATGCATGATTGCTTGAATTTGTGTATTTTTATTGTGAGTGTAATTACATTTTTTTAATACCTTTCGTAGCAATCGTAAAAATAAAAAATTAAAAATTTTGAGCAAGATCTGCATAATAACATATTCAATACATTATATTTTTTTGAACTAAAAATCATATGAAGCCTCTCTCATTGACAAGAATTTGTTATTAACCAATCGTTTAATGAAATAGTGATCACTCAATTTACATCAAAATTATACTTTTAATGCCTTGAAAAAGAGAAATTTCAGAAATTTTTGATTTTATAATTTTTTATATTTATTTTCATTGGTATTTGACATGATTTTCTTAGCACTTGTGAAAAAATATATTTATATTATACTCATGGTATATCATAAGGGACCTTATTTATTAAACGACTCCGCTACGTAGCTCGAAAGCTACGTAGCTCGAAAGCTACGTAGCTCGAATGCCCCGAATGTTGTTTTTGTATTTTTTTTCTTCTTCAGACGCAGAAATGGAGGGGGAGGAGGAAGGAGGGGAGGGAGGGGAGGAGGGAGGAGAGGAGGGACTGGAGGGGCCTAAAAAATGGAGGGGGAGGGGAGGGGAGGAGGAGGAGGAGGCGGCGGAGGCGACGGAGGCGACGCGATCGGGGCAGAGCCGACGAGGGGCGAAGGGCTGCGACGGACGGACGGAGGGCTGCGACACGACGACGGCGGGCGGAGGGCTGCCTCCTCTCTCTCTCTCTCTCTCTCTCTCTCTCTCCCTCTCCCTCTCCCTCTCCCCCCTCTGGTTTCAGCCGAAAACGACGAAGAAGAAGAAGAAAAAAAAAAAAAAAATACAGCCCAAAACGACGTCGTTTTGGGCTGTCGAGCCGTTCGAGCCACGGATGTTTCGAGCACTGAAACATTTTCCTTTATTAAATAGGTTAATATTGAAATTTGAGAAGGTAAAATAAACACCAAAAAACAAAGATATTTTTGAATTGTTCATTATTTTGGTTTAAAAATATGAAAGACAATAATAAATACAAAACAAAATGAGAAATTTTTTAAGAAAGACTAAAAACATTCTAACATTTACATGTTTGGGTAAATTACACTAACACCCATTGAGATTTGAATTTAATACATTTCACCCCCTGATGTTTAGAAAA
Organism: Camellia japonica; assembly: GCA_030407325.1. NCBI lineage: Eukaryota > Viridiplantae > Streptophyta > Magnoliopsida > Ericales > Theaceae > Camellia > Camellia japonica. Next base: position 22,707,851 of record JAPPVO010000007.1, read on the forward strand.
TTACATTCCCACCCCTGTGGTTCATAGTCTCATTTCATAAACTATTGTTTATATAAAAAGTAACAACTCTTGGTAGAAAAACAGAAAAAATTACATTGGAAAAAAAAAATAAAGCAAAGGAAAGAAAAAAAAAAGAAAGAAAGAAGTTAAAGCAAAGCAAGAAAAGAGAATGTGTATGAATTCAATGCCTTTTTTATACAAACATGTATCTCGTCTAAATAATTACAATGACAGAGGGGTTAGTGTAATTTTCCAAACGTCAAGAATGATATGTGTTAAATCCAAATCTTGAGGGCATAAGTGTAATTTTACCCTACATATATGCTGTCTAAATTAAAGAAACTTAACTATTTATTGATGCCTAGCATCATAGCATAGGAGAAAATTATAACTTATAATCCTTTCTTAAAAGGTCAAAAATTCGGAACCTTGCTAAAAAAATTCATCTCTAGAAGTTAGCATTACATTTTTTAAAGAGGAAAATTAGTCTAAGGTCCCTCTCCCATTTTCTGTGATGGAAGAGATCCACAATATTATTTTATAATGTCTGAGGTCCCTTGATCCTACACCCGTATATTCCAGAGAAAATTCACTTTCTCGCTTTATTCTTTCCTCTGGCTAGGGCTTTCATCATTCTCTCTCTCTCTCTGATTCGATCAACCATGAACCGTCGCCTCCACTCTCACTCTCATTCACTACCACACCCACTGAGTGATTCATTTTGGAGCCATATCCCTCATCATCGGCTTCGTTAGCAAGTTTAGAGATTTGGGGCGGTTGATTGTCACGAAAGCGATCCCAGGTCACAAGTATTAGGTTTTCCGGCGACGATCGATCCATTTCTCTCTCTCACCACATATATGTGTATACGTATATGTGGTGAGAAAGAGAAATGGACTTCCACCGCAAGGGCCTCGATCCTCGGCCTCTTCCATAACCAGAGTTTTCTCTATTAGTTGTGCACTGGGGTTGCTCACTGCCATAGCCATGGCGTTCTTCATAGGTAATTTTGTTATTCCTTCATCGATTTGCCCCTCTGTGAGTGTTGATCATGATAAATACCGATCACATTACCAGTCATTACTCAAAATTTTGTGTTTGTGCGTGTATATATATGTGTGTATGTATTGGTTTGGGGAGTGACATAGACCGGGGGGCATGTTGTGTGTTATAATTTCTGACTCTGTTTCTTCAAATTTCCCAAGGTACTATTGACAGATCTTGTAACACCCCAGCCAATGTATGAATCATGGATCACATTTTGTTTGAGGTTTTTGATTTTCAATCAGAAAAAATTGTGAGGGAGAATTTCTCTAGGTTTGGAGAGGGGAAGTTTCTCTAGTTTGAGTGAATTTCTCTGGGTTTGGAGAACGGAAATTTCTCTGGAGAGAATGGAAGGCCAGAGAAATTTTTTCTGGAAAGGGAAATTTTTTTGAAGGCTAGAGAAGGAAAATTTCTTTGGAAAAAAGGGAAGACCAGAGAAATTTCCAAATTTTCTCTAGAAAGTTGAGTCCAAGAGAGGCAGGGAGGGTAGAGAAATTTAAAATTTTTTTGGAGATGTAATTTTGTGGAAATGCAGAGAAATTTCTCTAGGAGAGTAAGAAGTATATGGAGGACAGAGAAATTTAGAGAAGGGGAGGGCAGAGAAATTTACAGTGGGAAGTTTATGGAAGGTCAGAAAAATTTTCAAAATTTCTCTGGACCAATTTTCTCTGTGACGTAAATTTTCTCTGGATCAACTTGAGGAATCTTAGACATTATTAAAATATTAAATGTCCGTTATGCTATAAAATCTTAATACTAGAGACCTTAAAAAAAATTCCCTTTTTTAAAGAATCAAATGGGTCTCTCTCCAAATTTTATTTCACATAATACATTTTAACAGTAATTTTGAGTTATATGTATAAAAAGATGAAGTTATCATCCCTCTTTTTATTTATTTATTTATTAAAACGTATGTTTGTTTTTATTTATTTCAATGTCTACTTATTATTTGTATTAGTTTTAATCACTTAAATTTTACTAAAAGGAAGATATGTGAAATTATGCTAAATTTGTAGTGCTATTATATTTTTCTCAAATATTAAGGGAGGTTAGGACTATTGTTAGCGTTAAAAAATAATATAAAAAATGTATTAAAATACGTGAAAGATGTGGTTTAGGAATAAATCATTTTAGTAATTTTTTATTTTCTAATTAAAATATAAGATGAAAAAAAAGTAGTATGTTTGGAATATTTTTTAGTTTTTTATGAAAAAAAGTGTAAAAAATAGAGAAAAAATGAAAAATTTAACCTTTTTGTATAGTTGTTTGATTTTTTTTTTTTAAATTTTTATAGTGAATTTTTAACTTTTTAATTTTTAATTTTTTTTAATTCTTTCCAAAAACAAACCAAAATATTTTGAAATATGTGAAAAAAATATTAAAATTTTTAGTATTTTGATATTTTATGTTTTTTATTGACACACCTTAAGGTTAGGGGTGATAAACGAGCCGAACAGTTAAATATTCAAGTTTAGTTTGATAATTTTAATGAGTGTCAAAATTTGTTTAAGTTTGGTTCGTTAAGCTTTCGAGTTGATCTCAAACAGGCTTTTATTGAGCCGAACTCGAGTAGTTTGATATTTTATGTAATTTTATGCTTATTAAACCGAGATTAATGAGTAATTGACTGTTTATCGAATTTTAAAATATATTTAAATAATTTATCGAATTTTAAAATATATTTAAATTTAACTTATTTATTTAAGAGCATCTTCAACGGTGAACCAAATTTTTCACCAAATTTGAGTAAAAAAAAGCAAATTTTCTCAATTTGATATGGCTTGCTCCAATCGTGCATCAAAAAGGAAGGGTCGACCGGTAAGGCTAATTTTTTTTTTTTTTTCACTTGTTTGAACCTTTTTGACCGATTTGAACCTACTTGTTTGAAAGGGAATTGGTCGACCGGTGGGTCAACCAGTCGGACATCCGGTTGGTTGACCGGTTAGCCCACCCCAACGGTCAAGCACAGTGAAATACTGATATACAGAGCTTGTTCTCAGTTTGATGAAATGTTTGTTCCATTCTCATTTTGATATCAAATTGATGAAACTATTAGAGCTTAAAAAAGTCACTTTTTAATCAAATTTTAAATTTGATGTATGATTTGATGCACCGTTAGAGATGGTCTAATGAACCGAATTTAAATAAATTTTTAACAAGTAATCGAATTGAACTATTTGGTGGTTTACCGTTATCTATCCACCTATTCTATTATATTAAAAAAAAGGAAAAAAACAACAAGAAATGTGATTATTGTCGTAATTTTGGCGTCAACCACCGGGAAATGATGTCATCCCTGAAACCCCATCGAAGTCATATTATCTCACCGCCCTGCTCTAGCACTGGGCACTCTACTCTCTCTCTCTCTCTCTCTCTAAAAATTGGGAATTGAATTTGAAGCAGGTGGGGAACTTCATTCACTACATAAGCAGATTCATAGCAGGATTCACAATCGGATTCATTAGGGTTTGGCAGATCAGTCTCGTCACTCTCTCTATTGTTCCCTTGATCGCCATTGCTGGTGGTGTCTACGCCTTTGTCGCCACTGGTCTCATTGCCCGTGTTCGCAAATCTTACGTCTACGCTGGCGAAATCGCCCAAGAGGTCCTCTTCAAACTCTCTCTCACACTTCATCAAACTACATTGTCAATAGAGATTCATATTGAATGTTAAATTTTAGAGATTAATACAATTATCAATTAAATTATATAAAATTCTCATGCCAAATGATGAGGTTTAATTTATGCAAAGTTTAATATAGATTATTGGGGAATTTACAAAAAAAAGAAAAAAAAGAAAAAAAAACCCAAGGTTTAAGCCTTACAACAAAATAGACCATAAGTTTTCAATTTTATCAATTTAAACTCTAAATTTTTTGAATTATTTTTAATTTAAACCATTTGCGTATTTTGTTAAGTAAAGGCGATAGACAAATGCGTATTTTAGTCATTAAATTCAATGAAAAGGGTATTGTTGATATTTTATTTATATCTATATTGAGTTTAACGACTAAAGTACTCTTTTTCCGTTGGTTTTACTTACCGAAAATAACTTACCGAAAACAGGAGAATGATTTAGATTGAAAATAAATCAAAAGATTAGGTTTTGAATTAATAAAATTAAAAAATCAAGCTTTATTTTGTTATAAAGCTAAAACCTTGGAGTTTTTTTTTTAATTTTTTTTATTGTCTCTAGATTATTTATGCAAAGTTTGATATAGAATGACATAACGACAACATTTTTAAAACCTTATAAGAAAAGGCTAATGACATGGCAAAGGTTGTCAATTTGTCATTAGCCTGGATAGAGGTAAGAAAATTATATGCAAATGCGTGCAAAACATTCAAAATAGAGAAACTTAGTGAGAAAATAGTACAACAATGTGTGAAAAATATTAAAAAATATATAAAACTTTTTTAAGGATATACCTTGAAATTCACGAGTATTTTTGATATTTTCCTCACCTTAATGACAGGTCTTTGAGCCGTTGTTGGCATTACCTTATTTTAAACTCCAAATTTAGTTTGTATGACATTTGATGTTTGTTTATTTTGAAGTAAAAAGTGTCATCTCAAATTGTTCTATATGGAAATTTTGTATACGAATTCTATATGTGTATGTGCGGGGGGAAAATATTCCGGCTACCCGCACTTCCTTTCTTCCAAGTCCCTCAGCTGTCCGATCACCTGAAAGTGCAAAAGCGGTGAGCTACCCGGCGGTGTGTGGCCGGAAAACACCTCCGACGCTCAAGTTAGAACCACACACCTGGAAAAATGACTAGAGAGAAGGGAGAGAGTTTGAGTGTAAGTCTTACTTACAAAAATTGTCCATCTTTTTAAGGGGTGGCGCCGACTTGTTTATATACCTCTCTGCGCTTCATATCTACTCCCAATGATCTCTCAACACGTGGCTCTGCTATCCCGTCTGTCAACACATAAACCATGCTTTTGTCAGGTCACACCATGCTGATCATTACCTAATCCCAAATGCCAGCATTCTCTTCTGGAGCCCGGCAGCCGAGCTGCCCAATCCTAGGCCGGGCTGTGCTTCGTGCCTTAGCACGCCGCTGGCTAAGTTTGAGGGAACCGGGCTACACAGCATCCCGGCTGAACCATGTCCGAGATATCTGCACTACCCCTTTGCCGGCCTTCCTGCCGAACAAACTCACAGCTCGGTCGACCATGCCCTTCCTGGCGCCGGTCATCTGTTTGGCTGGTCGGCCTTCCTGCGAAGCATGCAGCTCGGTTCACACAATCGGTGCCTTGACCGAGTACCTTCTCAGCCCAGTACATGCTCGGCCAGGAATTTGCCCGGCGTGACTCTATCCGGCAAAATCTGTCCGGCACGGTACCAGACCATTTTCCCACTCAATTGCCCCTTAATTCCGTCCGCTCTAGCGTGGCAGGGATTACCTACACCAACCGAGATATATTTTATTTCCTCGGTCCCGGCTTATCAATTAGTAACCAGACTGGACGACGCTCAGTCTTCGAACATGCCCGGTTCTGCTTTCAAACGTGCCCGGCAGTCATCCCGGTTGATGCTACATCAGACCTCGGTCTCATCTCTTTTTCATGGCTGACGCATCAACTGCCCGTGTCTCTTCGACTCTGACGAAGTCATTAAATGGGGGCACGTGGCAACTTCCTATTCGTTCTCGAGCAGCCAACCGGCTGGAAATTCAAAAATTTTGGCGGTTCATTACCTTATATATACAGGCCACCCTCACCTTTTTCCTTTCCTACTGCCATTCCACCATTCCAGCCGCTCCAGAGCTCGTGCCCCTTCCCTTTCCTGCCATTGCTGCGTTGGTGCCTCGAAGAAGTCCTTCTCGCCTTCACCTGGTAAGTTCTTGTACTTTCTCGCTCTTTTCCTTCATATTTCACACATTAGGGACTGAAAATACAACTTTAGAACTTAGGCACCTAAAAACATCCCAAACCCTCCATAGTTCATAGTGTTCTTCTTTTCTCCTGAAGAACAGTGAAGAACTGGGGCGGACCGGGCTCCTGGTCTTCATTTGATCCAAAAGAACCACGAAACCGAGAAAATAACATGTTTGTAGTGAATACAGTAAAAACCGAGATAGTGGGAGCACTTGGTCGTCCAACCGGGTTAGTGTCTGATCCGTTTGGGCGGTTGAGCTCCCTAGCAGCCTTAGGAACCGGGGTGGTTTGGCACGCCTTCGGACCGAGCTAAAGTCAAGCTTGGTTTTTGAGAGACCGCGCTCACACTTGCCATCCTTTCCTGCAGAGTCCAAGGGGACCATTAACCATTCTGAAGCTCCCAAGACCGAGCAAACATCCGGTGCCAAACCACAACCGAGCTACCTTAGGACCGCCTCACATGGGGAAGTACCGCTATATGGTAGACACCCCGGCTGCCTTAGACGCGTTCAGGGAGGAGTACGGCATCCCGGCCGATGTCCACCTCGAACTAGCAGCCGAGCAAACAACTCCTTGGGGAAGAACCGAGCAATGCCCCTTCACCGTGCTCTCAATAGTTGAGGGAGGACTCGCTTTCCACTCACCCCCTGATCACAGAATTCTTACGCCGCACCGGGCTGGCACCAACCCAAGTGTCAACAAAATACCGGATTATCAATGGCGTTCACGAATTAAACAACCGGCTTGGCACTCAACTAGGCTTAGCCGAGATCTTAAGGCAGTACACCATGGGCCGCACCGGGGACGGTCTTGCTACTATTTGAAAATAAGACCAGGCAAGGAGAAAATAGTGACCGGCACCCCATAAAGACTTACACGATGACGACTTCTTCTGGTGTCAGGTTCCTACGAAACGGCCGAGGTACCGGGCTGGTTTATCAGCAAGAACTTTGGTTCTTCATGTAAGCCGCGCTGTCTTGTTTGTTCAATCCACTATTTGATTATTCCTTAACTATTTTTCTGTTTCCATTGCAGCAATACAAGCACTGCAAGCACACTACCAGTTCCCAAACTCCGAGTCAATCCGGACCGTGCTCCGATACAGGCACCGGGATTGTGACGAACTGCTCGGTTATCAAGCTACTTACACATACTCTGCTCCCCGCCGAGGTAGAGTCACGGACTTCCTGCGCGAGCCAACTCCACCTCCGGATCCAACTTTACCTGACATCCCCTTCATCCGGCTGACCGAGGAACAGGAAATGGCCAAGCAGAGTCGAATCCGAAATTTGCTAACTGCCACCTCAGCCGAGCTACCGGGCGCCAGCGTTCCCTCATCCGCGGCCGGTCAATCCAGCGGCGCAGTGATTGGCCTCGCCACACCTGCATCCGGCCAACCCCGCCGAGAACCTCCGCAGCGTCGGGTGGAAAAAGAGCTCGCCAGATCCCTCAGCCGAGCTGGTGGCTGAGCTAGAAACCGAGCAACCTGCTGCACAAGCCAGCGCCGTACCGGCCTGGCGCCCGCTGTTGAAGCACCGGGGTGCTGACATCCCGGCCAACGCCTCGGTCAAGGGCGACAAGGAACATCTGTGGCCTTCGACCTGTCAAAGGCACTCCTGCTGCCGTCTGACGTGGTTGGAAGTGACCACGTTCCGGACACCCGGCTGGTCAAATCGTCCGTGAAGTCAATGACCAGGGTAAGAACCCCAACCTACTCCCAGAATTTCACAAGTGTTTGCCCGGTTTCTTTGCTGATCAAGTTATTTTCTTGCAGGCCATCCAGAAACAGCACCTCGTGATGGAGCGCATCCACCGACTTAGGCAGAGGGCAACTGATACAGCCAGCCAAGTTGAGAGCCTTCAGACCGAGCTGGGACGGGCAAAAACCTCTTTCGACCGGGCTAGCACCGAAACAACAGACTGCTCGGCCAGCTGAATGAGGCCGAGAAGAAGCGAGATGAACTCCAAGCCGAGCTTACGCACTGAAAGCGTCCAGGGACAAAGACTGCGAAGATGCCAACAATGCAGGCTTCAAAGAAGCAGAAGACAACTACAAAAAGCAGGTCTTTGCAACCCAGGACATATACTTTAAGGCCGGTTGGAAGGAAGCTTGCTCTAAGCTCGGTCAGGGACCTGAAACCGATGTGTTTGCTTCCACTCCAAAAGAATTTCTGCCGGTCTACCTTGTGCCTTATGCCAACGACGTCTTCACTGCGTTGCAGGCAGAGGCCGAGGAAGAGCTTGCTAGAGAGACGGCTGCAGACGCCGGTGAGGGAAGCAGCCCCGAGCAGAATGTCCAGAATGAGCCCGGTGATCAAGAGAGGAATGCACCGGTCAACATTGAAGATGAATTTGACAACCTCTCCCCCCTTGCTTAGTTTCTCTTTGAACTTGCCCCCTTATTATTTTTTTTTTTTTTTTGTTTTGATGTAACCGGGCTAAGTCTCACATTTTGTAACCGGGCTAAGTACCCCACCTTTGTACTCATTTCGAATTAATGAAAAAGCTCAACGTTTATGAAGTGTTTGCACGATTTGCTTTAGCTTCATAAAAACATCAACTCACTGAACCGGGATACATCACCTAGGTTGAGAGACCAGATCAACTCTTCCAACCGAGGTGATTCATCTCGGCAAGAAATATCTGACTTGCACAAACATTAACATCCAACCGGAACAAAACATCCGGTTGGGAATTCGAAGGTTGGGCAACCCAACTCTTCCAACCGGAAATCATCTCGGTTGGGAATCAAAGTTGGGCAAAACACCAACTCTTCCAACCGGACAAATCTCGGTTGGGAATCCAAAGTTGGGCAAAACACCAACTCTTCCAACCGGACAATCATCTCGGTTGGGAATTCCAAAGTTGGGCAAAACACCAACTCTTCCAACCGGACTTAATCCATCTCGGTTGGGAATTCCAAAGTTGGGCAAAACACCAACTCTTCCAACCGGACTTAATCCATCTCGGTTGGGAATCCAAAGTTGGGCAAAACACCAACTCTTCCAACCGGACTTAATCCATCTCGGTTGGGAATTCCAAAGTTGGGCAAAACACCAACTCTTCCAACCGGACTTAATCCATCTCGGTTGGGAATCCAAAGTTGGGCAAAACACCAACTCTTCCAACCGGACTTAATCCATCTCGGTTGGGAATCCAAAGTTGGGCAAAACACCAACTCTTCCAACCGGACTTAATCCATCTCGGTTGGGAATTCCAAAGTTGGGCAAAACACCAACTCTTCCAACCGGACTTAATCCATCTCGGTTGGGAATCCAAAGTTGGGCAAAACACCAACTCTTCCAACCGGACTTAATCCATCTCGGTTGGGAATCCAAAGTTGGGCAAAACACCAACTCTTCCAACCGGACTTAATCCATCTCGGTTGGGAATCCAAAGTTGGGCAAAACACCAACTCTTCCAACCGGACAATCATCTCGGTTGGGAATCCAAAGTTGGGCAAAACACCAACTCTTCCAACCGGACTTAAACCATCTCGGTTGGGAATCCAAAGTTGGGCAAAACACCAACTCTTCCAACCGGACTTAAACCATCTCGGTTGGGAATCCAAAGTTGGGCAAAACACCAACTCTTCCAACCGGACTTAAACCATCTCGGTTGGGAATCCAAAGTTGGGCAAAACACCAACTCTTCCAACCGGAGCAAAAAACGTCTCGGTTGGGCATGCTTAATTTGAACGAAATATCAATTTAACGAAGGCAAAGAACACTTGTATATATTGACAAAAAAGAATTACATTCTGAAGTGTAATGCAAAAAGCTCCTTTGCTAACAAAACAATAGCTAGAAATAGTACACTTTGAGGTTGGCCGCATTCCATGGCCGAGGTATTGTTCTACCATCCAAGTCCTCCAGGTGGTATGCCCCCTTGCCCGCCAGACCGGTTATTTTGTATGGTCCTTCCCAATTTGCCCCTAGCTTGCCTTCTCCTGGCACCAGGGTATTTCCCATAACTTTCCTCAGGACCCAATCACCCACCTTGAACGGTCTGGGGTGCACCATCTTGTTGTACTTCCTGGAGAGTTCTTGCTGGTAGGCTGCCACATGGATGAGAGCCTTTTCCCGGCGCTCTTCAGCCAGGTCTAATTCCAGAGCAATAGCCTCGGTGTTCAGAGCGGGCTCAAAGCTTTCACTTCTGAGGGTGGGCATGCCGACTTCCAAGGGAATGACTGCCTCCATGCCATAAGCCAAAGCGAATGGAGTTTCCCCGGTGGAGCGCCGCGGGGTAGTCCGGTATGCCCAAAGGACGCTGGGAAGTTCCTCGGCCCACTTTCCCTTTGCCTTTTCCAACCTTTTCTTTAACCCATCCAATATAATCTTGTTCGACGCCTCGGCTTGACCGTTGGACTGTGGGTAAGCCGGAGTGGAGTTGTAGAATTCAATCTTTAAATCTTCGCAAAAACCTCTGAATAGGCGACCGTCAAACTGGGTGCCGTTGTCAGAAATCAAGATCTTGGGGACGCCAAACCGCGTTACCACATTCTGCCAGACAAACCTCTTCACGTCTTTTTCCTTGATAGTTGTCAAAGGTTCGGCTTCAACCCATTTGGTGAAGTAGTCCGTTGCCGCGATAAAGAACTTGCGGTTGCCCGGTGCAGTTGGGAGAGGTCCCACTATATCTAGCCCCACATTGCAAAAGGCCAAGGGCTGGTGAGGGGAAGAAGTTCTCGGGCCGGCTGGTGGATCTGGTGTGCAAATTTCTGGCACTTCTCACATTTCCGGACATATTTTGCGCGTCAGCTTGCATGTACGGCCACCAATAGCCTTGTGAAATAGCTCGGTAGGCCAAGGATCTGCCCCCGGTGTGGCTGCCACAAATGCCTTCGTGAATTTCGTGCAGGAATGCATCCACACTGCTCGGGTGCACACACTTTAAGTAAGGACCAGAGAAGGACTTCTTATACAACGCGCCAGATGGAGAGAGCCAAAACCGCTCTGACTTTACCCGGCATTTGTGTGCTTCCTTCTTTTCGGTTGGTAGAATCCGGTCTCGGAGGAACAAAATGATTGAATCCATCCACGACGGACCCAGCTCGGCGCAGAGTACTTCCTATGCCCGGTATCTTCAATGCTTGGTCGTGGAAGAAAGTCAATTAACAAGGGATTTGGAGACGTGCTATCTACCATCGATGCCAGGCCGGCCAGCTCATCAGCTCGGCTGTTTTCTTCTCGGCCGATCTGTTGGACTCTGATTGCCTGAAACTGCTTGATGCGCTCCCTGACCAGAGCTTGGTACTTCGCCATGCGGTCATCCTTTGCCTCGTAGATCCCAGAAACTTGGTTAACCACAAGTTGGGAGTCGCTGTACACCATTAACTCGGCGGCCTTCATCTGGATTGCGCTCTCGAGCCCGGCCAGAAGGGCCTCATACTCAGCTTCGTTGTTAGATGCTAGGAAGCCAAGGGTGATAGAATGTTCAATGGTTAGGCCATCTGGGGAGATAAGAACAATACCCAGCCCAGCGCCGTGACGATTGGACGCCCCGTCAACAAAAAGCTTCCACATTTCCCCCACAAAAAGCTTCCAGCAAACTGATGGATCCTGCGAGTGGTGAGGGGTGCTACGATCAATGTTGCTCGGCTGTCCGGTTTCAAGTTCTGCGCTCACTGGCCCCACTCCAGCCCCCCTTGGTGATTCGACAACGGACTCAGCAAGTCGGTCTGCCACGCCTAAGTCCGTAGGCGAATCACCAGGCTGCGGTATTATGCCGGCCGCAGGCTCTGTGCTGAGTAGTTCCATGACTTCCCCCCTTGGTGATGCGGTGCCGGGCAGAGATGGTGGAATAACAACACCCAACTCTGTCATCGCGTCACCGGTTGTTGGCATTGTAGAAGTATAGGCCTCTGGGGGTGCGCGCTAAGTCCGTGCGCGAACCCTACCACCTGGTAACACTCTGAGAACTGGCGCACCTCATCATCTGCCGCGGTAATATCGACCGGGCATACCGGATGAGTTCCAGGTGAGAATTCGGCAACGAAGTCACCAAAGTTTGGGCTTTGATGGCAGTGCCGGCTTGAAACTTCACATCAAACTGCCCTAACTTCGACCGCCCACTTAAGAACGCGGCCAGAAAAATCCGCCCGTTCAAATAAAGCTTTGAGGGGGAACTCGGTCAAGACGACGATAGTATGTGCATGGAAGTAGTGTGCCAACTTTCTTGAAGCCATCATTAATGCCAAAGCAAGTTTTTCAAGAGGCAGGTACCTAGTCTCTGCCGGTAGCAAGGTCTTGCTGACATAAAAGATGGGGAGGTGCTTGATTCCTTCAGCCCGAACAAGCACCGCGCTGACTGCATGTTGCGATACGGCCAGATAAAGATAAAGCTCTTCCCCAGGCACCGGCGTGACCAACAACGGCGCTGAGGACAGATATTCCTTGAGCTCGGCCAACGCTCGGTCGCATTCTTCATCCCATGAGAACTTGGACTTCAAGGACTGAAAGAAAGGACGGCAGCGATCTGATGACCGGCTTATGAATCGATTAAGCGCGGCGGCCATTCCGGCCAGATGCTGCACGTCTTTCACCGAGCTAGGCTGCTTTAACTCTTGTACGGCTCTGATTTGTGTAGGGTCCGCCTCAATACCTCGGTTTGTGACTAAGAATCCTAAAAATTTCCCGGATCCCACACCGAAGGCACACTTAGACGCATTCAGGCGTAACTTATGCTTTAGGATGGCAAACATCTCGGCTAGGTCGGACAAATGATTTGTTTGTTGCCTGCTCTTCACCACCATGTCATCAATGTAAGCCTCCATTGTCCGGCCCAGCAAAGGAGCAAACATCTTGGTCACCATCCTTTGGAAAGTTGCCCCGGCGTTCTTTAAACCAAAAGGCATAACTCGGTAGCAAAGAGTCCCCTTGGGGTAGTAAATGAAGTGATTTCTTGGTCGGGGCCGTGCATGGCAATCTGGTGATAGCCCCGGTAAGCGTCCAAGAAACTTAGCCTGTCATGGCCAGCCGTCAAATCAACAAGCTGGTCAATTCTAGGCAAAGGAAAGCTGTCTTTCGGACAGGCACGGTTGACGGTCTTGTAATCAACGCAAACCCGCCACTTCCCATTCTTCTTCGGTACAACGACTGTATTTGAAATCCACCGAGGATAGTGAACTTCCTGAATTGCTCGTGCCTCAAGCAGATTCTTAACTTCCTCCGCCACTACCTCGGCGTGGTGCAATGCTGACCTCCTTGTTCGCTGAATGACCGGCTTGGCTCCGGGGAAGACATTGAGATGATGGCAGATAAAGTTTGGATCGAGGCCAGGCATGTCATAAGGCGACCATGCGAAAACTTCAATGTTGGCCATAAGGAACTCCACCATCTCGGTCCTCTTGTGCGTGAGGGTGGAGCCGAGCAAGAAGAACTTGTCCGGCTGCTCGGTATCAATTCGCACTTCCACCAATCCTTCCACGGCTTTGTCTTGCCTTAGTGCCCACATCATCCAGCACTACCTGGTCCTCCGGTCCCTCAATCATTTGAACAAATCCCTTGGCAGCCCGGCTTCCATTGACCGCCACAAAGCACTGTTTTGACATAACCTGATCGCCCCCAATCTCCTCAACTGCCCCCATAGCCGAGGGAATCTCATTACTTGGTGAAAGGTTGATGCCACGGCTTGCATTGCATGAAGCCATCCCCTGCCAAGGATCAGATTGTAAGTAGACGGCACCTGCAATACCCAGAATTCAACCTGTTTGACCACTGATCCCGCTTTAACCGGCAGGATAATTTTTCCCAAAGGCCACTCCGGTTGTGAGTTGAAACCGACCAATGGCGAAGTTGCTGGGGCCAAATCCGTGTCTCGGAGCTTGAGCTGTTTGAAAGCGTCGTAATACATGATCTCGACCGAACTTCCCTGATCGATCAAGATCCTTTTAACTTCAAAATCATTGACGCGGAGAGTTACTACCAAGGCGTCATTGTGCGGTGTCTGTATGCGCTCCAAATCTTTTGAGGAAAAGCTGATTACATCCTTTACTTCTGTCTTCCCCCTCTTGAGCGCAGGCTGAACTGACAAAACTTCCCTCATGTGTTCTGCCTTCTTAATCATACCACGAAGCTCGCAAACACGCGCCGGTTCCACTATGCCGTGGATGACATTTACAACCCCTTGCGGAGGTGCATCCCGGTCATCCGGTCCGCGTGGATCAACTGGAACCTGATTTGCCTTAACTCCTCCATCAATGTAGAGGTCCAGATGCCCGGCTGCCACTAGCTCTTCTAAGTGCTGCCTCAAAGGCAGACAGTCCTCTGTTCGGTGGCCACGTTCCCGGTGAAAGGTACAACGGTACTTGGAGTTGAAGCCTCTCTGCCCGTCGCCTAACTTAGCAGGAAACCGGACGTATTCCTCGTCACGGATTTCACTAAGTATGCGATAGATTGGAATTTTGAAGACCGTGGTGATGCCTGTTCTTGCTTTCAACCTTCTGCCTGCATCGGCCACATTATCTTGGGGTAGTCATCCCGGCGGTAATCATTCCTGTCATTACGCCGCTCCCTACCCCGGTTCTTGCGGTTTGAACCTCGGTCAGACTCTTCAGCTCGGTCACTAGATCGGCCGGACTCTTGCCCGACTGCATGCACTTTTCCTGCCAACTCTTGGGCGTTTCGACCGGGGCTGCCTTCTCGGTTGAGGCCGAGGCATCATCCTCTACCCGGATATGCTCATTGATGCGCTGCATAAGCTGTACCATGGTCGTAGGTTGTTGCATGGTAAGTGAGTCTCGCAGTCTATGTCCGACCGGGAGCCCGCGCTTATACTGTACGATAGCAAGGTTGACCGGGCAGTCCAGTATCTCATTGAAAGTCTCCCAATACCTGGAGTTGTACGCCTTGAGTGTGTCGCTCGGTTCCATCTTGATACTCAGGAGGTGATCAACTTCCTTAGGAGTTTTGGTGTTAGTCGTGAAGCGCGTTACGAAGGCTTCGGCCAGCTGTTGCCACCTTTCAATACTTCCCTCCGGGAGCCTTCCAAACCACTTCAATCCCAATTCGCCCAAACTCGACGGAAAGATTAGGCACATAAGAGCATCATTCCGCCGGTGTCCGGCCATAACCTGTCGGAAATGACTTATATGCATGTACGGATCTGTCTTTCCATCGTAAAGGGTAAACTTTGGCTGGTGGAATCCCGCCGGAAGCGGCGCTGCTTCTATCTCCAGTGAAAAAGGAGTGGCGCTCAACCTAGCCAAATCTGTATCTAAAAGGAGTGGCGCCGCTTGGCGCGGTGGAGGCATTCCGACCTCCTCGCTGGCGTGGGCTCCGTAGGATAACCGCTGGAACGCCGGCACCCTTGAGCTTCCCGCCGGCGAGCCCGTTCCTTTAGAACTGCCCGCAAATCCTCTGTACAGGCGGAATAGGAATACCTCGACGTCGTATCCGGACGTGAGGGTCTATAAGTACTATCTTGCGCGCTGGACTTCTCTGCGTGCAAGTCGGTGTCACCATCTCTATAGCTCCTGGTAATAGAGATTGCCGGAGTGTGCTCTGACTCTGGCTGGCTGAACGGCGGGAGGGGGCTGAATGGCGGGATGGGGTGCGCTCACTGTGGTCACCTACTCCAGCTACACCCTTCCCTTTGTAACGCCGCTTGAGCTCCTCCATCTCCGCCGCCATTCGCCGGATGACGGCATCTTGGTCCCGCAACTTGTGTTCCAGGCGTTTGGAGTGTGACTCTCTCCGCCGCGGTGACCGTCTGGACTACGGGAATGGCCATGACTTCTCCCGCGCTTATCCCGCGTGTCTCCCGCCTGTCCTCCGGTGGCTGTCTCCAGGTCCGCCATCGGAAAGACGGACGGGAGTCCTTCTCTCTGGGGCAAACTCAGGGGTGGCTCCGTCGACGGCGGACAACGGAAACTCCTCGTTGTGCGCCATGAACGACGATCAGATGAACCCAGAAGATAAGGTTTTATCTGCAAGCTTCCCACAGACGGCGCCAATTGTACGGGGGGAAAATATTCCGGCTACCCGCACTTCCTTTCTTCCAAGTCCCTCAGCTGTCCGATCACCTGAAAGTGCAAAAGCGGTGAGCTACCCGGCGGTGTGTGGCCGGAAAACACCTCCGACGCTCAAGTTAGAACCACACACCTGGAAAAATGACTAGAGAGAAGGGAGAGAGTTTGAGTGTAAGTCTTACTTACAAAAATTGTCCATTAAGGGGTGGCGCCGACTTGTTTATATACCTCTCTGCGCTTCATATCTACTCCCAATGATCTCTCAACACGTGGCTCTGCTATCCCGTCTGTCAGCACATAAACCATGCTTTTGTCAGGTCACACCATGCTGGATCATTACCTAATCCCAAATGCCAGCTTCTTCTGGAGCCCGGCAGCCGAGCTGCCCAATCCAGCCGGGCTGTGCTTCGTGCCCAAGCACGCCGCTGGCTAAGCTTGAGGGAACCGGGCTACACAGCATCCCGGCTGACCATGTCCGAGATATCTGCATTCCCTTTGTCGGCCTTCCTGCCGAACAAACTCACAGCTCGGTCGACTGCCCTTCCTGGCGCCGGTCATCTGTTTGGCTGGTCGGCCTTCCTGCGAAGCATGCAGCTCGGTTCACACAATCGGTGCCTTGACCGAGTACCTTCTCAGCCCAGTACATGCTCGGCCAGGAATTTGCCCGGCGTGACTCTATCCGGCAAAATCTGTCCGGCACGGTACCAGACCATTATTTTCCCACTCAGTGTACAACTTTCTTTACTAAAATGGACTTGATTTCATAATTTAAGCGATCTAATTCTAACATAATTTTCTGTAAAACAAACTTTTCATAGAATGTATGTTTTTGGCGGAACACTTCCGTAAATTAGGTGACAGTTCAGCTGATTTTTCTTATTCCTGTTACTTGATTTGAAAAAAAAAAAAAAAAGAAGACATGGGCTTTTTTGTTATGTTGATGTGGTCAAAATTTATTCGTTAATTTGGTAAATTGGAGAGCATTCACTGTAGAACAGATCTCTCTCTCTCTCCCCCCTGATTTTATGCAATTCTCAGGTGATAGGAAATGTGAGAACAGTTCAAGCATTTGCAGGAGAAGAAAAGGCAGTGAGATCGTATAGAGCAGCACTCTTGGACACTTACAAGTATGGGAGGAAAGCAGGACTAGCCAAGGGCCTGGGGCTTGGCACCTTGCACTGTGTCCTTTTTCTTTCATGGTCATTGCTTGTTTGGTATACGAGCATTGTTGTTCATAAGAACATTGCCAATGGAGGAGATTCTTTCACTACCATGCTCAATGTTGTCATTTCCGGACTGTAAGTCTTTGCCCCTTTCTCTTTATTCAAGCAATTTTTTGAATTAGTTCATTGTGCTTCTTATTGTATTTCGATGAATCTATGAGTTGGTCCATTGAAATTGGAAGGTAGCATATGAACAAGTCCTTTGTTACTTCTGGTGCCTCCATTTTGCATTTTCAGTAAACATGATTTCTTATACATCTTGGGCCTGTTTAGATGTTTCTTCAGTATGTTAGATTTAACATAAGATTGGAAGCAAGTTTATTATGCTTTTCCCATACCTACTAAAATTTGGGCCTATTTGATTATAAACTGATGATAATTAATCATGTGAAATGACATTGGTCTGCAACTTTGGCAGTGACACTTTCTAGCACGTAGGCTTGTGCATTTAAACACTCTAAAGATAGAATGGTTTGATTTTGTTTTTTTATTTTATTTATAACATTCGTATGTACCCTGCATTAACCAA
This sequence comes from Camellia japonica, assembly GCA_030407325.1. Lineage (NCBI taxonomy): Eukaryota > Viridiplantae > Streptophyta > Magnoliopsida > Ericales > Theaceae > Camellia > Camellia japonica. The sequence continues at coordinate 22,725,503 of JAPPVO010000007.1, forward strand.
CTGTTTGCTTAGTGTAATATGAATCAAATTGCAACGAGTCATGATAGGTTACGATAAATGCATATATTTGGTGTACCAAATGGCATGTTGAATTTTAGCTCTGTATGATCTGCAAAATGCCATGTTTGTGCTAAACTAGAAACAAAGGCTTTCAATTCCAAGCTTCGTGATAAGATAATTGCATCAAAATAAGCGTATTATATTATAAGGTCCTATTGCTTCACAGGTCACTTGGACAGGCAGCGCCTGACATCTCTGCATTCATCCGAGCAAAGACAGCTGCTTATCCCATATTTGAGATGATAGAACGAAACACAATAAGCAAAACGAGCTTGAAAACCAGCAGGAAACTAGTCAATCATGAAGGCCATATCCAATTCAAGGATGTATGCTTTAGCTACCCATCTCGTCCTGATGTTATGATATTCAACAAGCTGTGTCTTGACATACCTTCTGGGAAGATTGTAGCCCTTGTGGGAGGAAGTGGGTCGGGAAAGAGCACGGTTATATCTTTGATTGAGCGTTTCTATGAGCCCATCTCTGGACAGATACTATTAGATGGAACCGATATCAGAACGCTTGACCTCCAGTGGCTCAGGCAACAGATTGGGTTGGTTAATCAAGAGCCTGCACTTTTTGCTACAACCATTAGGGAGAACATTCTCTATGGGAAAGACGATGCCTCCCCCGAAGAGATTACACGTGCTGTGAAACTTTCGGAGGCAATCACTTTCATCAACAACCTTCCTGATAGATTGGAAACCCAGGTATATGGAACTGTTGATATATATATACATGAAATTTGGAAATTGAAACTGTAAAGTTAGCAAGTTGTGATCTTAATCTTTAAAGATGTGTTTGGATCTAGAATTTGGGGAGGAATTTGGGGAGGGAAAGGAAAAGAAAAGGGAAATGTGACAAAAGTTTATCTTCTATTTCATTCACTTTTCTTTTCTTAATTCCTTTCCCTCTACAAATCCTTCCTAAAATCTTTGATCCAAACATTGCCTAAGAGAACATTAGGATAGGAGGATTTTTATTTTTTGGGTGAAAGGAGTAACAATTGAAGTTCATTTGCAGGTGGGTGAAAGGGGAATACAATTATCGGGTGGACAGAAGCAGAGAATTGCAATATCACGAGCAATAGTAAAGAATCCTTCAATACTTCTGCTGGATGAAGCTACAAGCGCTCTTGACGCGGAGTCTGAGAAGAGTGTTCAGGAGGCACTTGATCGTGTGATGGTAGGACGGACAACTATTGTTGTGGCCCATCGGCTTTCTACTGTTAGAAATGCAGATGTAATAGCTGTTGTTCAAGGTGGAAAGATAGTGGAGACTGGGAGTCATGATCAGCTCATTTCGAAACCAAATAGTGCTTATGCATCACTTATTCAACTCCAAGAGGCAGCTTCCTTGCATCGCCTCCCTTTCCATGGACCTGCTTTGGGACGGCCACTCAGGTATATACATTAAATTTCTGAAATAATATCAATTCTTTAGATGTTACATTTGCATTAAACAGAAATGGAGGGTATTTATTCTCCATTTGGTATTAGTGGCTAAATCTTCAAAAAAAAATTTAAAATGTTGCACAGAAATTATGTTAGTGGTGCAAGGAAGACCAAGCTATGTTGACCGCATACTCACTCATTATGTTACATTCTTAAAAATGGAGAAATTTGTCTTCTTCGTTTCATATTTACATTTAGAGTCAGCTAAATTTTCCAAAATATGCTGTTTGCTGCCGTTACATACAATGGCAGTCTTAATGCACGAGGTTCCCACTACTGCGGGGTCTGGGGATTGTCAGATGTACTACTTTAGCAAAAATACCAATGTCAATACTCACAATTGTACTTGTACATGTCCAATGCAAATTGTGACGTCCCAATTTTTTTTTGGAACATCATAAAAATTAAATAAAAATAACTTGCTAGATAAAATTTTAACTACTAATTAGGGAATTTTAAACTCTTACATAGTCAAAGTCCAACAACAAAATAAAATTACAAGTTCACATATAACGTCACAACATTGTTAAATACTAATATAAGAGATAATAGAATTTTATTTGGATAAAATCTTGACTCTAAGTTAGTCAAGGTTCAATATTAGCAGCAGCTCCAAATTCAGCCTCAGTCCTTTCTTCGACATAATCTGGCATGAAACGCCAGGGCAACAAAATATATGCCATGAGTTTTGCAATACAGTAAGAAAACATAACCAACCTATCATTCTTTTTGAGAGAAAATAATGAGATTATAAACACGAGATAATAATATAATTGTAAACATAAATTACAACTATTAAAATAATTCAAATAATTTTAATAAATTAGGTGACCTTTGAAATCTCACCAAAGAGGTTTAACTTACCAACCACTAAGTCATGGCCATGGTTAATTTGGAAACCCTCCCTTGGTCAAATATTCAAGAACTACCAAAGATGCCCACGCCCGGAGTTATATACCCAAGTCGTGACATCCGTGGTCTGCCCCAAGGGAACGGTCTGCCAGGGGTACGTAACTTCCCTGCGTGCCACCCGCACATCCACCCTTATTCTAAAACTAAATACCGATAAGGGTTTAAATAAGCCCCGTGCCATCTTAGGGTTTCGCGACACAATTTACTTAAAAATTATTAAAAACCAGGGCTCACCCTGAATACCCGGTATTAACCCTCTATCAGTTACCATTAATCATTTCGGTTAACACAAATTATTCAAATCTCAATCACCAATAATGTTATACCAACTCAAAAAAAACTCCCAACATAAAACATTATACATGTCACACAATAATAATTCAATATTCAAAATTTAATAGACAATTAATTTAAACCATGGTATGAACATAATAACTTAGATACAAGAAATAAACCATAATCACACACATGCACAAAATTAGACTAGCACAATATTAAATAAATCACAACACACCCATACACGGATTACTAATTTATAATAGTTGATGGATTAGACCAACACAATATTGAAGTGATGATTTTATCCTGTCCAGAAAATTCCAGATTGTAACTTAGGTATTAAAAATTATAAATAAATTATTTACACAATCCTAAAATTCGTGCAATTGAACAGAATACTCAATAGGGATGTTTAGGTCATTTTTCAGAAAGAATTTCAAAAAAAGAAGATGTAAATAATCCTGTAAAATTTCCAGCAATTTTTATGACACAGATTTGTCACATTTCCTTACATTAATTCCATGCTTAAATTTATAGATCAAATCCATAATCTAAAAATTTATTATGAAACTAGACTTCTCAAATTTCATCTTTTAGTTAGAAATTACCAGATTTGGCTTAGTATAGAATTTTTAATTAATTTTCAAATACATAGTAAAATCTGTCTCACAGTTTCAGATTTAGTTAAAAATTTGTATAAATTCGTAGAAACTTCAAAAATTGTTTCCAAAATTCCTGGATGAACTAGGCATCATTCTCAACAACTTTGTAGAAGAAATCATCTCGAAATTTTGAGTATAAAATTGTCTAAAAATTCGTGCAAACCTAGAAAGCACGGATACGAATACAAGGTACGGATACGATACGATACGATACGGATACGGCGATACAACAAAACCTAAAAAAGCAGGATACGGGTACGGCTAGGATACGTTTGTAAAAAATAAAAAATAAATAAATTATTAGTAGTGAGTTACACATAAGCTCAAGAATGTTGAGAAACCATAGTAATTTTATGATGCAAAATACTAATCTTTAAGAATTATGTATTAATTTAAGGCAGTAGCTAGTTTAGTTTTTAGATTTTCAATAGGTCTTGCAAATATTTCATTTCAATATCAAGTCTAATATGTTGATATTATAATATCAAAACAATCCACAACTTGACCCTATGCTTTTTTCTTTTGCACTAGTCAAAAATATTCTATGCAAGTTTATTTGCTTATTTATTTATTGATATTTAATTTTACTATTGTTATATCATCTTATTAATCCTTACTTCTATATAGTTATAGGGGACATGCATGATACAATGAAGATATGTCAATTTGATGAATTCTATTACTTTAGCTTACTATGTTATTTTTATAAAAAAAACTAAGCAAAGTATTGTAAAAATATTCTATTTATCCTTGCAATTATATTTTATTATGATGTTATGCAAGAAATGATACAATTCTAATTTCGTAAAAGGAATAATATGTGACTTGGAGCACTTGATACTTCAAAATTAATTAAGAAGTATCCGATAATATGTGACTTGGAGCATCCGATACTTCAAAACTAAGTATCTGATACTTCAAAACTAAGTATCCGATACTTCAAAATTAATTAAGAAATATCCGATACTTTTAATAAGTATCTGATACGTATCCGTAAGTATCCAAGGAGTATCGGTATCCAATACGGATACGATACGGATACGTCTTCCTATTTGAAGTATTCGTGCTTCATAGGTGCAAACATTCTGGCAGATTCAAGGACAAACAGATTATTTTCAATCTTCTTTTTAAAGGTATAAACTACACATGCAAGCTTATTTTTACAATAATAAGATGATTTTAAGACTATCAATATCTTCAACATTTGATATACACATCACAAAATTCCTACACATATATATATATATATAAAATTTCTATCTATGAGTAGTCATTTTAATCACATGAACATAATCTAAAAACTTTATTAATAAAAAGAAATGAGAGGGTTGAGAGGGTTTTCTTACTTAATAGTAGGATTGAAATGGGTGATGAAATGATAGAAAAATTTTGCTTCCTAAACCTTCCTCTCTTCTTCTCCTTCTGCTGAATTCTTTTTCCTTAGTTTCTCCTCACCCGTCCAAAGGAGCAGACATGCATGTGTATACTAAGCTAAGCCTTCTTTTTGTATATATATAAGATTATGCTCAGCCTTGAAAATATGAACCCTCTGTGTATGAAGACTAAGTGTATGGATTTATAGAACCTTCTCTGAGTCTCTCTCTCTCTCTCTCTCTCGTAATCATTCTATGTGGTCTAATTGTATCTCTCAATTCCAATGCATATAATGAATACATTTGCATGCAATCCAAGTGTTGTTTATTTGCCACCACCAAATCTCTGCCGAAATTTGAATTAGTATATTTTTATTTTATTTATTTATTTATTTATTTATTTTTGGTGTGTGTATTTGCATGGGTTTCTCAAAATTGATACACTAAGATTTTTAACTAAGGTATTTAGTAAGAATAATTATCATGTTCAATCCTAATTAAAATAATTTATAAACAATAAATATTGAATACCCACAAAATTATTATTCTTAATAAGGTCTTTGTTAGTGATTGAATTGGGTTAATTTAAAACTAGTTTTTACACTATTATATATTTTAGGTAGATTCTGAATAAAATTAATTAATTAATTAATTTATTTATTTTCTTTTAAGAATAATTAAATATGGGTTTTCACAATCTACCCTCCTAAAAAAAATTTCGTCCTCGAAATTAATTCGTACCTTTAGACTCGAAAAGTTGAGGGTAATTGGCACGTATCATATCTTCTCGTTCCCATGTTTGACTCTTTCGTTCCACGATGTTTGCAGAGAACTCGAACTTATGGTATAGTTTTACCACGTAATTTCTTCTCGCGACGATCTAAAATTTTGACAGGCTTTTCTTCAAATGTCACATATTCATCAAGATTAATTTCCTTCCAATTGATGATGTGAGAAGAGTATGACTCGTATTTCCGTAGCGTAGAGACGTGGAAAACATTATGTACTCCCGCTAGTTGAGGTGGTAGAGCCAAACGGTATGCCACTTCTCCTATTTTGTCCAAAATTTCGAAAGGCCCAATGAAGCGAGGTGACAACTTTCCCTTCTTTCCGAAACGAGCAACTCCTCGACGAGGCTGTATTTTCAGAAACACATGATCTTCAACTTTAAATGCTAAAGGTCTTCTCCTTTGATCTGCATAGCTTTTCTGCCTACTCTGAGCGGTCTCAAGTCTTTGTCTAATTAATTTCACCTTCTCGGTAGTTTCTTGAACTAACTCTGGCCCTAAAAGAGGTTCTTCTTCGACTTCCATCCAACATATTAGTGATTGGTAAGGCCGTCCGTACAAAGCTTCATACGGTGCTATACCAATACTTGCTTGAAAACTGTTATTGTAAGAGAATTTGACTAGTGGTAAGTGTTTCTCCCAACTACCCTTAAAGTCCATTACACAAGCTCGAAGCATGTCTTCTAAAGTCTGAATTGTTCTTTCTGATTGATTGTCAGCTTGAGGGTGAAAAGCTGTACTAAAACACAATTCTGTACCCAAGGCTTTCTGCAGACTTTGCCAGAATTGTGACGTAAAACGAGAATCACGATCTGACACTATTGAGACTGGTACTCCGTGCAATCTAATGATTTCTCGAGTAAATAATCGACTTAAAGATTCGAGTGTGCCTGTTGGTCCTATTCGTAGGAAATGTGCCGTCTTAGTTAACCGATCAACCACCACCCAAATGGCATCATGGCCTTGTGGCGACCGGGGTAATCTTGTTACAAAATCCATTGTTATGTGTTCCCATTTCCACTTAGGTATTGGTAAAGGTTGGAGTTTCCCTGCCGGCTTTTGATGTTCTGCCTTCACTTACTGACACGTCAAGCACTTAGATACGAATTGAGCAACGTCCTTCTTCATTCCACTCCACCAATACTGTCGCTTAAGATCCTGGTACATCTTGTTTCCTCCCGGATGAACCGCAAAAACCGAATGGTGAAATTCTTTGAGTACTTCCTCTCTTAATTGTTCGATGTTTGACACAAAAATTCTACCTAAATACCTTAAACTACCATCTTGATGGAGCGTCCAATCCGGTGAAGATTCCCCGGAAACTAATCGTGCCTTGATGAAGTCAGTCTCCTGATCAAATCTTGGGCTTCCAACACTTTGGTAAGAAGTTGGGGTGTTGTAACTGTTAGAATATAATATGTAAAGTGTTGCTAGTGCTGCTTTAATAATTAGGTTAGTATAATAATTAGTATGCTTTAATAATTCTGTTTTCTCTTTTGGCTTGTAAGCTTGTAACTTCTCCTATATAAGGAGCCCCTCACCATTTGTAATACAACATTCAATACATGATACATTATTCTCTCTATATTTCTCTCTTTATACATTGAATTCCACATGGTATCAGAGCGGGTTTAGCACCTAGTATTTTCGCTTCACCGGCGGGCGGCAACCTCGCCTTGGCTGCCCGCCGGACCTCAACCTATTCTGCTGGAATTTTCTACACATACCTTTACTCCGATCACGATCACGATCACGATCACGATATGCTTCTTCGATCATGATCAGCTTTATCATGCAGCTCCAGATGGCGAAGAATCGTTACAGCACTTAACATTAGAGCTGTTGGGTTTGCCAGATTCTTTCCAGCAATATCAGGTGCAGAACCATGCACAGCCTCAGCAAGAGCAATGCCTCCCTCACCAATATTGCAGCTTGGTGTTAAGCCCAAGCCTCCAACACCTCGAATCCCATGATCAACAGTCAAACTCCTTTCAGCATGCCTTACCAACAACCACCCACCGGCCTTACTTTTTCGCCTTTTCAGCTGTTCTCTTCTTCTTGTCTCGGTCTTGGGCGTCCCTTGACGGCACTGCCTCCGTGTTTCCCACGCCGCCGAGCACGTTCCCTTCCCGTTGCTCCTCAAATGTCACATATGGCGGACCTCCGAATCAGAGCATAACGGTGGCTTTCCGCTTCAGCTCTTTGTTTTCCACCTTCAACACACTTATCTCTGCTCGAGCATCCTTATACATGCCCTGGAGCAGAGCCAGTTGGGCGTTTAACTGCTGCACCTCATTTGTCCTACTCTGAAGCCGGTGCGATAAGTTTGTGACCGCAGTCATGGTCTCAACACATGACTTCAATGTATAATAATTGGCCTCAATATCAGATTGAGCAGCCATTATCTGCTCAACTGACAACATCGGAAAGTTCAACGGCGCAAAACCAGGGGCGCTTGGTCCAGGGGCGCTTGGTCCAGGTTCAAGGGCAACTGCCCCGGTTATCTCTCTTGTGGACTCGTTGAGGTCGGGAAAAAGCGTGAGCAGACCACGGGAAGAAGAGGCCATGTTCTGGGTAGCTGAACGGGAAGAAGAGGCCATATTCTGGGTTGCAAAGTGTCTCAGAGAATCAGAGCTTTCAGACTGGTAATGTCAGAAAGGGTCGGCTGCAGAAGACGGGTTGGTTGTAGAGTGTTTGCAAACGAAGAGGTTTTCAGAAGGTGTTTGTTTCAGCCTCAGGCTCAGTCTTGGTTTAAATAGCCAAGGCAGACACGCGCATCGCGCGCCTCTCGACGCCAGACGACAAATCGGGCGCACAAGCCAAGGCGGGCACGTGCATCGCCGCGTGTTCGGCGCGCCTTTTGATGGTTCGCCGCTCGAAGATTTCTGTCGGGCACGCCTTTTGATGGCACGCCTTTTGATAGATTGGGCACGCCTTTTGAGGGCGTAACTTTATTCTCCAACGGTCTGACACGACCACACGGTTAGCTTCTACAGGGGTCCGGCAAGACTCTGTAAACTGTCCCGACATTGATTTCGGTTAGCTTCTTGATGGGTCCGACAAGACTTTATAAACTGTCCCGACATTGATTCCGGTTAGCTTCTTCATGGGTTCGGCTTCTTCATGGGTCCGACAAGACTCTGTAAACTGTCCCGACATTGATTCCGGTTAGCTTCTACACGGGTCCGACAAGACTCCGTAAACTGTCCCGACATTGATTCTGGTTAGCTGCTACAACGGTCTGACACAACCATACAGTGTCTTCACCAACGGTCTAACACGACCATACAGTGTCTCCTATCCTATTTTATTTTATTTTATTTTCTTGTTTTGTTACACTCTCCAAACTCAAGTTGATTGGTTCCTACCCTCCTTGAGTTTGAGGGGGGCTGTTAGAATATAATATGTAAAGTGCTGCTAGTGCTGCTTTAATAATTAGGTTAGTATAATAATTAGTATGCTTTAATAATTCTGTTTTCTCTTTTGGCTTGTAAGCTTGTAACTTCTCCTATATAAGGAGCCCCTCACCATTTGTAATACAACATTCAATACATGATACATTATTCTCTCTATATTTCTCTCTTTATACATTGAATTCCACAGTAACTATCGTAAACAACCTACCCTTCCCATTCTGAGTCTTTGGTTGTAACTTAAACTCATTCACGGTGCTTACCATTTCCCATTCTTTAATTGATATGTTGGCTACAATCTCTCGTCTTTTGACTTAGTGCATCTGCTATAACATTGGCCTTCCCAGGATGATAAGACAAGGTGAATTGGTAATCTTCAAGGTACTCCATCCAGTGTCTCTGCCTCATATTCAAATCTCTTTGTGTGAACAAGTACTTCAAGCTTTTGTGATCGGTAAATATCTCAAACTTTTCGCCATAAAGGTAATGTCGCCAAGTCTTAAGTGCGTAGACCACAGCCGCCAACTCCAGATCGTGAGTAGGATAATTTTTCTCATGATTCTTCAATTGTCTTGATCCGTAAGCTACTACCTTCCCGTTTTGCATTAACACAGAGGCATCACAATAAACTGTGTACCCAACGTCACATTCGGGTATGATTAATATAGGAGCGTTTGTCAGTCTCTTCTTGAGTTCTTGAAATGACTGCTCACACGTTTCGTTCCATTCAAACTTTACTCCTTTTTGTGTTAGGCGTGTCATCGACCTGGCTAATTTGGAGAAATCTTGAATGAATCTCCTATAATAACCTCCTAATCCCAAGAAATTACGAATCTCAAACGTATTCTTAGGTTGTTTCCACCCCATTACTGCTTCTACTTTAGCAGGATCCACTGATATTCCTGATTCAGACACAACATGACCTAAGAATTTTACTTCCTTCAACCAAAATTCACATTTGCTAGCTTTAGCATACAATTGGTTCTCTCTTAGAATTTGCAAAACGGTTCTCAGATGTTGCTCGTGGTCTTCCTCCGATCGTGAGTGTATCAAAATATCGTCAATGAATACTACCACAAATTGGTCCAAATAAGTTGTAAAAATTTTGTTCATTAAACTCATGAATACCCCAGGCACATTTGTCAAACCAAATGGCATTGACACAAACTCATAGTGGCCATAACGGGTTCGAAACGCAGTTTTGGGTATATCTTCTCATTTGACACGAAGTTGGTAATATCCCGACCTAAGGTCAATTTTGGAAAAACATTTTGAACCTCTTAATTGATCGAACAAGTCATCAATTCTGGGTAAGGGATATCGATTTTTAATGGTGACTCGATTTAGTTGTCGATAATCGATGCACAATCTTAAGGTTCCATCCTTCTTCTTCGCGAATAATGCTGGCGCTCCCCAAGGAGACGTACTTGGTCTGATGAACTTTTTATTCAACAGTTCTTGCAACTGCTCCTTCAATTCTCGAAGTTCAGCTGGCGCCATACGATGTGGTGCTATTGAAATTGGTGAAGTCCCAGGTTGAAGCTCAATCGTGAAATCTACGTCTCGTTTTGGGGGTAATCCCAGTAATTCATCAGGGAAAACGTCAGTGTACTCGCACGCTACATGGGGTAACCCTGGATCCCTTCGATTTTCGTCTTCCAAAATTAAGCTTGCCAACCATCCAGTTAGTTGATCATGCCATCGCGACTTGCGACACGTTGGAGTTAGAGAATCTTGTCTATCTCCTTTAAATTAAACTTCCGTGCCGTTAAGGGAGGATGCTGTCACTGTCTTACGGTAACAATCAATAATGGCTCGATGAACTGACAACCAGTCCATTCCTAAAATGACGTCAAAATCAAACATATCCATAACTCTTAGATCACAGATCAAATATGAACCGGAGATTTCTAGCTCACAAGATTTACATACTAGATTTACTCGGGTTTGGCCCCCTAAGGGTGAAGTGACACTCATAGCTATCTCTAACGTTTCTGGTTCCAAACCCAAACTTTACACACATGCAGAGGATATAAAAGAATGCGAGGCTCCAGAATCAAACAATACTTTAACCCAAGAATTCATAAGGATTAACATACCTTGAATTACTGATGGATTATCAACATCTTCTTCTTCTTGGAGAGCATACATTCTTCCTACTGCCTGTTGGTTAGTCTCCCCTGGTTTCTTTCCATTTTCAGCTCCTTGTGGTTGTGTTCTTGGTCGGCCTGCATTCCTAGAGGCTTGTGGTTGCCCCTTGTTGGTTGGAGTATTTTGAGTAGGCTTAGGACCTTGCCCTGGTTGGCATTTGTTGTATTGTTGTGCCCCTCGCTGATCCATAAAATACTCCCTACCTTGAGGACACTCACTTCGACGATGCCCCTGTTGACCACATCTGAAACATTTTCCTTTCCATTCATTTACAAAGTTTTCTCCTTGCTGGTTTCCGCGATTCTGCCTTTGTTGCTGCTGCATCCCTCCGGCATAAGGTGCTGGTGCAGGATGGTTTCTGGTGTTGCGGACTGGACCTCCTCTGCGTGGTTGGTTGTTGTTCCTTGATCGTTGATTTCGAGTGCGTTCGGAATCTGCTAATTCTCGCTCCACGATTAAAGCTCGATCCACCATTTGAGCATAGGTGGAAAGTTGCACTGCGATGAATCTTCTTCTAATGTCTGTGTCCAAACCCCATTCAAATCGCCTAACCTTATCCTCTTCATTTGCTACTATGGCTGAAGTGTACCGTGAAAGAGCTTCAAAACGGTTTGCATATTGAGTGACTGACATTTTTCCTTGTTTCAGTTGGAGGAACTCTTGAATCATTTCTTGTCTTAGCGAGTTAGGAAAATACTTTTCCATGAATAGGTCTTCGAATTGTCTCTAAGTTAATGTCTCTACTTGTCGAGTACTTTTGATCATTTCCCACCAATGATCTGCCTCCCCTTCCATTTGAAATGCTGCCATGGTCACTCTATCTTGTTCATTTCGAATGTCGGAAGTATCTAGCAACTTCTTAATTTGTCTTAACCAAGCTTCAGCTTCATGGGGGTTTGATCCACCAAGGAATTTGTGGGTATGTAGCTTTTCAAATTTTGTTATCATTTCCGATTTGTTTTGTTCTTGGTTTCGGGGTGGTATATTGCCTACCTTATCAGCAATCACGCGTATAATTCGAGCGACATCGCCATCAGACACTCCATCACCATTACCGTTGTTATTATTTCTTGTTTGTCCAGCCATTCTGCATGATGGGATTTTTAGTAATTTGTGATTTATTTATTCATTTATTTATTATTATATGTTATTATATTTATGTGCAAGGATAGTAAATAATAATAATAAAAAAAAATTCATTAATTAGACTAGATAAGCTACAACCAGCAAAATAAAAATAAAACAAAAAAAAAAATTAAACTACTACGGGCAAAAGATAGCCCATACAGTCCCAAGTTAATTCTTACATCAACAATTCTAAATTAGGCAATTTCACATGCAAGCATACAAAACAATCGATTAGCCTAGTTTGAAATCCCCTCAAGGCCTCAAAACAGCCAAGGAAAGTCTCTCCTCACTAGGGCTTCCGGCTCCCATGTGGCTTGGAAAAGCCCCATGAATCGCCACAGCACCCTCACGAAGACAGTCGTTCCCTGCACACAATGCCCTAGCAGCTGCACCGGCTCCTCCCGGTAGATCCTCCAGTCTTTGCAGTCCACTGACTCATCTCTCTTCACAATTCTGCTTGGGTCGGGCATGGTATACTGAAGGCTCCAAATGTCAAAAAGGTTACCCACCCTATCGGTGAAACCATCTGGGAAGGGGCCTAGTTGATATAACCAGGGAGTTTCTTGTCTTAGAATTTGGACAGGTCCGATATAGGCGCCTACCCAACTCTCAGCTTTCCAAGCACAACCTCCTAGGGGATAAATTCTCACATATACAAAAGAACCAATCTACAACCCATTTCGCACATCCCAACTCTCAAACACGGCTCCTACATCTCCAGTGCTCTCCTCGGTATTGCCTTCTATAGACTCCTCTTCAGTGTCTGACTCAATCACAATAACCGCCAGGGGGTTGTATATTGGTACAACCTCTTCGGGCTCAGGTTCAGGCTCAAGCTCAGGATCAGGTTCAGGGTCAAGCTCAGGCTCAGATTCAGTCTTCTATAGGCATCTCCACTTCTTCGCTTGGGTTAGATTCTATGTCATAGTTTCCCACCGAATTTCCCTCGTTAGAGTTAATGTCTGATGACCCTGGCATCCTACAATTAAAAAGGTTCTAACTTAGTTAAGTCACCGAAAATTACAAACTAACGTAAGGTTTTCTTAAACGTAAAAATAATAAATTACTACCTATGGCCCAAAGGTTCAAACCTAAGCTTTGATACCAAACTGTGACGCCCCAATTTTTTTTTGGAACATCATAAAAATTAAATAAAAATAACTTGCTAGATAAAATTTTAACTACTAATTAGGGAATTTTAAACTCTTACATAGTCAAAGTCCAACAACAAAATAAAATTACAAGTTCACATATAACGTCACAACATTGTTAAATACTAATAGAGATATAGAATTTTATTTGGATAAAATCTTGACTCTAAGTTAGTCAAGGTTCGATATTAGCAGCAGCTCCAAATTCAGCCTCAGTCCTTTCTTCGACATAATCTGGCATGAAACGCTAAGGCAACAAAATATATGCCATGAGTTTTGCAACACAGTAAGAAAATATAACCAACCTACCATTCTTTTTGAGAGAAAATAATGAGATTATAAACACGAGATAATAATATAATTGTAAACATAAATTACAACTATTAAAATAATTTAAATAATTTTAATAAATTAGGTGACCTTTGAAATCTCACCAAAGAGGTTTAGCTTACCAACCACTAAGTCATGGCCACAGTTAATTTGGAAACCCTCCCTTGGTCAAATATTCAAGAACTACCAAAGATGTCTATGCCCGGAGTTATATACCCAAGCCGTGACATCCGTGGTCTGCCCCAAGGGAACGGTCTGCCAGGGGTACGTAACTTCCCTGCGTGCCACCCGCACATCCACCCTTATTCTAAAACTAAATACCGATAAGGGTTCAAATAAGCCCCGTGCCATCTTAGGGTTTCGCGACACAATTTACTTAAAAATTATTAAAAACCATGGCTCACCCTGAATACCCGGTATTAACCCTCTATCAGTAACTTTATATACCATTAATCATTTCGGTTAACACAAATTATTCAAATCTCAATCACCAATAATGTTATACCAACTCAAAAAAAACTCCCAACATAAAACATTATACATGTCACACAATAATAATTCAATATACAAAATTTAATAGACAATTAATTTAAATCATGGTATGAACATAATAACTTAGATACAAGAAATAAACCATAATCACACACATGCACAAAAATTAGACTACACTAATCACAACACACATAGCATTCAAATAAATCACAACACACTGCATTACTAATTTATAATAGTTGATGGATTAGACCAACACAATATTGAAGTGATGATTTTATCCTGTCCAGAAAATTCCAGATTGTAACTTAGGTATTAAAAATTATAAATAAATTATTTACACAATCCTAAAATTCGTGCAATTGAACAGAATACTCAATAGGGATGTTTAGGTCATTTTTCAGAAAGAATTTCAAAAAAAGAAGATGTAAATAATCCTGTAAAATTTCTAGCAATTTTTATGACACAGATTTGTCACATTTCCTTACATTAATTCCATGCTTAAATTTATAGATCAAATCCATAATCTAAAAATTTATTATGAAACTAGACTTCTCAAATTTCATCTTTTAGTTAGAAATTACCAGATTTGGCTTAGTATAGAATTTTTAATTAATTTTCAAATACATAGTAAAATCTGTCTCACAGTTTTAGATTTAGTTAAAAATTTATATAAATTCGTAGAAAGCTAAAACATTGTTGCCAAAATTCCTGGATGAACTAGACATCATTCTCAACAACTTTGTAGAAGAAATCATCTCGAAATTTTGAGTATAAAATTGTCTAAAAATTCGTGCAAACATTCTGGCAGATTCAAGGACAAACAGATTATTCTCAATCTTCTCTTTAAAGGTATAAACTACACATGCAAGCTTATTTTTACAATAATAACATGATTTTAAGACTATCAATATCTTCAACATTTGATATACACATCACAAAATTCCTGCACATATATATATAAAATTTCTATCTATGAGTAGTCATTTTAATCACATGAACATAATCTAAAAACTTCATTAATAAAAAGAAATGAGAGGGTTAAGAGGGTTTTCTTACTTAATAGTAGGATTGAAATGGGTGATGAAATGATAGAAAAATTTTGCTTCCTAAACCTTCCTCTCTTCTTCTCCTTTTGCTGAATTCTTTTTCCTTAGTTTCTCCTCACCCGTCCAAAGGAGCAGACATGCATGTGTATACTAAGCTAAGCCTTCTTTTTGTATATATATAAGATTATGCTCAGCCTTGAAAATATGAACCCTCTGTGTATGAAGACTAAGTGTATGGATTTATAGAACCTTCTCTGAGTCTCTCTCTCTCTCTCTCTCGTAATCATTCTATGTGGTCTAATTGTATCTCTCAATTCCAATGCATATAATGAATACATTTGCATGCAATCCAAGTGTTGTTTATTTGCCACCACCAAATCTCTGCCGAAATTTGAATTAGTATATTTTTATTTTATTTATTTATTTATTTATTTTTGGTGTGTGTATTTGCATGGGTTTCTCAAAATTGATACACTAAGATTTTTAACTAAGGTATTTAGTAAGAATAATTATCATGTTCAATCCTAATTAAAATAATTTATAAACAATAAATATTGAATACTCACAAAATTATTATTCTTAATAAGGTCTTTGTTAGTGATTGAATTGGGTTAATTTAAAACTAATTTTTACACTATTATATATTTTCGGTAGATTCTGAATAAAATTAATTAATTAATTTATTTATTTATTTTCTTTTAAGAATAATTAAATATGGGTTTTCACACAAATTGTTATGATGTTTCTCCCAAAGATTCCATTTTCTAGTGAAACAAAAGAATACTGTTGCTTTTCAAATAGCAACTTTAACATATGTAAAACTAATTTCCTGAAAAATCTATGGCTAAGTATCAAAATCTTGTTTTCTTGTTTTATTTTTATAGCATTGAATATTCCCGTGAATTGTCACGCACAACAAGCCGTGGCACAAGCTCTCACTCTGATAAGATGTCTGTTGGTCGAATTGGAGTTGATGGTTTGGAGATTGTTAATCCACCATGTGTGTCGAATGGAAGATTGTATTCGATTGTGGGTCCTGACTGGATGTATGGGGTTTCTGGCACAATTTGTGCACTCATTGCTGGAGCACAGGTGCCTCTTTTCGCCCTTGGTGTCACTCAGGCTCTTGTATCTTACTACATGGACTGGGACATAACATGCCGTGAAGTCAAGAAGATCGCACTCCTCTTCTGTGGAGGTGCTTTCATAACTGTCATTGTCCATGCCATCGCACATCTCTCTTTTGGAATCATGGGAGAGCGGCTTACTCTTCGCGTGCGAGAAATGATGTTTTCTGGTAAATTGGACAATAGCCATATTTGCTCCTTGTATCCCTATTGTTCCCTTTATAAAAAGAATTTTTTTAGTATGAAGAGGTATTTGGATGAACACAATATTGTTTTAAAAATTCAAGTACCAATGTTTTCAAACATTGAAAATTATTTTTCACATTGAATTCATCTTCCCTTATTGCCTAGATGATGAATTGGTGCCTTTATATGGTGACGGAAACCAAAAATACTGGTTTATACCCTTATATTATGAAGTTAAAATAGTCCCTCATTTCTCTTGAAGAATTTATTTTATTTTTCTTGATAATCTTCTGTATTTGGTTGCAGCCATTTTGAGCAATGAGATTGGATGGTTTGATGACACAAACAACACAAGTTCCATGCTCGCATCTCGTTTAGAGAGTGATGCAACTTTGTTGCGTACTGTAGTTGTTGATCGCTCTGCGGTTCTCATAGAGAATGTCGGTCTGGTTGTTACCTCATTCATCATTGCCTTCATTTTGAACTGGAGGCTCATGCTTGTTGTCATGGCCACATATCCACTGATCATTAGCGGTCACATAAGCGAGGTTTCCTCCTCCCTCCAATTTTAGCTTGCAGATTAAAATTGATCATTGGTATTTTGAAAGCTTTATCACTAATTTGTTTGTTTGTTTGTTTGGTACTTTTTTTTTTTTTTTCTCTCTCTTCCGCTTCAGAAAATGTTCATGAAAGGCTATGGTGGAAACTTGAGCAAAGCCTATCTGAAAGCGAACATGCTTGCTGGTGAGGCTGTGAGTAACATCCGCACTATTGCTGCATTCTGCTCGGAGGAGAAGGTCCTTGACCTTTATGCTCGAGAGCTTGTTGAGCCTTCAAGGCGTTCGTTTACTCGTGGTCAGATTGCTGGCATTTTCTATGGAGTCTCTCAATTCTTCATCTTCTCATCCTACGGCCTTTCTTTGTGGTATGTGGTTTTAGCTTCATCTGTTTTACCTTTGCCATGGAAAACGTGGTTGGATAACATAAAAAGATGTAGCATTGATGCTAGATCAAGGAATGAAATTCGTTTCAGTTAGCTTGGAAACAGAAATGTTTTTGAAACATAAGGGAAATGAGAGAAAAATTTGAATACATTTGAAAAATGTTTAGAAACAAAATCTAAAATCAATATAAATTTTAATACATTCTCAATAATTAAATAATTAAACATATTGAGGTCTGTGAATATTGGAAATTTATAAACATTAGATGGGGAAAGGGTTCACCATTGTAAGGAAAAAAAAAAAAATTTAAAAGCAAAATTGTAGTAGGGATTTTTTCGGGAAAAAAAAAAAAAAAAAAAAAACCTTTGCATAAACAAAAGAAAAAAAAACAGAGTGGGAATAAGTGACTTAATTATGGTTGTTTATCTTCTTCTTTTGACAAAAAGCGGCAAATATAAATGGGCATTGCTAAGTATTCTTAATGTGTGTTGAAACAACTCATTGTTTCGATATGTTTGACAATGTTTTGTTATGCTTTTGTGGAAACATTGGAATTTTGGTATTCTACTAATGTTTAGTTTCGGTTTCCTAAAAAACGGAAACATTTTGGCCATTTCGATGGAAAGGAAATGAAATGAAATTTTGTTCTTTGTATTAGATGCATAGCAATTTTTTTGACATGGGTATTTGGAGCCTTTCACAGTGCCCTTGCAACAGATGAATTGTGAGACAGATGATGGATTCTGAAACAGTACTGACCAACACCATCACAATGGTTAATCTTGTATTATTGGCTTGTAGGTTAAATCTATTATATGCTTAGTCTTGTTTAAACTTTGTGCAGGTATGGTTCTGTTTTGATGGGGAAGGAGATTTCTAGCTTTAAATCCGTCATGAAATCATTTATGGTTTTGATTGTGACGGCACTAGCCATGGGGGAGGCTTTGGCTATGGCACCAGACCTTCTAAAAGGGAACCAAATGGTAGCGTCAGTCTTTGAGGTTCTTGACCGAAAAACAGAGGTCAAAGGCGATATTGGAGAAGAGCTGACGAAGGTGGATGGCATTATAGAGCTGAGGGGTGTCCAATTTCACTACCCTTCAAGGCCTGATGTACTCATTTTCAAGGGCTTCAATCTAACTGTGCATGCAGGCCAGAGCATGGCATTAGTTGGGCAGAGTGGTTCCGGTAAAAGCTCAGTGCTCGCCCTTGTCCTACGGTTCTATGATCCAACAGCCGGGAAGGTGATGATTGACAGTGAGTTATTTTCTGATAAATCTGTACTCAACTCTATTAGTTTAAGAAACATTGATACGGACATGATGCAAACATATAAATTTTTAAAAAATTTAGGACACGACATTAAGGGGTCACATACAAAATATATAATTTTATAAATTTATTATATTTATTATTATATGTCATTTATGTATATGAATATTTAACTCAAAAGATAATAATTTTTGAAGTCTTAGAGAAGGAGAATATATAAATTTACGTTGCTTTTGTTTTGTCATTGGATTCCAAGTAATTTTATTTATACCTGTAATGTGTTTCCTGTGTGTCCTTTAGTGTTGGGAAGTGTCTGACGAGTATCGGTATCAGACATGACACATTACCTTCTTAGAAGGGTCCGTACTTCTTAGCTACTAGTCATTTTTATCGAGTCTTAAAAGTGGAATTGTTGACACTCACAGGGAAAGATATCAAGAAACTCAAACTCAAATCTCTCCGGAAGCACATTGGCCTAGTCCAACAAGAACCAGCTCTCTTCGCCACATCAATCTACGAAAACATACTTTACGGGAGAGAAGGAGCCTCAGAAGCAGAAGTAATCGAAGCAGCAAAACTAGCTAATGGACATAGTTTTATTAGTGCCCTTCCAGAGGGCTACTCAACCAAAGTTGGAGAGCGAGGAGTTCAACTCTCCGGTGGCCAGAAGCAAAGGGTAGCCATTGCTCGGGCTGTTCTAAAAAACCCGGCTATCTTGCTACTAGATGAAGCCACGAGTGCTCTAGATGTGGAGTCAGAGCGAGTCGTGCAACAAGCTTTGGATAGGCTGATGAAGAACCGAACAACAGTCATGGTGGCCCATAGGTTGTCCACCATTAAAAATGCAGACCAAATATCAGTTTTACAAGACGGTAAGATAATAGAGCAAGGGACTCATTCTAGTCTTGTGGAGAACAAGGATGGGGCATACTTCAAGTTGATCAGCTTACAACAACAGCAACAACATTGTTAGCCGTAACAACCTCAAAAAAACATCTTCTTTTACAGTTGTTATTTTTATTTTTCGATAATAAATCTATTGTTTCTATGAAGAGACAATAATTACACATGTTGAGAAATGATTTTACATTTTAGAATGGGTTTGTTTACTCTACTCTCTTCATGTTCTTTCTTTTTTGAAATGAGTTTCGTGTCTAAGCTAAAATATATGAAGAACAATGGATTGTTTAAAATGGGAACAATTGAACAAGAAATGTCTCCTAAACTATTGAACAAGAGATGTTCAGAAACTCAGTATAATTTTTGAAATGTTAATAATTAGGTATTAAACCTGAACCAGAGGGGTGCCAGTGTAAGAGTAGTGTGCTATATATACAAGATCAAAAATTAAGCTGACATTAATCCGAGAGACAAGTGGCTGAAAAAAATATTAAAGAGCCCTTGTTATTAAAACAACAGTAATTTAAGAGGTGTATTTTGGATGGTTCGGCGGGGTTGAAAAGTTAGTTTGAGTTTGTGCTTAGCCTTCATTTGACATGTTAGACTTTTTGATTTTGTGACTATTTTAGCTACAAAAAAATAAAATAGGTTTTTTAGCCTAACAAAACAAAACATTACATGTAAACCATAATCATTTTATTTTTTCTCTCACAAAAGTCAAAAAAATCAAAAAGTCTTTCCTAAATGAGACTTTTTAGCCCCAAGTTAGAATAGCCAAAAAACCAAACAGTCAACTCACATCCCAAATGAACCAGTATTGTCAAGTCCATCCACGTTCGACTTTTAACTCGAACTTGTTTATCCAAGTTTGACTTGACTATAATAAATTGAACTTGGGCTAGGTCTAAATTGCTTGAAATACTCACAAATTTGAGGGTTTTTTTTTTTTTTTTTTAACAATTATGTTTGACATGGGTAGGCCCACAAGGGCTATAGCCCACTATGAACAACCCAAGCCTACCATTTAAGGCCCAATACATAATCCAATTAATGAAGCCCAGCGCTGCGGAAGCCTCACACAGCAATAAGAACCAATGGCATCAAGACACATGGCAAGAGAAGGGCAAGCCATATCAGTAGACAAAGATCTGCAAAGTTATTGCCACGGCACATCGCCATTAATGAGGCCCCTTACAGCATTTATTGTGACAACCTCTCTCTGTTGGGACGGCACGCCCTCACCTTGAGCAAGGTAAGCTACAGCATAGACTTTCGGCCAGGTTGACAGGTCGGAAGAGACAACGAAATGATTACCAAAGGATATAAGCAGACGTCGAAGACAGGAAGAAGGTTAAGCTTTTCTATCTCTAATCTATCCACACATTCCGCTTCTCTCTAACTTGCTCGTCGGAGGGTTCGCTAGGGAACTCCCCGTTCTCCGTTGAACTCTTGTGCAGGTCTTTCGGTGGGCTTGATCATTCGGGCATAGGCTTGAGGAGCATGGATCAGCCCGACCTGTTCCGCTTGGAATGAACTGTATCATCAATGTTAATTAATTTATTAAAGTTTGACCTTATTAATTTTTTTTGGATTAAAAGTTATTAGTAAATTAAAACAAATAACTTATATCATAAGAAAAAGATGGAGGAGAAATTAGAGAATTGACAAATCGTTGTGGTTCTGTAACAGTATTTGTCATTTCTGAGTGAAAAAGGAAAAAAGTGTTTGTGTTGTGTTATTTGTGTAAATAATATATAGTAATGAATATGATCTAAAAAAGAAAAAAGAAAAAAAAGGCCTAATTAGTGCACATTAATGTGTGTTGGGGAGGTGAAAATTATATACACAATTTTGGTTTGAGTTGCTCTGGTTTGTAATATATTGTTCAAGACCTAAAAATTTCGAATTGAGTACGAATTACTCAGGTTGAACCCATCCAAATTACACCCTAAACAATGTCATTTTTACACATTATTGGGTCTTTATTTGGGTCCATACATCATTTCCCTACTTGTCATTTCCATTTTATTTAAATTATAATATTATAATAAGATACACACACACATATATATATATATATATATGGATAAATTACACTTTACACCCCTCAATTTTATACCCATTTTTATTTTGTCACTTGACTTTATAATTATCTCAGTTAACCCCCAAACTTTCACTCAAATTGTATTTGGGTCCTTTTAGATAACTCTATTTCGAAAACTAACAAACAACAATCACCTAGTAGTAGTAGTAGTACAAATTACATTTTGCTCTTTTGCATTTTTATCGAAATATCACTTTAGTCTTTAACACCTTTATACTTTTATCAAAATCTCATTTTAGTCTCATCATTTTAGTCTCTTCATTAATTTTTTTAAAAAACGTTATATGACTGAATGTAAATATAATTTTACTTAAAAATTAGAAAGTTAATTGAGACAATTAACAAGTTAGGAGTACAGTGAAATTGAATTTAAAATGTAATTTACTCTCTTTTTCTATACATAGAGCAAAAGAGATTAGTCACCCATTTTGGAACCAAAAAATAAATAAATAAATAAATAAGGTCACATTGATGTTTTGGCTTTTGTTTTCCATGTTTTTGTTCTTATAAGTAGTTCTCCCTCCCAACAGGGTCCTTTTGGCCCCTCAAAATCATGACTATTAGAGTAGTTTTCCTAAGGTACAAATTTTGGCATTGAAAAATGAGTATTGCTGTTCAAGCTAAAAAATTATATCTACTTTCTAAACCTAATGATATGGCGATCTATTAAATATCTAAGTCAATTATGTCTCTCATTTATTCTTTAGTTATCAATCAATCATTTTGTTGACAAATTACTGAGTCTAGAAAGTGAGTTTAGAAAATAGACTTGTATATCATTTTTTTTTTTGTTTTAAATAGAGAAAATTTACCACCGGTCTCTAACGTGGACTCTCTTATTTTCATATACAACTAATTGACTAACAAACAGAGGGGTAGTTAAGATTGTTTTTTAACATTTATTACAAAAAATTATAAAAGATTAAAAGCACAAAACAATAACAATAATTTATAGTAGTTGTTGCTTCTCCATATGATCCAAAAGCAAAAAAACACAAAAAAATTAATTTGATGTGTAGTCTCTATTCAAAAGCAACTTGCAAAAACAAAAATGGGTTGAAAAATTCTAGTTGAAAAAAATAGGATGTGCAAAGCAAGCAAGCTTATCACATCATCATCTCCAACAAACTGTTTTTGCTTTTATGAAGGTTCGATGAAAAGAGTGAAAAGTTTCTTAAAGCATTCGAAGAATTTCTTCATCCAAGGATTCAAAGTTTGATTAAGTAAAATCTCAACCACATGTTTTGGATTATAGCCAATGGGAAATGTTTATTTCTTTTCTTTTCTACCATGTGCTTATTATTTATTGTATGAAATTCTTTATTGAATTTTCGTATAACTGGACGCAAATATAGGCAGAACCAACTCAAAAAGAGGGGCCTTCATATATATTTTAAAAAATATATATTAGTAAAATAACAAGTATCTTTAATTTTTTGTTGCTTGTACCTATGCATAATTTAGTTGCATGTATAAACAGGAAAATTACAATTTTTTTTATTCACGCTATGCACGAAAATCACTTTAAATATTAGGTGAATAGATTGTGTGTAAAATAAAGAAAAATGTCTCATCCTCCCATTTCATCACTCCCAATTGCACCTCTAATGAGGTAGCAAATAATAACAACCAATCTACTATTTTTAAAGTGTGGGACCGCTTCACATGAAAGTGAGTCACGTCATTAGGGGTGGCATTAGTGATACAAAATTAAAGGAATGTAACACCATTCGGGCAAAGATCTCATATGTATTTATTAATTTGAACCCTACTGCCTTTGTATATAGGAAAAAGTTTTGTGAAAATGTTCTTTATATATCGCGTTGTTCTTTTTTGTATGACTTAACAAACTTAGAGTTTTAAATAGTGGCTTACAAGTATTAAGTAATAAGTAATATGTATTTAAAATCAGATGATGTAATTTAAAAAAAAAAAAAATGATCAATAAGTAAAAAAATTTATACATACTTTCATACCAAAATGATATAGTAATGACAATCTTAAAAATATAAATCATGTTAATAAATCTTTATTTTAAAAGGGATATGACTCATAGTGCCATATCATTCTAGAACACAATTTTATATAGACTTTTTGTTTATATAGAATTACTCTTTTTAAAATCATCAATCACAAAAAAGAGTTTTACAATTGCAAAACTAGCTATGTTGATTATGAATCGGATTGTGAATGTATTATGAAGTGCACTTATACATATACAATTTTTTATTTTACTAACAAATTAAGGTATATCAATATTAGAAGGCAAAAAATTCATACATATCACTGATATTTAAAATTAGCAGTAAACTTGTTAATAGTTGCTTGGACGTGAGTTATTATGTGGGATTGGTGTCATATGAATTGCTATGATTGATTTCTTTTGCTCACATATCATTTACCAATTTTCTACTTGTTTTAGCAAAATGGGTGTTATGTTATTGTAATTTTGCTTCAAGATATTACTTGTTGGTTGGTTTGTTAAAGTGATTGCTGTGGTATATTATGTTGTTCAATTGATTGAGCATAAATTTAGCTTGTGATTGGTTTATTCAGGTATCTTTATGAATGTATTGAATTTTTGAGCCCTTACCCATTTGTAATTCTCATTGTCTTGCTGTTACTAAAATTTGAAACTAAACTTGTTATTGGAAAACCTGTAAAAATCAATTAGGTAACTGCTTATTGTTTGAAATGATTTTTGATTTTTTTGTGTATATAGCATTTTTATTTTAAAAATTGGTTAAATTAGCTTGAATCACTAGCTAAATTAGATAGTGATGCTGGGGCAAAATACAGAATTGTGTTTCCAAACAATGATTCTACACCCATAGTCCAATATGATGTTTGGAACGAATTCTCAAATCACATTTCCACAACTCTGCAAAAAACTTTGTGTGGGGCGCGTTTTTCAAATTTTTTTTTTTTCAAATTTGGCGTAACCGGTCGTCCTACCAGATGTCCTACCGGACGTCCCACCGGTCGTCCAGCCGGTTGACCGGAAGAGTGCAATTTTTTTTTTTTTTTGTAATTGACATATGTTAATTTTTATATATTCGAAAAAAAGATTTTTCAAATTTTTAAATTTTTTTTATGTGCTTTAATAGAATTTTGAGTTGTATGTTTAGTTATGAGTTATAAGTTTTTGCATCAAATATCATATGTCACATCAAAAATTCCCCACTCAATTCAAAACTCTTTTTAAAATTCTTTTACCAAACAAATTTTCCACACTCAAATCATAATTTCAAAACTCAAAAACTCAAAATACAATTCATACTCTCAAATCATATTTACAAAACTCTACCAAATGCAACCTAATTTTTTTTAATCTACTTTTGCTGGTAAAGTTGGAGTTTCTCTACTGACACTATCCATGTTCAAACCTGACTGGCGGTCTCATCATATTCAACACTGAAACCATTCGATCATTCCTCACCACAGCCTCTAATGACCCTCTTCTGTCCCTAGACCTCTTGAAAACTTCTTCTGACCTCTCTGTCCAACCCTCCGTGCCTTACAAATCTCTCTGATCTGTCTGGTTTGCTTCCTAGCCTTCCGTGCCTAACAAAAAATGTTTTTGGACCTCTTGGGCTTGGATGATGTTGATAGTTTCTTATTGCCTTTGGATTGCGACTTACTGTAGATTAGGAAAAAGGTGAACGGAATTTTTGGATCATGATGGTTCATTAGGAATCAATAAACTGGGGAAAATATCTAGAATTTGTGTGACATAGAGGATTATTTGGTGAGGCTGACAAATCAAACGATATTTTTAGGATCTCTTGTTGTCTTGGATATATTTAGAATTGTGACCATTATCTTTATTTTTCGTTTTCTAGTTGGAACTTGGGCTTTTGTATTCTTGGGATTGTGATTCTAATAGTAACTAAACACATTCAATATTAACAGTTCTTATTAGATGCGACACTTGACAATATTTACTTCACAGATTTCGTGATAACTTCTTGAATCTAAATAAATTGAGATTTTTGGTATCTGCATTTTTTAATCCCTTATTAGTTTTTGCATTTTTGAGTTTAGTTATTGCTATAAGCTTGTGCTATCTTGACATTCCTTATCTTCTGAGACTGCAACTATTTTTTACTTTTTATTTTTTTGATTGCTAATTGTAGGTGCTTGTGTCCCACAAGGCCAAAACATTATACCCAAGAGGTTGGCTACACTATGACAAGGCATGAACCTTGCCTTGGTGACCTTACCTTGGCAACCCACTCGTTGCTCACCACCACCGCTTGGCGACTATATGTTCATTGACATTCGCCTTGCCTTGCCCTGCCCTACTATCACTCTAGTAAAAAATGGCACGCTGACACTGTATAGCTTGTCCAAGCCAGAAGAAGGGCCTAGGGACCCCCTCAGGGTCGGTGCCTTGGTCATGGGATGCCTGAGCGACCCATGACCCATGAGCATGCGTTGGATCAACAACATGGTTAGGGTTGAAGGATCATTAAAGTTGCTATGTTCACCCATTTGGGGTAACCCGACTTTGACATGAGACGCCTTTGCACAAAGACCTAAATTGACTAAGTCATGTGATACCTTAGAAAGTGTATCATACTTACCCACTGGGGTATCTAGTAAGGTGTATCATACTTGCTAAACATAACCCACGAGAGTGAGCTAGCCTCCATGGCCTAACTCATAATAAAAGGATGTCTTCCCCTCCATATGCAGTTAGCAAGCTTTCGCTTTAGGCATAGAGCTTCTACATACATCATAAGCTATCCTCTCGTACTGTTACACTCTTTCTCTTTCTACTCTAAGGTTGCCTTGTGATTAAGTTTGTTGAGTTGAGTCGAGTATTGTACTCCTTGGGATTAAGGTTTGTTGAATTGAGTTTTGTTAATTTTATGCCTCTTCCCATGCTTTCAATTCAAGTTGTTGATTTCAGTTGTAAAATGCCTTATCCAAAATATGCATCTGTATGTTTTTAATCTAACATCACTCTTGCACTTTTACAGGTTTACATGTTGCGTTGACAATGTTTACTGGCTATTTGGTTGGATATGCTAGATTCAGAGCACTTTTTAGCCAGAGTCCTGTTATGGTACCTCTACAGAAAGCATGCTAAGTTTTTATATATTTATTTTAATCTACTTGGAACTATTAAAATGGCCGTTGATAGAGTCGAGTGGAGAAGAAAGATTCATGTAGCCTACCCCATTTGATGGGATTTAAGGCTTGGTTTGGTTAAAAATTATTCCATTTTGCGCACAAGAGTTTTCTTTTGCCCCGCCCCCACCTTTCTTTTTTTCCTACCATTCTTTGTGGTTCATTTGGTAATAGTAATATCATAATTGATGATTCTCTTATCCTAATTTTCAGAATGCTACTGGAGGCATCCTGGGATTGGTTTGTGCCATGCTCTTAGAAACACTTCTTTTCATAATTAGAACTTCCAATCAAGATCTGAGATCATCTTCTTCGACTTCCAAGCTAAAGAAGGATCAATAGATTTGGTGTAGAGGTTGGTGCTCTCCCTTATTCTTGTGATTGTTAGACTTGTAAAATTTATTAGGTGATTATTTGTTTTGATTCAGTTGAATGAAGAGGCAGTTGTCCTATAGTCTTTCACTTGCAAAATTTGCAACAAGTCAAGTTAGATTATGTGTGGACTTTGATTTTCTATTTAATGTATGGTTTGTGATCCGTAAGGATGTTCAAAGGGTATGGTTTAGTTGTAGTGGTTGAAAGAATTTTGAATTCCGTTGGTCGCCTTTCATGGTCTATAGACAATTGCATAAAGAATTTCAACGAAATACTGCAAACACCAAAATTATGTGCAATTAACAAGAGTTCGTGAGGATTTAGAAATTTTGAGAATCTGAAGTCTCTTGATTTTAATTTCTTGTGATTTCACTTTTTGTTTTTGGTTCTTTTGTACTAGAGTTTTCAAACATCAACATGGTTCTTGAACTTCTGATCAACTTGAGTGATGTATATTTTATATCCTTTATGTACAACTACCTTGATAAACATAGTCACCCAACAATGAAATTATGGGTGGCAATTGTGAATTATATTTACTATTTTACCCTTTTTAACTTTTTAAATAGGTTTTGAGTTACATGGGTTAATAGGGCATGCTTAATTAAATGGGTCAAATAGTGTTAAATGGGTTGGTCGACTATTTATGACACAATCTCATATAAAGGCGACCCAAACCTGCTAAATTTTGTGCTGATTTTAAGTTGTAAAAAATTGCTACCACTAGCCTATACTTGGACTTAACATTAACCCCATATTAAATTGAACTCTATATGCCCCTCCTTGCGTCAATTCTTTCGTTCATGGACTACATGGTTCGTTTGATGGAATGAGTAATAAGAATCTGGAGGGAAGTTCATTGTCAAGTAATCAACAGAAGATTGTGACTTCTCATGCGAGTGCATGAGGCAAAGTGGCAAAGATATATATAAGTGGCAATGGTTGAAGATTATAGGACTGAAAAAGAATTAAGGGAAAAAAGAAAAAAGAAGGAAAACTAAAAGCTGCTGAACAAGATAAGAAGAGGAGAAGAAAATATGATGCATGTGTCAAGAATGCAGTGAAAATTAGTTTTATAGGAGAATATTCATGATGCTTAAAGTAAACATTTTCAAGTTGCAAAAGAGGACATTGCTGAGTTATAGAGGACGGTAGGACTCTTTTCAGTAGGCATTCATGTGCTTTGACTGAATCTCAAAATGCTATAGGGGTGCAAGGTTTGTATTCCATACTTTCATGGCATGTGGGATTTTAGATTTCCATGGAATTTGAATAAAACAATGGCAACCTTCTTTCAAGCCATAGGATTTGTTGTTTCTAACTCTCTTCCATGGTGTTTGTGACTTATCAATTCCTTCTGAAAGAATATAACCTCACTTATCATAACCTTTTAAAACTGCAATATGAATAGGTAAGAGTCCTTAGTAGGTTGAACTTAACAAGACTTCTCTGTAGTTTTAGATTCATTATATGTGATTGATATTCGTGATTCAATCTATATTTACCAACTTTACTGGGTAATGGGGATGATATGCTCATCCTTTCTGATCTCGTGTGTGTTTGGAGACAATTAAACTAATCAACATTTTGGTGCTTCAACATTTGAACAATTTAAATGTGGTTGTAGAAGTCTGTACTTGGATGCATCGAAGGTTGAGTTTGGTGTTAATCAGTTTTGGTACTGGGGATACAGGGAAATGGTTTTAGCTATAAAGCATATTGAGACAAGATCAGTATAACATGTTAATCTTGGATGATTAGGTAGGGCTTTGTTAAGTTTGTAATTTTTTTTTTAGGAATGATTTAATAGGGACCTTAAACATGTTTCTCTCATTGACAAAGCTGCCCCTGCCATGCTGTCAAATAGGTGGGTGGATTGCAATTCTAACTGACTACCCTAATAATTCAATGTGGGAATAAATTTTTATGGCTATTGTCTTCATCTGATTTGATCCTCTTGATTAATAGGAATGGTTTTAGGAAATGAGTTTTTCTTTGAATACCCAAATAGGGCTTGAATTGTTTGTGACTGTATTGTGCTTAAAACTTTGCCCCTAGTTTTCATTAAAAAAGGGTTTGCTAAATAACTCTAGCCGAACTACTCGAAAGCTACAAGTGTTTGATTTGTTAAAAATGTATTCCAAATTAACTCATTATATGAACACATCAAGTTTGAATATGTTTTGAATCTTGATAATTTTTAAAGTTTTGTTCAAACTTAACTCAAATAAATTAATATGTCTATGACCTATATAAAAAGTGCATAGGCTTGGTATAACGCTCCTGCGAAGTGGTGGAAATTGAAGAAAAGTTGAGATGTATACATTCACACATGTGCAGTGCAAAAGGCTGCAACTCTCACCCTGCGAAGCGGTGGAAATTGATTTATCTTCCTAGAAGATTCATTTGTTCGGTGCACCGCTCGGATAACAATTGCTAGCATTCAAGCAATATCACCTCTGCAACTACCAAAACTTCAGCTAATTTGTTTGCTTGCTCAGCTGTTGGAAAGATTTCTAATGTGTTGCAAAAGAGAGTCGGTTAGTCGGTGCACAAAGCCATGTCTATATATATATAAATGAGTGTATACTCTTTGTTATGTTTCACTTCTTGTCTTGGTTCAACTTCTTTGTTTCTTGGTTCACAGATTACTGCCCCAAATCCACAATCTGGTATGTAATTTAGAACTTTTCTACTCCTTTTCTTGCTATATATGGATATATTGACATCTGATTTGCATGTCTCTGTTTTCATAGGTACCTGTTAGTGTATAGACAAATTAGGCACACCACCTGCAAAATGCCTAAACCCTAAATAAACAAGTAAATGAATAAAAACATATCCAGACCTTTAAACCAGTAATATACAACTGAAATTTAAAACTAAGAAACAAACTTGTGTAAGGTTTTTATTACAAGATTTATATTGCTCAGTTTGTGATTTTGTAGGACCGCTGAACCCATCCCATTTATTATTAATTGGTCAAGAATATATTGGTGCTCCTAGAAAGACTTGAAGTTTGAACTCTTATTACAGTCTTAGATATACAATACAAGAGATTTTGCAAATTATGCTACTCTTTATCAAAAACTTTCTTTCATTCATTGTGATAAACAAATTTCACCTATTGAAATCAATAACATAATATTAAAAATCTAAAGTTCTTCAAAGCAAATGATATCTCAGGAGACATTTAATATCTGTTAAAGAATGAAGTTCAATAAACCTATCCAAATGCCAATTTTTGCAGAACTTGCAACTGTGAAGTGAAATACCATCAAATTTTGCTAAAAAACAACTCTAATTGTTGATCTAATCCTCTTATTTAAAAGTCTAACGTGCAAATTTGCAATTAAAATTAAATGGCACATATTAAGATAGAAAATAAATAACAGTAGACAAAAAAATAGAGTTGTCTACACATCTAAAAATTCATACTATGGGTGTGGCACAACACCTGACAATATGCCTGAACATACAGACTAAAAAATTAGAGGGCTTCCCTAATTGAAAGCTCACTAACATAATCATACATATATATATATATATATATATTCAACAATTACTTGCAATAAAACCTTGTCTTTGCTAAACAATACAAAATAAATTCAATCTATGAGAGCCTTTGTTGTGAGTTGGAGCTGTAATGTTTGGTCAGGTATAAGAATTTGCTAATCTATTCCTGAATCTCCATAAACAGAAGAGTAAGATGATTTGGGTATTTGAGGTACTTTGAAGGATGTTTTAATGCTTCTTGCTTACAATTCAATATTTTGCTCTATTAAATATTGAATTGGGTTCTTGTACCGTGAGTCTCAAGATCATTCACACAGATGTTAGCTGTCACGACCCAAACCTGCCCCTATAGGTTTAGTATCGTAACCGGCTAGTAATCCTTGGATTACCAAAGGCCTCTTGGCATAAAGACGTATAGCAGGGGCTGCGGAAGCAATTAATCAAAACATATACAGTCCATAGAGCTGTGCAGACATACATGGAGCAAATAACTTAAAACTTTTTTTTTTTTTAACAGTAATACAAACTTTACACATCACTTCTAGATACACATTATTAGACGTCTTGTCCAAACACAACATAGTATAAACATAGCCTAACATGATTACGAAAACAACCATGAACCTAAACTTCAATCGGAACCTCCTCGGGAGGCACAATGGTTGGCTGGCAAAACTGAAGTGTAGGCCATCAACTCTGGGCTTGATCTCGTGCTTGCTCACCTACATACATAATATAAATAGTGAGCAAAAGCCCAGTGAATAATAACAGAGTAAAGACTTTAATGAATGATGCTCATAACATATCTCAAATCTCATAACAGATCAGAATCATAATCACGTCCATATTCAAATCATGTGTGGTACATCTCTTAGCACAAACATGTCTCTTGGGTCAAGCTTATCAAGTTCCATGAAGGAACCTCCAGTACCGGGTAACATATCTCATATATCGGCCACAGTATTATTTCTCTCGGGCGAGGGCTTGTGCCACGGTATTTTTTTCCCCGGGCGAGGGCCTGGGCCACGGTATTCTTTCCTCCGGGTGAGGACCTCATGACCATAAGCCACAGTATTATGTCCCCTGGGCGAGGGCCTCGGCTAAGGATACCACAATTACGTTTCAAAGAAAATTGGACAATCATTCATTCATACAGAACATAGCATTTTAGAAACTTATCATTTCATATCATCAAAAAATAATTAAAGTTAAACATAACTTCATAGAGTTATTACTTACAGATAATAGGCATCGTAAGTAGGCAATTTAGCTTCCTTGTGGCGCTAGACCTACATGGTTACAAAACGAACATGGTCCGGATTACACATCCAGAGATGATGACTTAGCCCTTACTTGATTTGGTGTGCTTCTACTTCATTACTCTCATTATGGGGTCTTAATCATGGCTTAGGAATGCCTAGGATGGAAAGAGGATGCAAAAATGCACTTGGAAACATTTCTCAAATTTTGCTGAAAATAGGGTCTACGCTCGAGCGTGGTTTTCCCCGCTCGAGTGGACATGCAAGATGTGAAGGCTCGCTCGAGCGTGAATTTCCTCACTCGAGCGGACTGTAAACTTTGGAAAAAGTACTGATTGCATGATTTCCACGCTCGACTCATGCTCGATCCTCGCTCGAGCGTGAGACCCAGACTCTCGCTCGAGTGTGAATTCCCCCGCTCGAGCGGACTGCAAAACATATGAACTTCTGGGTATATGCATTTCATGCTCGAGCAGAAGTGCATGTACTCAGAGTGCACACTCGAGCGTGAAGTTCCCCGCTTGAGCGTGAAGTTCTCCGCTCGAACGTGGATCAAATTTATGGAATTTCCAGATTTGATCCACAAGTTTAAATCCAACCTTCAAGCCTTCAAACTCCATTTTTCTGGGCCAAAATTTTGGAAAGCTCATAAAGACTCATAAAATAACATGTTTCAAGGATCAATTCAAGAAATCATGGCCCAAAAGTTTGCCAATTGAACAAAATTTAACATAAACTCAAGGATGTTTTATGGACATGACATGCATGGACTTCCTTGGAGCCCAACACTTCAAAACATGATTAAACATGATGATTTGATGGAAAACATGGTAAACTCTCAAAATGTAAATGAGATGAGCATATGCATGGAAGTTTTCTTGACAATTAAACTCAAAACATGGGAATTTATGCATGCATGCATGGAACAATTTGACTTCCTTCAATCCTAGCCCAAACCTTATATGAATTCATTTAATTATTTGGAGTCTAGCAAAAATCTAGTTCAATTACACAACCAAGAGCTTGATGCCTTACCTAGTGACGTGAACTCACAAGGGTTGAATCTAGAGTTCTCTAATTCTTCTTAATTCACCAACAATCCTAGAAATTCCAAGGTTTGAATCCAATTTCCTTCTCACTCTCCTCTCTCCCACGTTTGTGTATGTGTGAGGAGCTCAAATGTGATTAACCATTAAGAAAAGAGTTGAGTGGGGTCTAAATGGAGCCTTATACAGGCTTCATTAGAGTTGATTTAATAAGACTAATCAAATGGGTATTAAATTGATCCAATTTAATTGTTCCAAATTGAATTTTAATTGAACCTACTACAAAATTCTAAAAATTGTAAATAGCACGTAAATCAAGTCAATTTCTGTATCGGATGTCGATAAGGCCCTTAATTCGCAAACCGAAACGAAAATAAAGACAGATCTTTCTACGCTGAACAGATAAAACACAAAAATAATGCAATGCACATGTACTTAACTCATGATCTCTTCTTAATTACTTGTTAAGCACACTTAAACATGAATTAACGTTAATTAAGGTCGGGGTTGTTACATTAACTTTGTGAGTCTCTTTTTACATTAAATATTGAATTGGATTATTTGGGTTTTTATGTGTTTTCACGCCCCTTTTTGAGACATCAAATTGGGTTCTTTGGGTTCCTGTGCTTAATCAAGACTGATTTAGTTCTTTTTTAATGTGAGTCGCATTTGATAATTCACATTTCCACTGGTCAATTTATTATTCCTATCATTTCACTTTTGAAAAACCAGTGTTGATGCTGTCTCATTGTAGTCCACCTCTGTTACAGATGTTTTGATTAGTTAAGATTTCAAAAAGAAATGTCTGTTATGAAATGCAATTTTTTTTAGCCTTTTATCTATTTAAGTAATGATTAGCAAATTAGCTTTTTTTGAAAGGTTAGTCAAAAATGAATTTTTTAATTTTTTTTTATATTGTTAAATAAGAGTTATATTTAATATTTAGAGTTTGGATTTATTAATATTTAGATGGTCTATAAGTTGATATTTGAGAGTTGAGAGTCTCAATTTGTTCTTGCTTTAAAAAATTTGAATAATTGACAGATGGATTCTCAATAGCTTCACCCTGGGACAGGATGAGACAAATTGTGGGAGATGTAATTTTTTTATACAACTATCAATATTACTTCAAAAGGAGAAAGGAGTATTCTGTTCAAGTTGAAGGGACTACAATAAGAATGGAGGGCCAAAATGTCACAGATTGAAAACAATGCGTCATTGAAATATCAAATGAGGTCGAAGCTTAATTAGGATAATAATGTTGATGCTCTTCTTTAGACTAGGAAATGCATAGCTTTAGTGTTTTGATTTTTAGGAACTTTTTTTTTTCTTGATAAGTAAAATTTTTAAGAACATTTTATTTAAAATTTTTAAGAATAGATTTTTGGTTAGGTGGAATTAAGAAATATTGTTCGTGATAAAGGAGTTGTGTTTCTTACTACTATATTAAGGGAAAAAGTGCATATATTTTGTAATTGAGGTTTTTTAGAAAAAAGATTGTGGTGGGACCAAAATTCTAAATTTTACGAAGCATGATTGGATGAGAAACTCAAACATACAGCATTTTGTAAGTGCATATGTGCTACTATAAAGCTATTAGAAGTGGTGCCGAAAGAATGTGATTTTGGTAGCTATTAGAAGTGTTACCTAAAGAGTGTGATTTTGGTAGCTTGGAAGTACTATAAAAGGATGGCATCAACATTTCTTGCGTTGGAGTAGCAGGTGTGATGTTTGGTTAGAGTTGAAGCAGTGGTTACAGTCTAGGGGTGGTAATAACAGTTGATGTAATGGTGGAAGGGTCGCAATGGTAGGGTTGATGGTGGCACACTAGTGTTGAAGAGTTGGTTGCCTTGATTGCTGAAAGGATCATTTGGGAGTGTTTTTTGCAATTCTATAGACATTGTGGAAGGCAACAAATGACTTAATCTTTAATACGAATGAAACTAAAAGAGAAGTGATTATAGTTCTATTATAGAATTAAAATAATGAATACTTAATGGATTAAAGTACTTTAGGACTTCGATGGTTATTTAATTTCTGACTTCGATAATTGCACTGAAGGTAATAGAAAGATCAAAGTAAGGAGGAGATGATATCAATAGAGATATGAGTGCAGACTCATCTTATTTCATTGTTTAATTTATTTGATTCATTGGTCAATTGAGTTGTGTTTTTCTTTTATTTGCCTTTGGTCTTATATGTTGGTATATAACTATCTTGCTAGCAAGTATGTAATGGTATGTAATGTTTTCATATTTTAGTGTTTTATAGTTATGTGATTGTTTTGTATAGACATGTGTAGTTTGGTTCTTATTTTGAACTGATCGTATTCCTTTCCAAATTTGTAATCTTATTAATAAATTTTTTGTTGATAAAAAAAAATTAAAAATATAAAAAAAGAACTCATCTTATATATACATAAATTTCTTAAATAAAAAAGTATTGTAACTGCGACGCGATCCCATGCGTGGGTTTAACTAGTATTATAAAAAATTAAATTACTACTTCATCATCCATGTGATCCCAATCGGGTAGCACTAGGGAGAGATAGTATTGCCACGTGGCATGAATTGTGAGAGAACTTTTCACATGAGAAAGAGATCACATGGAGGTCACGTGGAGTCTTGAAAAGAGGGGGTTGAACTTCTCACGTGGGAATCACATGGGTTCAGCTGGTCCCACAATCGAAGGGAAGGGAAGCCATGAAAGTGGACTTTCTGAATAGAATAATGGTTGGGATCTTTTTTGGAAAGACTCTCACCATCTTATAGTGATATGAATTAATAATATATTTGTATTATTTTTTTTTTATTTGGATCAATCATAAGTGAGTGGGGGTTATAAAAGCGATATTTTATAAAGATCTGAATCATTACTGTTTTGAATACTGCCTAGGAGAGGGAAGGAAGGGGTATGGGGCCGATATTATGTATGTTTTATTGATATTAATTTTTTATTGATTAATGGTATGCTGGCGTTTAAAATTTGTTTGAATTTGCTTCGTTTACAAAATGGAGTTTGAATTCAATTTTTAGATTAAAAAAATAAATTAATATTTAATTTTAAATAATTATCAGATTAGTTTATTTTATTTTCTATGTGTTTAATGTTTGTATAAATTTACATATTTGAATGATGAAATTTATAATTAATAGTAGTATTTTTTTTAATATTTTGCTCATAATTCTCTCTCCCTTAAGAGAAATCTTAATAAGGAAATTAATTTAAGTTTAATTTTTTTAAATTTAAACTCGATTTATTTATATAATTGAGTTGACTCGAGTCAAGTTTAAATTTTTTTAAATAAAATGTTTTTATTGACCTAAAATTTTTTAAACGCCTTCAATTATCTGAATTGTTAAATCAAAATTTAATTTAATTATTATTTTAACAGATTGACTGTTGATTTTGGTAAAACCATATGCGGCTTCCTTCTTTTATGTAATGTGTACCCCACTGCTTTAGCAATGGATCCACACTATCTGGATGTTGCGTGCACAAGCATATCACTACTCTTTTGTATCACTTTGCGTGGAAATGTGAAAAAGTTTGAAAAAGGTTCTTTTTTGAGAATTGATTTTTTATTATTTTTATTATTTTTTAAGAAAATATATTAAAAATAAAAATAAAAAGAATGAATAATTTTTTTTTATTTTTTTTTTAAAACCAATCATCAAATAAGGCCTTAATGCGATAAAAGGGAAAGTTGTTTTTTTTCTTTTCTTATACCTTTTCTATCAAAATAATGAAATCAGAAGTGTTTTGATTGGTATAAAGAAAAACTAGTGAGGTTATTTCAATAATTTTATAGGTTATCAATCTTTAGAACTTATATTTGCGTAGTTAAAAAAATAAGTGAAAAAAAAAAGAAAAAAAAAAAAGATACGAAGATAAAATGAAGTGAAAGAAGTTATTGTGAGAATTAAAATAATTTTAATTCGGAAAAAAAATACTTCCTGCCATCATATTCAAACCTATGAATCTTTATTCTTGAATGATCAAATTTTGAATGTATAAACAAAACCCACTCACAGAATACTTTCACAGAACCATATGAGAAAAGTGGAAGGAACAGAGTTTCAAGCCTATTCTATTTACAAAACAACGTCTGTTTTTTGATGGCAATCATAGGCATATATATAGATATGCTTGGACCCATGATCTATTATAACACTATATAACTTCCCACCATCAGGGAAGTTGTAACTTCCATGAAACCACCATATTAGGTAGTGGGTATCACACACGTTAGTTACACAAATATAAAAATATGAATAATATAACGTTAGTTGGCACACGTTAGTTGTAACTTCCCACTTTGACGTTAGTTATGCAAATAATGCTGATTAAATATATATATAAATATAAATAATATTTCTATAATAATATAAATATGGGTAAACTACCAATAGGTCCTACTTTGGAGACTTATTACCCAATAGGTCCTACTTTGAAGACTTATTACCCATTAAGTCCTATTTGATAAATTTATTAAGTGATAAAGATAAATTTATCAGTCTTTTTTTTTATGAATAAATTTATAGTGATAAATTTATCAGTCTCTTATTTTTATAAATAAATTTTTAGTGATAAATTTATCACTCTCTTATTTTTATAATATTAAATTTATTAGTTAGGACCTGTAGGTAAATAAGTCTAGTTAATAGGACTAATTGGTAAGTACCCCTATAAATAAAATTAATGTGGCATATAGGCCACTTTATGGAGACATACTTACATTCTCCCACTTTGGCACATATGACACATTTTTCTAACTTTTGGGTAACCAACAAACTAATTATGTCCATTAAATAAAAATACACAAACCTTATAAGAGTCATAATACACAAATCATGGCGGTTATACTTTATCAATTGAGTATTTCCTTCCATGTATTACATTGTATGATACTCTCAACTTTATGTGGTATCATTCTTTATAAATAACTTCTAATAAGTTATTTTAGGTCCAATGATCCGTATGGATCAATAGTCCCAATGGACTGCATAACATTACAAATACTTTAGGTGTACAAAATGATACTTTTCACTAATAATAATTAAAATATCATGACAAAATAAAACAAAACAACAACTAGAAAAATTATTGAGCTAACCAATCAGTCCCATGCCCTCAACGTGTTTTGAAAACACCTTTACAGAAAGACCTTTGGTCATGGGATCTGTAACCATCATATCGGTACTTATATGCTCAATGTTGATTTCTTGCTTCTTAACACAGTCTCGAACAACAAGATACTTTATGTTAATATACTTGCTGCAGTTGCCACTTTTGTTGTTGTTAGAGAAGAAAACCGCAGCCGAATTATTACAGTAAACCTTTAATGGCCTAGAAATTGAATCCACAATTTGAAGCCCTGTGATAAAATTCCTTAACCAAATAATCTGTGATGTTGCTTCAAAGCATGCTATAAACTCTGCTTCCATTGTTGATGATGCAATTATCGTCTCTTTGGCGCTCTTCCATGAAATAGTACCGCCTGCTAGTAGATAGACATATCCTAAAGTGGATTTTCTGGAATATTAACAACCGAAAAAATCCGAGTATGAATATCCAACCACCTCAAGACAGTCAACATGCTTGTAAGTAAGCATGTAGTCCTTGGTTCCCTTAAGTACCTCATGATTTTCTTTGCAGCCTTCCAATGTCCCATTCTTCGATTGCTTTGGTATCTACCAAGCATCCCAATTGCAAATGCAATGTCAGGTCGTGTACAAACCAAAGCATGCATTAAACTGCCTACGACAGATGCATGGGGAATACTAATCATTTGTTCCTTTTCCAAATCATTTTTCGACTATTGACTTAAACTGAATTTGTCACCCTTTAAAATGGGTGCTGCATTAGGAGTGCGATCACTCATCTTGAATTTCTCCAAAACTCTTTTAATATAGGCTTTATGAGATAGCCCTAATGTTCTTGTGGACCTATCTCTGTGAATCTCTATGCCAATGACATAAGAAGCTTTACCCATATCCTTCATTTCAAAATTTTGGGAAAAAATTGTTTAGTATACGCAACAATCTCAAATCATTAGATGCAAGTAAAATGTCATCCACATATAGAACTAGAAAAATGTATTTGCTCCCACTAACCTTAAGGTATATACAGTTGTCCACAACATTCTCCGTAAAACCATATGAAGTAATAACATTGTGGAACTTTAAATGCCACTGTCGGGAAGCTTGTTTTAGTCCATATACGGATTTCTTGAGCTTGCAAACTAAGTGACTATCTTTATCAGAACAAAAACCTTCGAGTTACTTCATGTATACTTCTTCCTCAAGATCCCCATTTAAAAATATCATTTTCACATCCATTTGATGTAGCTCTAAATCAAAATGAGCCACTAATGCCATGATAATTCTAAATGAATCCTTTTTTGAAACCGGAGAGAAGGTATTATGATAATCGATGCCTTCTCTTTGAGTGAAACCTTTAGCTACAAGTCTAGCCTTATATCGTTTGACATTGCCATTTGAGTCTTTCTTAGTTTTATAAACCCATTTACAGCCAATAGCTTTAGCTCTTTTTGGTAACTCGACAATTTTCCAAACTTGATATATTCTTAGCCATAGATTCCAACTCTTCCTTCATGGCATCATACCATAATTTAGAATCATCCCTATTCATGGCATTGGAAAACGAAATAGGATCATCCTTCGGTCTGATGTCAAAATCAGACTCCATTAAATATACAAAATAATCATAAAAAATTGTTGATTTTCTAAGTTGTGAGGATCTTCTTAATTCTGTAGTCTCAATTGGGACTTGAGCTATAGGTTCTATGTTGACTTGTTCCTCTTGTGGTGGAAGTTCTTGAATTTGTTGATTTTCAAGGATATCAGGTTGATTATCCTGAAAGACAGCCAATTCACCTATCACGGGTGTTGTATCCGGATCCTGTGATTCCTTCTACTTTATCTTTCGAGGGTAACTCTCACTAGGGTCAACTTCCTCAATAAACTTGGCATTTTTGGCTTCAACAATTCTAAGTGCATTTGAAGGACAATAAAATCCGTAGCCCTTGGAGTTTTCCGCATAGCCTATGAAAAAGCCACTAACTGTTCTAGGGTCTAATTTCTTTAAATGTGGGTTATACACCCTTACTTCAATTGGACAACCCCAAACGTGTAAATGTCTTAAACTTGGCTTCCATCATTTCCGTAACTCGAATGGTGTTTTGGGAACAACCTTGGATGGAACCCTGTTTAAGATATACACAGCAATTTTCAAAGTTTCACTCCACAAATTTATAAGCACATTAGAATAACTAAACATACTCCTTACCATGTCCAGAAGTGTTCGGTTCCTCTTCATTCAGCACACCATTTTGTGTGTGTGGCCAGGCATTGAATATTGTGCAATAATGCATTCTCCCTAAGGAACTTGGCAAATGGACCTGGTATTGTCCCAATTCTGTGTACCTCCCATAATATTCTCCACCCCTGTATGACCTCACAATTTTAATTTTCTTTTCTGTTTGTTTCTCTACCTTTTCTGTATAAACTTTAAAGGCATCAAGTGCCTCGGCCTTATCAAACAAGAGGTAGAGATACATATATTGTGTATAGTCATCAATAAATAAGATAAAATATCTTTGACCAGTCAGACAAGGTGGAGTAAATGGTCCACAAATATCAGTGTGTATGATTCCAAGAATTTTCTCACTCCTTTTGACACCTTTACTGGTTTTGTTGGTTTGTTTTCCCTTTATGCAATCCACACAAATACCAAAGTTGGTAAAATCAAGAGTCGGAAGGACTTCATCATTAACCAACCTCTTTATTCTCTTAATGGAGATATGTTCCAATATGTTATGCCAAAGTATAGAGGAGGACTCATCAACAACATTACGCTTAATGCCAATATCACCATGCAAGGTTAAAAGATTTTATTCAAAAACAAGATCCAAGTTTAATTTGTACAAACCATTAATTAAAGTACCAAATCCTACAGAAACAGAGTCTTGAGACAAACTGAAATTTGCACCAACAAACTGAAATTTAAATCCAAACAGTACTAATCTAGAAACAGAAATTAAATTTTTAGAAAAAATGGAATGTAAAAAGTGTTTTCAAGATCCAAAACAAAGCCACTCTTTAAAATAAGTCTGAAAGTTCCCACAGTTTCGACGTGAGAATGCATCCCATTGCCCGAGTAGATGCCTTGTTCACTTCTCGTCGGTTCCCTTAGGCTGGAGAAGCCCTGCATGGTGTTAGCAATGTGAATTGTAGAACCCGAATCAATCCACCACTCATATTGATGAGTATTAACAAAATTAGATTCATAACACACAAGAGATAAGAGATTACCTTTCTTTTCAAGCCATTTCTTATACTTGGGGTAGCCTTTCTTCATGTGACCATTTTTCTTGCAGAAGAAGCATACATCCTTATTGCCATGATTTTTGAATGGCACTTTACCAAGCTTCTTCTATTTTTGATCACCTTTGCCCTTTTTCCATTGCCCTCCTTTATGTGTTGCTAAATTAGTACTTTCCACTTTTCCAAGTTTCAATCTCTCCTCTTCTTGAACACACAAGGTTAAAAGTTCATTGATAGACTATTTTTCCTTCTGTGTGTTGTAAGAAATTTGGAATGCTCCATATTCCACAAGAAGAGAATTGAGTATGAAATTGACAAAGAATGACTCAGAAATCTCAATCTCTAAGGACTTAAGACGAGCTGCAATGTCTCTCATTTCCATAATGTGCTCACGCACAATTTTTAAAAATTAACACTATCCCAAAAATGACAAATTTCTTTGAAATTTGACTTTTACTTGAACAAACTTCGAATTAAATTAAATTACAAATTTGGTCTACATTTAAAATGTAATTAGAAAATGCAGTAATTACAAAAAATTGTGAAACTTATACACATTTCAATTGTCATTACACAAATTATACATTGAAATGAAATTATTAGTGAACATGCCTACAACTTTGTACGAATTAGGTTGCATGACAAATTTGTATGGAATGTCACGGTTACCGTTCAAAAATTACAATTAAACTTATCAAATTCGCACGTTTGTCCGAAATATGACCATGAATTTTTAATAATTACGAATGCAAATAACATACAAGTACCCAAATACTGCAAAAAATTTCAGTATAATAATTACACGCATGAAAAAAAAATTGTAATTTCTTTTACGAAATTTGACTTTGCATCAAATTCAAACTTTGTAGTAGGTTCACAGTGTAAAGGAATTTGAATTTGAATTTAAAAAAATACGAATTTGAAATAACGGTAACTGTATACCAAATGTAAATTTTAGTTCATAAATATACGAGTTCAAGTAAATTACAAATGTGATAGAAACTTGGTTTACGAATGTAAAAATTACGAAATACAAACATTTGCAAGTTTGTTACACACTTGACCTCCTTCCAAATTTGACGCATTTACATGCAAATTGGAATTGCGTAGAAAATATGAGTTTTACTTATACAAATTAGAAATTACAATAACATAAAACAATAGCA
Organism: Camellia japonica; assembly: GCA_030407325.1. NCBI lineage: Eukaryota > Viridiplantae > Streptophyta > Magnoliopsida > Ericales > Theaceae > Camellia > Camellia japonica. The sequence goes on from JAPPVO010000007.1 coordinate 22,768,121, forward strand.
CAATATTGTTTCCCATAATTTAAGTCTATAACGATTTGTTCCAATTTTTGCAATGAATGTGCGTCCATAATTAAAAGTCATGCTACATGTCTCAAACTATGACATCATACAACTAATTCCGAATAGAAAATAGTTATTTCACAATAGTCCTTGATTCCGTATATGAAACAAATGGTCGTGGATGAGAATGCAAACTCTCCCCATATCCACATCCGTATCCCCAACGACGAGGTCGTCGTCCATATTTTTCCCTCCGTCTTTCGCGGCGGCCATGTCATCCGAAACTGACGAACATATGACATGTTCGTTGTGGGCGTTAGCAGCTATCTCATGTCTGCGAATGAAATTGCGTAACACCATTAGCGCACTAACCAATGACACCTGTACCGATGCAAAGTCATAATTCAGCATGTTTTTTAGGATCTTCCACCGCGATTTCCACACTCCAAAAGTCCTTTCCACCACGCTCCTCAATGACGCGTGCGCCTCGTTAAACAATTCTCTTGTGTTATTGGGTCGTCCATGTTCTCAGAATTGTGCTTGGTGATACTGAGAACCTTTGAATTGTGCCAAATACCCCTTCTTGTTCGGATATCCCGCATCCACAAGGTAATATTTTCCTATATTTGTTAAATTAGGTTTACGTACAAAAGATAAAATTATTAACTAATACTCAATTTCAAATGTGTTACCTTCATGTGGGTGCGAGAACGGTGCGCGTTCGTTTTCAATTATTTCCTTGAAGATGTGACTGTCATGCATGCTTCATTCCCAATCACAAGATATGAAAATGAAGCACATGTCGAAGTCGTATACTGCTAGTATGTTTTGGGTTGGATACCCTTTACGATTGTAATATGTGCCCGAGTCACGGGCAGGCAACACGACTTGTACGTAAGTTCCATCCAATGCACCAATACAATGCTGCCAGAGTTTAGTACAAAACACACAAGGGTAATACACACCACATATCTCAATTTAAACTAGTAGCAATAACTGAAGTGCTAACCTTAAACGGTACGTATTTGCCTCTGGACCGCAAATATGGATGCGTACTATTTTGATCTCTAGTGGGCTTACAATGCTCTTTTGTGAACAATTTCATTGCATCCAACACTGCATGGAAATGTCGCAACACAGTTTTTGCCGAGTGTTGGAAACGTTCCTATATGTTTGGATTAGTGTAGCCGTCTAACGTATGGATGAATATCGCAACACTTTCTTCAATGTAATTAAAGCTCATTGCAATATGTAATTAAAGCTTGATCTATATCTCCCTTTAGAGAATGTTATTTATGAGATTACATTTTCTATTTTACTCACATTTTTGTTCAAAATTATGAAGAAGAAAAAAATTAAGAAAAAGTTCATTATGCTGTAACAAGTATGGATACGATATGAATCTTGAGTAGAATCATATTTCTATTGTCATGTATTATGATAGATTTTCCATCAAGTCCGAACAAGCTCTTGAGTAATTTTTCTTGTGTTTGTGTGTTTTTATTAAAATCAAAAATAAATTCAAATCTGACAAACACAAACATTTTCAAGCATCAATTGAATTGAGATTTGATGAAATTGAAGCGAAATTACCTCGTGCAAGAACATGGCGTAGTTCCTGAGAAGAAGTGAATTCGTAGGGTTAGACTTCAGTATTTCCTCGTAATACATGCCGATCTTGCTCTGATCGGTGTTGCCGCCGGTGAAACACCAGTAGAACAATCATCATTGTTGCTCGGCCGCCGCCTGGAAATCCTAATTCCTTCACCGGAATTCCACTCTCCGGCCAATCACCGGCGTAATTCCTGCGATCAAAATATCTTTCACTCAACATCAAGGATCCTATACCTCCGATACACTCCTCCTCCGGTATTATCGTCGGAAAAGAGCGGGATCCAATGCTGCTCAGCCTCGAAGCTTCAGTCTTCGATACGATGACGTCAGACTCTAACGACACCCTCCTTATGCCCCTCGCCGGAGTAGAATCACTCTGGTGACCGATATTCAAATGCAGCAAAATTCTCGGCGAAGCCGAACTTGTCTTGTCGCCGGAGAAAAAACCGACAGTGGAGTCTTGAAGGGATAGAGAGTCTTGGAGAGCCGGGCATGAAGGACTGGAGCTGGATTGGGACAGAACCGGTTCGCAGAAGTACAGACTACATGGTTTCGAAGTTTGATACTGGGACTTCACTTCACCAGTCCGGATCCTCAGCCGCCCTCTCCAGCGGCCCTTCCTGCGGCGCCCCAAAACGATGTCGTTTTGGGGCCAAATTTCAATTAAAAAAAAAAAAAAAAGACAGTAGGAACAAAGGAGAAGAAGAAATAAGGGAAAAGAAGAAAGGCAGAGAAAGAGAGGAGAAGGAGGAGGAGGAGGAGGAAGAAGAGTGAACAGAATTCAGAGACCAAAATAAAAACATTAACTACAAATTTTCCATTTCATTTGTCTTGGTTTTCTTCACATCCAAACACAGTGAACGGAAATTTCAAAGAAGAGAGAGAGAGAGAGAATGGAACAAACCTGAAGATTTCTGGGTATTTGCCATTTCAATCTAATAACATAATCTCAATGTATAAAGAGATTTAAGAGCGCATTTCAAATACCCACCATGGTTTTCGCCAGAATCCCAGATGATCGTGAACAAATTTCTCGACCCAAATCCCATCACACGAATCTCAGCTTCAGATTCATGGACATATCTTGGTTCAAATTCAACAAAAAAATTCCCAAAAACGTGAAGCGAATGAGTGAATTAGAGGGGGATTGAATCAGAGGAGGAGAAAGAGAAGGAGACACTGAATGCGTTTCGTATAATTTCATTATCAGAGGGCTTCGATTTGTCGCCGTTGTTCGAGGAGAGGAAGAAGGAGGAAAAGATGAGGTTTGCGACGGTGAGCAGAGTGATAGAGAGGATGGAGGAGGTGGGGAAGGCGGCGAAGTTCAGCGTGAGGAAGAGCTTCAGCCTCCTCCTCTCCTCTCCTTCTACCCCTTCTCTTTCTCCTTCTCCCTTCTTCTCCTTTGCTCCTGCTCTGTCTTTTTTTTTTTAATTGAAATTTGGCCCCAAAACGACGTCGTTTTGGGACGCCACAGGAAGGGCCGCTGGAGAGGGCGGCCAAGGATCCGGGCTCTTCACTTCACACTCGGGCTTTTCAATGTGAAGACAGTTTAGAGAGAAAGAGAGACGTTAGATTTAGTGACGGCGTTAATGGGAGGGCGTACTGATGGAGGGCACGTGTAGTGGATGCATGTGAAAAGGCAGTCCCGGAGGAGACGGCGATGGTGGAATTGAAGGGGTTCCACGTGTCATGAACAAACCGTGAAACTGAAGAGACGTGGCGTGGATTGATGGGGTTGCCCGATAGAAATGAAAAATGTTAAGTAGCTAAGGAAGCGTTTGGTAACGTTTACATTTTTTGTTTATGTTTATAAAAATTTTATAAATTGGTTTTTATTTATTTTTAGAAAAACATAACTTACAAACGCGTTTAGTTTGAACAAAATGTTTAAAAAAATTTAAAAACATAAACTAAAAAATATGTTTGTTCAGGCCTAAAATAATTTATATTTATTTTTATTATTTATGACAACGGGATCACACACATTATAATTTTAAAAAAAATTAATTAAAAAAATATTTGAAAAAAAAAAATAATTGAAAAAAAATGAAAAAAAATTTAATTGGCAAAAAAAAAATATTTGAAAAAAAAATTAATTGAACAAAAAAGATTAATTGAAAAAAAATTATTAGAAAAAAAAATTAATTGGAAAAAAAAATTAATTGGAAAACAAATAATTGAAAAAAATTTATTTGAAAAAAAATTAATTAAAAATTAATTGAAAAAAATTTAATTGGGAAAAAATATTTGAAAAAAAATTAATTGAAAAAAAAAAGATTAATTGAAAAAAAATTATTTCAAAAAAAATTAATTTAAAAAAATTATTTGAAAAAAAAAATAATTGAAAATAAATTATTTGAAAAAAAAATTGAAAACTGAAAACGTAAACTCAATTTTTGAGCTTACGTTTTTTTCCTCAAATTTATAAACTGAGACAACCATTTATAAACCAAAAAAATTATCAAACAAGTTTTTATGACAATTTTTAAAATTTTTGTAAATATAAATTGAAAACGGAATGGTTACCAAACAGGCCCTAAATGTTTTACGGATAAATTATAAATACACTCCTTACACTTCTTAAGGTTTACTTAAATTATAAATTATTTCTTGTAGTTTTAAAAATTACATTATGTCTCTAAGGTTTTCAATTTCATAATAAATATGTCATTTTATTAATAAATCATCAAATTAATTAATGGTATTTAATAATGTTAAAATTTTATTTCAATTAATAATTCAGATAATTTTATTATTATATAGGTAAAAAGTTAGAAAATTCACATTTTCAATTAATTTTGTTAAATATAAAATTCTGACAGGGAAGTATTTGTGATTTTCCAAATTGCAGGAAATAATTCGTATTTTAAGCAAATCTCAGAGAGTATATTTATAATTTACCCATGTTTTATTAATATTTTTACCAAATATAATATAGTTAAAATAATTAAGATAAAATAAATTAAAATAATTAATAAAATAAAATATTATATTATATTTAATGTATAATTATTTTATTTTTTTAACCATCATTAAATTAATTATAAAAAAGAAAATAACTATTATTATTATTATTAATTAGCAAAGTCAAATTGTGAAAAAAAATCAATTAAAATAGCTTAACACCATGTGTGCATGTGCCCTTGCTATTGATTAGGCACGTAGCTAATGTAAAATTCTTGAAACATAGTATAATTACTCGTTGCTTGGAGTATGAATTGGTATTTTTTTTTATTTATTTGTTTCTTGGTTTATCCAAATACTATAGACTCTTAATTTGAATTTCTAAATTTATTCACAATGATGTAATAAAATAAATAAATTCTATACAATTAAGTATATGACAAAATAAAAATTAACGTGTGTCATGTCACATCATTATAGATCAAATTGTGATTTTTTTTTTTTTAACATTTTCCTTTATCTTTGTAGCCCAATTCGTATAAATTATATTAAATTATTTAAAAATATAAAAATGTTTACTTTAATATCTTTTATAATATATATATAAAAAATCTAATTAGATTGATAATTTTAATATAATTATATTGATTATTTTTCTATAAAGTAAAATAAACTAAAATTAATACAAATAATATGAAATAATAAATATATATAGTATTTTTCCATTACTAACTAATTTTTAATGATAAAATAGGCCAAAGTTGTCATTTTAATTAAAATTTCAAGAAAATTCAATGTTAAATTTGTTGGAATTAGTGTATTTTTTTCAAATTGAAAGAGAAATCAATGTAACTAATCTAAATATAAATAGGGATGCTCTTCTCTATAGTCTACTTTGTAATCTGGCCATATTGTTGGGCTCGTGGGACTCATCACAAGTTCCGTTTTGATAATCTAAATTATTCAATGTGTAAAGCTCGTAGAGTACTTCATTCCTGTATAAAATCATATTGATCGGATATCGATAGTCCCTTGATTGAAAACTTTTTTGTTAACAATTTATTTTTAAAATCATATTTATTATTGACAAAAATGTGTTTCAATCAAGAGGCTACTGATATCCGATCAACGTGATTTTTTGTAAAGATAAAGTATTTGATAAGTTTTACACATTGAACGGTTTGGATTATCAAAGCAAAACCCGTGGTGAACTCCACAAACAGTACAGTCCAATCTACAAAGTGAACTGAAAAGAAGTCCATTTCATATAAATATATTGAAATTTTAATACTTTTGACAATTTTAACACATAACTTGTAAAGTTATCATTAACGTAACTCAAAACTAAAATTTGACAATAATACTTTGAAATTCATTTTCAATAATGTTATCCTTCATGCGGAGCCAGTGCACAAACTGGTAAAATCTGTAAAACTTTTATCTTATGGGTAATATATTTGGAAGTTTGCCTGATTCTCAAAAAAATAAATAAATAAATAAATAACATTGTTCAGTCACAAAATTTGAAAAAAATACTAAAATTTAACAATATTCATGCTAAATTATAACAATATTCTGACAAAATACTAAATTATACTTTTGCAAACCAAAAAAAAAAAAAAAAATGAGTTGTTTCACACAAAAATAAAAATAGGATAAAAAAACACAACCGAACAAGTCATAACTGTAAGTATGTCTTCATAAAATGGCCCACATGCCACATTAGTTTTATTTATATTATTATAGAAATATTATTTATATTTTTATATATATATTAATCAGCATTATTTGAGTAACTAACGTGTGTGATACTCACTACCCAATATGGTGGTTTCATGGAAGTTACAACTTCCTTGATGGTGGGAAGTTATTAGGTGTTACAATGGATCATAGGTCCAAACCTATCTATATATATGCCTGTGATTGCCATAAAAAAACAAATGTTGTTTTGTGAATAGAATATGCTTGAAATTCGGTTCCTTCCACTTTTCCCATATAGTTCTGTGAAAGTGTTCTGTGAGTGAGTTTTGTTTATACATTCAAGATTTGATCGTTTAAGAATAAAGATTTAAAGGCTTGAACATCATGGCAAGAGATATTTTTCTTTCCGAATTAAAATTATTTTAATTCTCACAATTAATATTAAAATATCCTTCCATTATGTTATTTAGCATTATTAATTTTACGAAGGCCAAATCATGTTCGATCCTATTCATATTTTTGTCCCATCATTATCTTTGTTACACCAACGTGTTCACTATTTGATAAAATCCTGGCTTTAACTTGATGATTGTAACATAAGACTCTGTTTGTGAACTGTGTATGAGGTCTCAAAGAAACAAAAAATATTTAATTCGTAACACAAGACTCTGCTACGTATATAAATAATAATAAAATTGTTACTTTGTCATTGTTTGATCTCCATGACGCAGAACATAGCCATTGTTTGAATTATTTAATTCATTTTACCCATCTAGGTTTGATTTATGATTAACTACTTGTATAATATATATATATATAATATATTATTGGACTGTTTTACTAATTCAATGAATATATATATAGATTATAGGGAGCTTTTTTGATAAATCAATTTTCTAAGAGTTTTATTCCATTCAACCCATATTCTTTTTGACTATTCCACTAGGTCCTATTTGAGATAAGAAGACCAAAATACCCTTTTCATCTACTTATGTTCCATTTAGTTCACATTATTTTCTTATGTTTCAATAAGTCCTATGGGTGACATAATTACCAAAATACCCCTAATGTGAATGTTCACACTGTCAATGTGAATGTTCATATCATCAATTTGTAGGGGCCTGGCCTATGTACAATGTGAATATTTACATTGACATGTTAACATTCACATTAATAAGAGTGTAAAATTGACTCGCGTCCCATGGGCGGGCCGAAGCCCGTGGGCGGCCCAGGGCGAGCCCGGCCCGGCTCGTGACAATGTGAATATTCACATTGACATGTTAACATTCACATTGATAGGAGTGTAAAATTGGTCCGTGGCTTGTGGGCGGCCCGAAACCTGCCCGCTGCCCGTGGGCTGCCCTGGGCGGGCCCGGTCCAGCCCGTTGATAATGTGAATATTCACATTGACATGTTAACATTCACATTGATAAGAGTGTAAAATTGACTCGCGTCCCATGGGCGGCTCAAAGTCCGTGGGCGGCCCGGGGCGAGCCCGGCCTGGCCCGTGAGAATGTGAATATTCACATTGACATGTTAACATTCACATTGATAGGAGTGTAAAATTGGCCCGCGGCCTGTGGGCGGCCCAAAGCTCGCCCACTGCGCGGGGCGTGCCCGGCCCGGCCCGTAGACAACAACCTCGGGTCGAGTCGGTGGGCCTGAGCCTAGCCTCGAGCTTAGGTTGGGCTTGGGCGGGCCTAGCCATTTTTTTTTAATTCCTTTTAATTTTTTCTACCAAAATTTTATTATTTTCCACAAAAAAAGACATTGCGCCTCGGGCGGGCTGGGCCTCGGACCGAGCCTTGAATAGGCCTTAAGCGGGCTGATGGGCCGGGCCAGGCTTCAAAGTGATGGCCTAGGCCCTAGCTTAGGGTCTCGGACATGCTCGGGCCCGGACCCAAACGAGCTTGCCCTGGGCCATGGGCGGGCTTTGGGCAGCCCACGGGCCGCGGGCCAATTCTATATTTCTATCAATGTGCATGTTAACATGTCAATGTGAATATTCACATCGTCAACGGGCCGGGCCTACCTCAGGCCGCGGGCGAGCTTCGGGCAGCAGGCAAATTTTACACTCCTATCAATGTTAATGTTAACATGTCAATGTGAATATTTACATTGTCACAGGTCGGGCCAAGCCCGCCTCGGGCTGCGGTCGGGCTTCGGGCCGCCCACGGGTTGCTGGCCAATTTTATACTCTTATCAATGTGAGTGTTAACATGTCAATGTGAATATTCACATTGTCAACAGGCTGGGCCAGGCCCGTCCCAGGCCGCGCTATGGAGCGTGGGCGGGTTTCAGGCAGCCATGGGGCGCGGGCTAATTTTACACTCCTATCAATGTGAATATTAACATGTCAATGTGAATATTCACATTGTCAACGGGCCGGGCTGGGCCCGCCCCGGGCCGCGGGCCAATTTTGTGCTCTTATCAATGTGAATGTTAACATGTCAATGTGAATATTCACATTGTCAACGGACCGGACCGGGCCCGCCCCGAGCCGCTATCAATATTAATGTTAACATGTCAATGTGAATATTCACATTGTCATGGGTCGGGCCAAGCTCGCCTCAGGCTGCGGTCGGGCTTCGGGCCGCCCACGGGCCGCTGGCCAATTTTATACTCTTATCAATGTGAATGTTAACATGTTAATGTGAATATTCACATTGTCAACGGACCGGACCGGGCCTGCCCCGGGCCGCTATCAATGTTAATGTTAACATGTCAATGTGAATATTCACATTGTCATGGGTTGGGCCAAGCCTGCCTCGGCCTGCGGTCGGGCTTCGGGCCACCCACGGGCCGTTGGCCAATTTTATACTCTTATCAATGTGAATGTTAACATGTCAATGTAAATATTCACATTGTCAATAAGCCGGGCCGGGCCCGCCCCGAGCCGCGCCACGGGCCGTGGGCGGGTTTCGGACAGCCACGGGGCGCGGGCTAATTTTACACTCCTATCAATGTGAATGTTAACATGTCAATGTGAATATTCACATTGTCAACGGGCCGGGCCGGGCCCGCCCCCAGGCCGCAGGCCAATTTTATACTCTTATCAATGTGAATGTTAACATGGCAATGTGAATATTCACATTGTCAACGGGTCGGACCGGGCCCATCCCGGGCCGCCCATGGACCGCGGGCGGGTTTCGCGCCGCCACGGGACGCAAGCCAATTTTACACTCCTATTAATGTAAATGTTAACATGTTAATGTGAATATTCACATTGTTAATGGGCCGGGCCGGGCCCGCCCCGGCTCGTAGGCGGGTTTCGGGCCGCCCACGGGCCAATTTTACATTCCTACTAATGTGAATTTTAAAATATGAATGTTCACATCATAAAATTGCTAACCGTTCAAAAAATATTTATAAGGGTATCAAAATTAAATATAAGGGCATAAGTGCCCAAGAAAATAGTGTAAATCAAGAAAAAGGACTTTATGGAATAAAACTATACATACATGGGACTAAATGGATTAAAAAATTCCTTCATGGACTTCTTGGGTTAAAACACTTCTAAATGGGATTTATCAATAAAAATCCCTAGATTATATGTGAAATTAAGTAATAAACTCATGTTTGCTTATGGAATTCAAGTTGATTTATGATTGCTTCCTTTATTTGGACTTTCTGGGACTATGATTTTCTAATATAAAAAAAAAAAGAAAAGAAAAGAAGGAAATAATAAGTCTTGTATATGTGGTTTTTGAGCGAAACATCATCTTGTCTTTTCCAATATTGATTTAAATTTAATCTTGACTTTTATAGTGAGACTAATATGCTATTCAGATTATTCTATTGTAGTTGCATTGAATTCACTTGAATTTCATACAATAAATTATTTTAAATAATGTCCCTTCAAGCCTTATAAATTTTCAAGTTTATTGGAATGCTATCTAAGATAGTGAAATATTATATTACACACATTAAAGTAATTATTTATGCCTTGAAAATTTATGTGAAATAAGAGCATGTAGATACTATGTATTGGACTTACGGAATTTATTTTGGTCCAACTTTTAAGCAAAATCTAGTATAAGGTTGAATTACATGGGTTTTGGTCTTGGGATTTTCATGTGATATTATTCTGATTGCATGTATTATATATTATGGGTGTGTTTGATTGGACGGACTAAATAAGGGGGGATTAGAATCCATCGGACTTGAGTCCTGGGACTGTGAATCCCCCGGACTGTTTGGTTGGATTGATATGTATCCTGTGTTTGTTTTTTCATGGAATTAGATGTCTGGAAAGGATTATTTTTAGTGAATCCAATGTTTGGTTGGACGGACTGGATAGGATAAATGAACAAAAGACTATTTTACCCTTTTTCAATTGTTTGCTAAGTAATAGCAATATTAAACATATCTTTAATATTTTAATTATTTTTAGTTAGATTAAATAAAAATTTATTTTATTTTATTTTTTACACAATTAAATAAATTTATTTTTTTAATTAAATAAATAAATAAATAAAATATCAATAAAAATTTATATTATTTTTTTAATTAAAATTTTAAATAAATTTGTTTTTAAAATAATATAATTAAAATGAAATTAAATAAAACATCTATTAACATTTAAATTATGAAATTAAATAAAATATAACAAAATTTTAAATAAAACTCAATAAAATATCTATAAAAAATTATTTAAAAAATAAAAATAAAACATCAATAAAAAGTTAAATAAAATTATTTTATTTTTAAATTGAGACATTTAAATTTTATTAAATTTTACTAAATATAATACATAATTAAATAGTAGAGGGTCAAAATAGTCATTTCACCTAATCCCAACAGTAAATAATCCCCCCAAAATTGTCCCACACCCCCCCCCCCCCCCCCCTAGGATAGTATAATCCCCCATATGGGGGATAAGGAGTCCGGCCGAACTCCATGTTCGGCGGACTAAAAAAAAAACAAACATCAGATTGGATTTACTGTGCGGATTACAATCCACACAGTAAATAATCCCCCCCTTATCCCCCCAATCAAACACACCCTATGTGCATTAAAAGATTATGTACTTGTTGTGACCATATGGATTTACTCACATTAATAAATTATGCCATATGTGGGGATATATTTTCTGAGTACCAACACGTGGCCAAGGTGACGCCGACGTGTCAGCCGGGGTGCCACGTGTTCTGTTCATGACGCCGAGATCATCTCGGCTAGGCCAAGGCTATCTCCGAAGATATCGGAGTCCGGGATAACCGGATAAAGGACAAGAGTCCAAGAATGAAGAAGGACTTCAGCCTAGATAAGGATAAAACTCTTAGGGAGTTTATCTTTATCTATTGGAGAGTCCAAGATAAGCACTGAGCTGAAGTCCATTGAAGCTAGGCTTCTGAAGTCCATTGAAGCTAGGCTTCTATTGGGACTAGAATTGAGTTGGCTATAAAAGAGAGGCATCCCCAATGGGTCTAAGGTACGTAATTTATATTCAGAATAGTGAATTAAACACTTTTGCTATCTTTGAGAGATAACTGACTTGATCGTCGGAGTGCCCCCGGGTGGACGAACCACCGCCAGAATCTCTTCTTTCTGTTGCAGGTCGTTTAGGCTTAGTCTATTCTGCCAGTGCTCTCCAGCTAAGTACTAATTGGGCAGTGTGGTCGGAAATTGACGCACACAATTTGGCGCCATTTGTGAGAAAGAAAGGAGAATAGATGGCCAACGACGGATAGAAAGAGAATGTTGGGGACGACACTCCTGCTGGGAGTGGAAGACCTATTGACCTTGACGTCGAAGGAGACAACTGCAACGAGGAGACTCGTGATAAGAATCACGAAGGAAAGGACGTCGGCCAAGAGGGCAACGTACAGAAGAAATCAGACCGAAACGAGTACTATAACGAAAATAACCTCTAGGTATGGAAAGATAGATGCCTACGAAGGAACGAAGAGATGAAGGGGATGTTGAATAAATTGGCAGACCTGCAATCGGTCGTCAATTTCATGATGCAAAACAACATCATGCAGCCACCGTTCCCGTTGCAAGACACGGTGATTCCAGCGGTCAATGCCCAGAAGGGAGGGCAGAAAACAATCCCTGTAGCCCCTCAGCACACCAGGAGCGAAAAACACTCTCACCGGCCTTCAAGGGAGGTCGGGCGAGGAGAGTCGAGAAGGGAAGAATCTCGAAGGACACATCACACCAAGGAAGCAGACCCCAAAGAACATCGGCATGTTCAAAGGCAAGAGTTGTGCTTCAACGCAACTAATGAAGAAAGGTCGAAAAGGGCTCACAACGAAACTGAGAGTAATGCACCTAAAAGACTGAAATCAGGAGATAGTCGAGCTCCTGGGCTGTGACAACCCTCACCTCTGATTAGTGCTAATCTGTGTTTTAGCATGATAAGTAATTGATTATGGCAAAATTCTGAATTGATTGCATAAGTGTATTACCTTAATTGCATTTCTATCTGTTTGTCGTGGATTGATCTGTTCGTGTTTTAAGTTTCGAACTGCGAATTGAAGCCTTATCGGCGACCGAATCAGAAACTGATTAGTATTTTATGCTAATTAGGATTTATGTGATTTTATGGTAGCTTTAATTAAAATTCAATTTGGAATGGTTAAATTAGATTAAATAAAGTTAAATCACATTAGTTTGAGGTTATTACCAAATTGCCATTGAGTGGCCATTTCCTACAAACTTTGTTTGGACTTAATTGTTGCATTTCATATCATCTCCTCAGCCTTTTCTAGACCAAAACCGTATGAGAGAGGGAGAGTAGGAGAAAAAGGTTGAATTCACCTAGATTTTGCTTGAACTTAGAAGATTTGAAGGTTAATTGCAAAATTGAGCTTCCACACCTTGAGATTCAAGACCTAGGTAAGGAATTCATCCTCTCAATTGTGAATTTAAGTTGTTCTTGCATGATTCATGGGAAAATTAGTGATCTAAGACAAGAATTTAATTGAAGAGTTAAATTGTGAGCTAATTCATGCATGCATGTACGTATTTTTGAATTTTGAGGTTGTTCTTCATGAATTTCCACATGCATGTCCACATTTTGGTTGTAGTCCATGAACTTACCTTGATTTTGAGCTCAATCTTGCATTTGGTTATGTTTTGGAGCATTAGAATTCATTAGAAACTCTTGCATGTTATGTTCTTGTTTAGTTCATGAAAGTTTCTTTGAAATTGTGTGCAATTGTCTCACCTTTGGGCTTGATTTTACAAAATTGATCTTCAAAACATATTGTAGTATGAGTTTTCAAGTGTTTTCCAGAAAATGGGCCCAAAAGGTTGAGTTTTGATGTGTTGAATGCTTGGTTTGAGCTTGGGAGGCAAATATGGAAATTCCAGATTTTGGCTTCCACGTTCGAGCGAAGGATTCCACGCTCGAGCGACCATCTTTTGTTCAGAGCTCCGCTCAAGCGAAGGGATGCTGGCTCGAGCGTAGATTTCAAGCACTCAAATTTTTGGTGCACGCAGACGCACGCTCGAGCGACGAGACCTACGCTCGAGTGAGAACTGTGTCTCACACTCGAGCGAGCATCGAGCGAGCGTCGAGCAGAGATTTTCAGCAACCAGTACTTTTTGCATTTTTACAGACCGCTCAAGCGAGGAAGTCCACGCTCGAGCGACCCCTCTATTTTGGCACGCTCGCTCAAGCGTAGAAAGCCACGCTCGAACGAGACCCCGGTTTCAGCAAAAATTTGAAAAGTGTTTTAAAGTGCATTTTCGCATCCTCATTCCATCCTAGGCATTCCTAGGCCAAGTTTAAGGCATCTTAATGAGGATAATGTTATAGAACCACACTAAGTATAGTTAGGGGCTGAGTTATTAATCCCGAGTGTGTGTTCGTTCTGTTACTCTGTAGGGTTGGCATCTGAGGACGCTCGTTAGCTTGTCTATAGCCCAGTGCTCTGTGAGTAACAATGTTGTAAAGATATGTTCAATTATGATTATTTTTGAACAATCTACTGTACTGTTTTGCTGAAGTGAATCTGTTTACTGAATGAATGTTTGTCCTATTTTATGAATTGTACTCGTGGCATCCATAGCAACTTACTGTTACTATTACTGCTACTGTACTGTTACTGCACTGCTACTGTCACAGAGATCTCTATCGGCTCTGATACTTGGAACCAATACTATATACTGTTCTGATGGCCATCAACTGACTGTTCGGTCTGTTAAGACCTACTGTATTGTTTTGCTATTGGATGTACCACATATGACTGTTATGGTTTCTAAATGACTGATATGACTGTGTAATTACTGAAAGGGCATTTATTCTTAACCTCTTTACGCAGTTGTTATTCACTGGGCTTTAACTGACTGTTTATATTTATATGTAGGTGTCCAGGCACCGGACCGGAGCTAGGAGCGTCGTGTTAAGCTCTTGTTTTGTCAAGCCAACCATTGTGCCTCACTTTGAGGTTCCAAACCCGTCAAGCTAAGGCTGTTTTGGGGTGTTCTAGATTCACCCTTTTTGTCTCTGTTTTGTACTGACTGAATTAGTTTGATTGTACAGTTATGGTGAAGGGATCAGGTCCCTAACCTGGATGTTTTGTATATCTGTTATGTATATATGCTTTTGGTTATGAATGTGACTTCTTCATAGAAGTCTTTTTGCATTCAGATTTTCACAGCTCATTAGACATCTTTTATTTACTGTTTGGCTTCCGCCAGCCCCTTACTCTGCATTACTGTCATTACTGTCAAGCAGGCCTTCGGTAATCACGGATTATTGGTCGGTTACGATGCTAAACCCATAGGGGCGGGTTTGGGTCGTGATAGAGCGGACCAAAGAGAACTTGAGAGATTACCTCAAGAGGAAGCAACAAAATGCCGAGGTAACTTCCCCTGTTAAGCCAAGAACACCATTCTCGGTGGAGTTGGACAAATTTGAAGCCTCGAAAAGATTCAGTATGCCGAGGTTCCAGATATACGATGGTAAGTCGGACCCCAACTTTCACATCGGTTTATACCTAAACTCGATGGCATTATACACTGGGAACGAGCCGTTGCTTTGTAAGGTGTTCCCCTCATCCTTCGGGGAAATTGCATCGGATTGGTTTCACAAATTGCCAAAAGGAAGTGTGAAGTCCTGGGAAGGCCTGGCCGAGATGTTCGTGGCCAGGTTCGTGACAAACAAACTACAGCCATTAAGGGTAGACGCCCTGATGGCTCTGAGAATCAGTGAGGATGAAGGCCTTAGGGCGTACGTAAAAAGGTATTATGAGGTGTTCAACCGAATGCCCGAATGCAACCAAGAGGTGGCGGTCGTGTCTTTTAAGAACAGCCTAAAAGATGATTGTGCACTACGAAAGTCATTGGCGAAGACATTGCCAAAAAGCATGGAGGAGCTCATGGCCAAAATTGAGAAATATGCTAGAGCCGAGGAGGACACGCCAGGGATTAAGGCGACAAAGCACGAGAAAGGAAACGGCTCACCGAAGCAAGGCTGAGGTAACAACGGATCCAACAAACAAGAGATAGAACTGAGGACTGCACAGGCAGTCACAACTGTATTCCGAATCCCAATTCACAAGGTCTTGGATAAAATCTGAACCCAACCCTATTTCAGAGCACTAGCAAGGGTACTAGGAGAGTTTATGGGAAGAAGCCTTGGAAAGCATTGTGCTTACCATAATGAAGATGGGCATCTGATTCAGGGTTGCAGAGCCCTGAAGTCACACCTAGAGGACTTGGTAAGGTAAGGCCATTTGAGGGACCTTGTAGATGAGGCCAGGATGGGGGAAGAGCAGGCAAGACTGCCTTAAGCACCAGCGGCTCCACCTCCCCCAGCACAGCAACCGCAGGCAGGCGAACCTCGGGTAATTAATGTAATTCACTCGAAGGTCAACGAAAATGAAATTCGGGGGGAGACCCAGAAGGTAAAGCACTTGCAGCATGTGTACCAGGTCCGGCAGAAAAAACCTCGGGCTGAGGAGTGCCAGGGACCAATGGTGTCCTTTACTGAAGCCGACCTGGAGATGGTCCAGCATCCGCACAACAATGCCTTGGTAGTATCCCTCCAGGTTGAAGAGTGCCAAGTGAAGCGCATCCTAATCGACCAAGGCAGCTCTTGTGTCATCATGTATGTCAGGTGTTACAAGGAGCTTGGCCTTCACCTAGATGATATGGAGCAATCCAATGGCCCAATGGTCGGGTTCAATGGAACGCCGACATGGCCACTGGGAGCAGCAAGCTTGGAGGTGCAGGCTGGCACCAAGAAGATAAAGACAGAGTTCACCATAATCGACACACCCTCCCCTTACAATGCTATCTTGGGAAGGCCATGGTTGCATGCAATGGGGGCTGTTCCCTCAACATTGCACCAGCTATTACGGTTCCCAACAGAGCATGGGATAGAGGAGGTCAGAGGGGATCAGCTACAGGCAAAGAACTACTCCATGGCAGCAATGAAATCCACCTGCAGCATACGACAACCAGAAAGGGCAGAGATCGAAGACGAGGACGTGGAGGTCCTAGAGGACGTCGGTAAGGAGCTAGCCGAGAAGAGTGAAGAAGCCCTAAAGAAAATCCTCGTCCAGCAGGGAGACGAAGAACACTTCTTCCTTCTCGGCTCGGGCTTAACTGAAGAAGAGAAAAAAGAACTGGAGGCTTTCTTGAGAGCAAACATTGAAGTGTTTGCCTGGATGCCTTACGAAATGTCAGGCATTGACCTCGAGGTCACTTGCCATAAACTGAACGTAGACAGGTCAGCTAAACTTGTAATCCAACGGGCAAGAAGACTGACGTTGATGCATGTTGAGGCAGTGGAAAAAGAAGTGGACAGACTTCTGGAGGCCAAAGCCATTCGAGAGGTAAATTACCCGACATGGCTATCAAACACAGTGGTGGTAAAGAAAAAGAAAGGTAAATGGAGGGTCTGCGTGGACTTTACAAGCCTAAACAAGGCCTGTCCCAAAG
Organism: Camellia japonica; assembly: GCA_030407325.1. Lineage (NCBI taxonomy): Eukaryota > Viridiplantae > Streptophyta > Magnoliopsida > Ericales > Theaceae > Camellia > Camellia japonica. The sequence goes on from JAPPVO010000007.1 coordinate 22,785,239, forward strand.
ACAGTTTTCCTTTACCCAAGATTGACCAATTGGTGGATGCCACTTCAAGGCATAGAAGGATGAGTTTCCTGGATGCCTACAGGGGGTATCATCAAATAGCCATGTACCCTCCAGACGAGGAGAAGACTGCGTTTATCACCCCAAAGGGGCTGTATTGCTACAGAGTAATGCCTTTTGGGTTGAAAAATGCAAGAGCAACTTACCAGAGATTGGTAACCAAGATGTTCAGACACCTAATTGGCCGAACAGTGGAGATATACATCGATGACATGGTTGTGAAGACCAGGGAACCTAAGGACCATCTGAAAGACTTAAAGGCAGTCTTTGACATCCTAAAAACATATCGGCTCCGACTCAATGCATCGAAATGCGCATTTGGAGTTGGATCTGGTAAGTTCTTAAGATACTTGGTGACCAGAAGGGGCATTGAGGCCAGCCCAGATCAGATCAAGGCCATCCTAGAACTGGAAAGCCCAACATCGGCGAAGCAAGTACAGATGTTGACGGGAAGGGCTGCAGCCTTGAATAGGTTCATAAGCAGAAGTTCTGACAAGTGCAAACCCTTATTCAGCTTAGTGAAGAAGGCCACAGACTTCTTATCGACAGAAGAGTGCGAAGTCGCCTTGGCCGACTTGAAGAAGTATTTGACCACGGCTCCAGTTCTCTCAAATCCAGAACCTAGAGAGGAGCTGTTCCTATACTTAGCAGTTTCGGAATATGCGGTAAGCGCAATAGTAATCCGAGAAGAAAAAGGGGAACAAATGGTTGTTTACTATGTAAGCAAAACCCTGCCTGATGCAGAAACCAGGTATTTACCCTTGGAGAAGTTAACGCTGGCCTTAGTAATGGCTTCAAAGAAGTAGAACCATTACTTTCAAGCCCACAAAATTGTGGTGCTAACTGAACATCCATTAAAGTCTCTGTTACAGCAGGGAGATCTGACAGGCAGAATAGCCAGGTGGGCAGTGGCCTTGGGCCAGTATGATTTGGAATACAGACCCAGAACAGCAATCAAGGGCCAAGTTTTGGCCGACTTCGTGGCCGAGTTCACGCCAGGATCCATCGTACATCGGGCTCCGTTGAGCCAAGGTGAACGATTTCCAACCAAGCAAAGAGGAGCCCAGTCGAGGGCAACAGAACAAAGGAAGGAAGAAAAACTCAGGCCCTACAGTATTTACATCGGTGACTCCTTTCGACTATTTGTTGATGATAGTTCAAACCGACAAGGAGTGGGGGCAGGAGTAGTACTGGTATCTCCAGATGGACAGATACTAGAACAACCCATTCGTTTGGGGTTCAAGCCCTCAAACAATGAAGCGGAGTATGAAGCACTGATTGCAAGATTGAAACTGGCAGTAGCAGTAGAAGCAGATGAGGTGATAGTCTTCTGTGACTCTCAGCTTATAGTCAACCAGACAACAGGCGAGTTCACAGCCCGAGACGAAAGAATGTCGGCCTATGTGAAGGAGGTCGGCAAATTGATGGCCCTATTTCGAAATTTCCAACTACAGCAGATTAGCTGAGATAATAACAATCACGCCGATGCCCTAGCCAACCTGGCTAGTGCAATACAACCTGGAAAGGCAAGAACGATAATGGTTGACTACTTGTCGGGCCCGAGCATCGAACCATTAACGACAAAGCATGAAGCAATATGTATGGACATGGGACCAAGCTAGATGGACGCAATAATAGCATTCCTGAAAGAAGGAAAACTGCCAAATGATCACAAGGAAGCACACAAGATCAGATTGAAATCAGCAAGATTCAGTCTGATAGCAGAGGGACATCTCTACAGAAGATCCTTCACTGGACCCCTTTTGACGTGTGTACATCATTCACAAGTTAAAGATTTTCTGTACGAAATACATGAAGGAATATGTGGAAGCCATGCTGGGGGCAGATCACTTGCTCATAGGGCCATTACCCAAGGGTATTGGTGGCCCTACATGCAGGAGCCTATGTCAAGAAATGTGAAAAATACCAAAGGTTTGCACCTCTGATACACCAACCAGCAGCAGACCTAAACCAAGTATCCAGTCCTTGGCCGTTTGTCCAGTGGGGCATGCATCTCGTTGGAAAACTGCCCCAAGCAACTGGGCAAAGGAAGTACCTGTTGGTAGCAACAGATTACTTCACCAATTGGATAGAAGTTAAACCCCTTGCCAAGATTCGAGACGTGGATGTGAAGAGCTTCATATGGAAGAACATTATCACGAGGTTTGGGATCCCAAGAGCACTAATTGCAAACAATGGAACACAGTTTGACAGTAAGCTAATCAAGAGCTTCTGTGCAAAATTCAAAATCAAGAATTATTTTTCCACCCCAAGTTTTCCTCATAGCAATGGACAAGCAGAAGCATCCAACAAAGTCATCTTGGATGAGATTAAGAAGAGGTTGCAAGTAGCAAAGGGAAAGTGGGTAGATGAACTGCCAAGTGTACTCTAGGCATATCAGACTACGCCAAGAAGATCAACTGGGGAATCCCAATTTGCCATGGCTTATGGCACAGAAGCAGTAATTCCACTAGAGGTCGGCATCCCAGGAATCAGAACTCAGGGAGTAGAGCAGGGGACTAATGATGTATTATTAGCCCAAGATCTGGATCTGCTAGAAGAAAGAAGGGAGAGAGCTGCAATTCAGCTGGCGGCATACCAGCAGCAGCTTGCCAGGGCTTATAATAAGAAGTTCAACCCAAGAGAGTTTCAAGTCGGTGACCTCGTCTTGAGAAAAGTCGTCGGCAACAAGAAGGATCCCAGAGAGGGCAAGCTTGGCCCGAATTGGGAGGGACCCTATAGAATCATCTCGGTATTGAGCAATGGGGCATATCGGCTTGAAGATAATGAAGGCAAAGAGTTGCCAAGGCCTTGGAATACTTGCAATCTAAAATTTTTCTATCATTAGACTTTCTTGTTCTTTGTTATTTGCCGAAGTAATAAATAAAGTTTTAGCTTGATTTTTTCACACTTATGATTGATAAGATAATTGACGATATTTATGAAATACATACATAATGAGAACCCAAGTGGAACTTAAGTTCACATTAGGGGGCAAAGAGTTGGAAAATGGTTCCTGGAAAGGGAGAATTTACAAACTAAAATTAGTTTAACGCTTGTTGAAACTTGAGTTTACAAGTTGAAGTCAAACTAAGGTCATGTTTAACACTTGTTGAAATTTGTGAAAAATTTACCAGTTGAAGTTAAGCCGAGGACATGTTTAACACTTGTTGAAACTTGAGTTTACAAGTTGAAGTTAAACTAAGGTCATGTTTAACACTTGTTGAAATTTGTGAAAAATTTACAAGTTGAAGTTAAACCGAGAACATGTTTAACACTTGTTGAAATTTGTGAAAAATTTACAAGTTGAAGTTAAACCGAGAACATGTTTAAAACTTGTTGAAATTTGTGAAAAATTGACAAGTTGAAGTTAAACCAAGATCATGTTTAACACTTGTTGAAATTTGAGAAAAATTTACAAGTTGAAGTTAAACCGAGATTATGTTTAACACTTGTTGAAATTTGAGAAAAATTTACAAGTTGAAGTTAAACCGAGATCATGTTTAGCACTTGTTGAAACTGGAGTTTACAAGTTGAAATTAAACCGAAATCATGTTTAAACACTTGTTGAAACCTGAGTTTAAAAGTCGAAGCTAAACTGAGGTTACGTTTAAACACTTGTTGAAATTTGTGAAAAATTTACAAGTTAAGACCAAGGTTGTACCAAAAGAAGTACTTATGTACTTGCCGAGGCAAACCGTTGTTGTGTATAACCGAGGTATTTCACCCTGAGAAGATTACACAATCAAGGTGTACATTGAAGATATGCAAAATATTCTAAGTATAAGAGTCATACAAGAGCAGAAAAAAAGAAGGAACTTCAGCCTAAACATTGAAAAGTCACTGTTCAGAAATTACAAAAGTGGCACTTCGGCCAGATCCAAGCTTACATTGATTCAAAAAGAAAGAAAAAAGTACAAAGTATAGAAAAAAGAAGGAGAACATCAAACTAAGACTCTTCGGCGCCGCTAACAGGTTGGGTCTGGAGTTCGGAAGACTGCTGAGAAGACATCTCAGCAGCCTTCTCAGCCGCGAGCTCGACATCTATTTCTTGAAGGGTTTGGTCAAGGCTCTTGTCGGCGATAGGCACATCCGATGTCGCCTTCTCAGGGATAGCCTCTTTGGGGACCTTCTCACCCTCCTCATCCTGAGTCAAGTCCAGGACTAGCTCATTTGGAGTAGGAGACTTGGCTCCAGCAGCCTCCTTCGATTTCCTCACCAAAGCTTCCTTCTCAGACTCAGAATCGTCTTCGGATTGGCTTGGAGTAGGGAGGAATGGCAGGGGTAGGACGTTGGCATTCCTGAGGGGGGGAGTCCTCGGGGACATCAATTTTTTTTAGAGCAGGCATCTAACCAAGGGTGAAACCCTTGTTGCATGCCTGCTTCACTTATTTTTTATAATCCTCCTTGACGTCGGCCGCCCCCTCTGCGTATGCCCTCTCATCGGCAGCCTTGATCTCGGCCTCCTTTGTGGCTAGGGCATCTTGGAGTTCTTTTTGGGCCTCGGCCATCTTTGTCTCGGCCTCTTTCTTTTCAGCTGTAAGGACCTTGGCAATGGCCTCTGTAGCGTCAGCTTTCTCCTCAGCCGCATCCTAAGCTTTTACAGCTGTCTCGACTTGATCTGCCAAGGTCTTCATCTTGTCCTTGGCCCTGTTGAGGGACTTTTGTAGAGCGGCGACCTCCCTGATTTTGTCGGCCAACTCCTTCATCATCTCAAAAGCTTGCATTGAGAAGGAGTGGGCGTGCTGGATCGCCTGAAAGAGAATCAGCAGAACAAAAGTTAGTAAAATCTTCTGAGTATGAAAGAATGAAGAAAGAAAAATACCAAGTGTGGAAGACTTACTTGAACAGAGTGCTGGAGCATCAGAGCGAAGTTTTCGTACTCGCTCATCTCGGTGTTTCGGTTTAAATCGTTTGGAAGGAGCAAAGCCGTTGAGAGGGCGACACCGACTTCAAGATTAGTCGCACTGTCGCCAGCTTTGACGAGCTTGTCCTCAATGGTGATCTGGGGGGCCCAGGGGGCATCTGCTTTCATGGGCCCCGAGGTCGTGGCAAATTCAGACCTCGGCCTCTTTGACCGAGTTGATTGGGAGGGTTCGGCCTCGGCGGGCCTTTTCTCGGGGACGGAGAGGGTTTTCTCACTTGAAGCCAGTTTGGAAATTGGCAAGGTGTCCTCAGTATCAACCTGAGTCACCGTTGCCTTTGGCTGAGCCTTCTTCAGCCTTTATTTTCGGCTTTGGAGGCTAAGTTGGTGCTGGTTGAGCGTTGACGGAGGATAGGATGTCGGCCAAAAGGTCTTCAACGACTGCTTTCTTGCGGCCCATCTCAGTAGCAAAAATAGTTCGGCGTCGTCGTCAGTGTTGAGATGGTGGGATCAGCTGTGGAGCCAAGGTAGATGGTTGTTCTGCTGGATCTGAGGTTAACCCCTGATCTGGCCGAAATGATGAAGTTGTTGGTGGAGTTGTGGTGGAAAGAGGAGACTTGCTTTTCTGCTTCCTTGGGACGTCGGGAAGTACCGACTTGTAGGTTGGGATGAAGTTCAGCAGTAAAGGAGCTCTCCACTTGTAGACTGGTAAGTCCAGCAACCTCTTAAGATCCTTGCTGGGGAAGAAGAACTTGCGAAAGCCCTTTGATGGTTGTGGAAGAGCTACAAGAGAAAACTGGGGTTAGAACATATAGAAAGAACAAAGTACTGGAAACTTGAAAAAGCAAGTAAGTGTGACGCTTGGTTCTTACCATTACCCTCTACAAAAACTGTTCGGCTAAGAGGGTAGAGGTGAAGGCCCTCATCTGAAGCGAACTCCCAGTTGCCCGAGACAATGAAGTAATCATCCCCGGCTCCCTTGTTAGAGTCTGGAAGGTCGGCTACAAGCTTATATTCTGTGGACCTCGGCTTGAGGTAATAGACATAGCCTTTTTCTAGTTTCAGGCCACACATGGTGTAGCAGTACTGAATGTCGGCAAGGGTAACCCTAGCGTTCTCTTTTCTGGCTAAGGCAATAATACCATTGATAACTCGGTAGGAGTTAATGGTCAGTTACATCGGGTTGAGTTTGTAGTAGTGGAGGACTTCTCGGAAAAAGGTGTCTAGTGGAAACCTAAGTCCACATTCTGTAAAGGCGACAATAGGAAAGGGCATAAGGTTTCCATCAGGCATGATGGAGTCGTCCTCCCCAGCCAACCTCAGGTGAACGTCGGCCGGGATTTCAAACTCTTGCCTGAAGTACTCTAATTTAGTTGGGGTATCTACCCTATGCCTCCACATACCCATGACGCCGGCTTAGGGGGAAGGTGTGTGGTTTGAAAAGGAAGTGCTCTTTGAAGGTTATAGGACCTCGGCAAAACCTAAATGTGAGCTGGGGTAAGAATTTGTGGAGATTTTAAGGGGAATTCATTTCAGTTTGTCCTAAAATTTATGGGTTCTACAAGCAAATCCCAAACCTAGATCTATGGAAACAAAGATTGAAGGCATGAATCTGGAAAAGACACAGAAAACAGAAAACAAGAACGTGTTTCAGAATCAAGACCAGTGATGAACTATCAAGAACACTGTGACAAAGTGTGCACAAGGTTGTGAGGCCAAGAACAGTGGTAAAAGTGAACAGATTTGTGAGTCAAGACACGTAATTCATAAGTCAAGAACTTGAGCAAAACAGCAATGGCAACAAATAATAAGGTAAAGCTTTCTCAAAAAACTGGAAACCAAGAGGCAACAGAAGCTTACCAGAAGAGTGAAACCGGAATTGAAGACGCCGAAGTCAGGAGGCGGATACAATCAGAAGAGGACAACGAAAGCTTCACCGGAGGAGAGGAATAAAAGCAGTTACAGAGCTTGAAAATCTGGAACAATGGCGTATTCTGAAGAGAGAAGTTAGAGAGAGAAAGAGTTGGGAGCTTGGGAATAAGGATGCAAAAGTGAAGAGACGGAGAGAGAGAATTGATTTTGATCAAAACGAGGAGAATGGCGGCAAAAAAACATCAATGCGTCTAGGGCGACGTGCTTGTCAGACGGCGCACCCAGACACAAGATGACTTATAAGCGCGTGTCGGATACGGTCCAGTGGGGGACAAACGCGTGACAGAAACAGTTGATTTATTTGGCGTGACAGCTCATACGCGTGATAAGACTCTTGGAGTTCTTGGTTTAATGAAGCAAATGACCTTAGCTGGACCTGGTCGTGTGAAGTCGACGTATTATGACCTCGGTAAATAGATGATACAACAAGATAGCCGACATGCTATGCGATATGACGATATAGGTTCCATCACCTCAGGATGCCGAGGTAATGGAACCTAGGGGGCAGTTGTGGGGATATATTTTCTGAGTACCAACACGTGGCTAAGGTGATGCCGACGTGTCAGCCAGGGTGCTGCATGTCCTATTCATGACGCCGAGATCATCTCGGCTAGGCCGAGGTTATCTCCGAAGATATCGGAGTCCGGGATAAGCAGATAAATGACAAGAGTCCAAGAATGAGGAAGGACCTCAACCTGGATAAAGATAAAGCTCTTAGGGAGTTTATCTTTACCTATTGGAGAGTCCAAGATAAGCACTGAGCTGAAGTCCATTGAAGCTAGGCTTCTATTGGGACTAGGATTGAGTTGGCTATAAAAGAGAGGCACCCCCAATGGGTCTAAGGTACGCAATTTACATTCAGAATAGTGAATTAAGCACTTTTGCTATCTTTGAAAAATAACTGACTTGATCGTCGGAGTGCCCCCGGGTGGACGAACCACCGCCGGAATCTCTTCTTTCTGTTGTAGGTCGTTTGGGCTTAGTCTATTCTGCCAGTGCTCTTCAGCTAAGTACTAATTTGGCAGTGTGGTCGGAAATTGACATACACACCATATTTAAAAAATTTATTCTATTTTAAGAGTAGCCACAGCATCTTAAGACATAAAGATATAGCGATCCTCAGTATTTTGATCACATAAAGTTAAAAATTAATTTGGCATTTTATATTGCAATTATGTTTTATAAATAATTTCTCAGTCCCACAGGAAATTAGTTATTTATAAAATTTAATTGGAATAAGATAATAGATCGGGTATTAAAGAGATTGAACACTCTATACCCATAGGTATGAATTTTCTTTTCCTTGAATATTTCGGAATCCATTTAGCCTTATTATAAAGTAATAGAAAATCTAATAAAGTTTAGTGACCTCTACCCATAAGAAGGTTTAGATTTGTTACTGAATTTGACATTGGTTGATTCAGACTATAGTTATTGTTTCAAAGCATTAATAATGTTCTTGGTATTGCAGTGATTTCTATCTCTGTACTGTCTAATGAGTTTTCTCGTATTCCATTCTTGAACGGTGATAAATTTTTTGAACTGGAAGGACAAAATCCTTCTAACATTAGGGTGTATGAACCTCGATCTGGCACTCCGTGTGGATGAACCTTTTGAATGCACGGACGAGAGTGTAGACACCCCATTTTTGACCAACCTTAAGACTCAAACGTCATCGATTAAGCGCTCGATGATCACGCATGTTTGTGCTCGTTTCGAGTTTTCGGAGTTTTCGGCTGAGTGCCTTGCCTCCGGGCCTCTGAACTCCTTGTGTTTTGGCTCGGTTTGTGGACCAAGCCTTGTTGACCTTGCCTGGAGGGAAAGAGGGGTCCGTAGACCACTTTTTGTGATCGTAGACCACTTTTCCCTCTTGTAGACTAGTTGTCGGTTTCCGAAGCCTTTGGTCGCGCGCCTTGTCTCGGGACCACTTAATGTTCTCCTCTTGGCTTGGTTTTTGGACCATGCCTTGTTGCCTTGGTCTAGAGGGACACAGAGGTCTTATAGACCACTTTTTGTGGCCGTAGACCACTTTTCCCTCCCGTAGACGACTTTTGGTGCCCGTAGACTAGTTTTCAAGGTTTTCGGCTGCGTGCCTTGACCCGCGGACTTTTGTCTTGCATCCTTTTTGGTTTGTTTTTGGCACAAAACTTGTTTTCCTTGCTTGGAGGGTGGAATAGGGGTTGTAGACCAGTTTCTCTCCCTGAAAACCACTTTTCTTCCCCGCCAGCCAGTTTTCTAGCCGGCCAACTGGTCTTGGTGGTCTTTGGACCACCAAAAGTGGTCAGCAGCCATGCCACCACCTTGCTTCCTTGGTGCAAACCACCTCTCCCCCCTTGCCGACCACTTGGTGTTCTTGCAAACCACTTTTGGTGGTCGGTCGACTAGTGCATGTAGCTGGCCGACCACTTCAACTGGTCGGCAACTTTCCTGCAGTTTCCTACAGATATTTTCTTGCCAGCTGTTGGGCACATAAAACATCCTCCATACACGTGTATGGAGGGATTGCTTGAAGCCTAAAGCTTGTTCAACAAGCTTGATGCTTGATCTTCTATAAGAGGGAACCTCCTCCCTCTTGCTTTAGGTTTAGAAAAATTGCATTGAGCTATACATACACATCTATCTCTATATTTCTCCCTTTGTCTCATATTTGTGCTTGAAAGTGTAGTTTCTTCACACTTTTGCACACAAACACATAGTGAAACACCACACTCTTGTTGCTGAGGTACCTGAGGGTCTTGTTTGAACTCAAGAGTTGGTTTTTAGCTCAGAAAGTTGCTGGAGTTGCTTCCTTGAAGTGGTTCTACAAGGGTAAGTCAATAGCCCTCTTTTAAGCTTTGTGTTCATTGCTTGTTTGGCCCTATTTGTATGTTGTTTTAGGCCTAACTTTCTACTGCAAAAAGTTTTGATTTTCAGTATTTAAGATGTTTGTTTAAGGCTTTGTTGGTGTTGGGGGTGGTCTACCCCCTCTTGTGCCTTGTTTGGCCTTGTTTTGTGCTATCCTTTTAAGCTATTGGGACCACCTCTTTTGGGCCTTCTCACCACTGAAACTCAGAGGAATTTTAGTGGTGGAAAGTGTGTTTTGAGGTCCCAAATAGGAGGGGGTCATCCCCTCTCCTTGTATCTTGGATGCTTGCCTTATTGGCCTCATGTTTGAGCTTGGTTTTCTAGTATGTGTTGGCTTGTTCTCAACTTGTTTTTGGTGTCATTTTGACATGACATACCTCTGTTTTAGCTTGGTTGAGTCACCCCTTGCATGCTTTATACACTTGTAGTGTAATTCTTGCAAACTAGCCTAACATGCATCATGCTTTAGACCATCCTTCTAGCATGATTTTGGCTAAACTCTAGGAAGATTTTAATCATGTTTTGCCATGCTTAAGCTCTGTTTTAAGTCATTTTGGTCTGCATGCCTTGCTTTGTATAGCCATAGTGTATTCTAGCTCACTAGCTTTGAGTTTCCAAGTCACTAGCATGCATTGCTTGGGCTATTTGCATGATTTGGCATCATTTGTTATGTGATTTCAGTACATGTAGCATTGCCATGCCGTCACATCTTTCACTCTTTTGATGCTTTGAAGGGTTGGTTCTTTATGCCTTAAGTATGAGCCTTTATGTATGCCATCTTGCCTAGGCTTTTGGGCTGCCATATCAGTGTGTTTTGGGTGTTATTTTGCCATAATACAACTCTAATTTTTGTTGGTTTTTCCATCTCATACTTGGTTTTGGTAGGTGTAGTGTAATCATGCTCATTGGCCTAGCCTACTTGATGTTTTGGCCCTTCATGCTAACTTGTTTTGGCTTTGCTCCATGCATGTTTTAGCATCATTTTGGTATGTTCTAGGACTATTTTGGGTTGTCTTGGCTATATGGTTCATGTATTGCATAGCTATAGTGCAATTGGCCTTGCTAGCCTTGAGTTTTGAGTCTCCTAGCATGCTTTATTTGTGACATGTACATGATTTGGCATCATTTCACATGTTATTTTAGAGCATATAGCATTGCCATGTTCTCACTTCTTTCACTCTTTGAGTGCCTTTAAGGGTTGTGCATTATTGCCTTGTTTATGGACCAATGTGTATGCATGCATGCATGCCTAGACTTTTGAGCTCTCATCTCAGCATGTTTTGGTCTTTGTTTTGACCTATTTGAGCTCTGTTTATGGCTGGTTTAGTCATTTGTTCCATGTATCGCATGCCGCTTGTGTAGTCCCTCTTGGTGGCCTTGTGCCTTAGGACCTCCTAGCATGCTATGCTTATGTTGTTTGGATAATCTGGCATCATTTCATACATGATTTCAGTGCTTATAGTGTGGCTACACTCTTATATTTGTCACTCCTTGAGCACTTTTGAGAGTTGTGCTCTTATGCTTAATTGGTGAGTCAATGCATGAGCATGCATTTTCTAGCCTTTCATGCCATCTTTTAAGAGTGTTTTGGCCACTGTTTTGGCATGATTTAGGTCTGTCCATATTCGGTTTAAGTCCATTGAGCATTGTTTTGCATGCCTCTTGTGAGATGCTCTTTCCTAACTTTGATGCCTTAAGCTTATAAACTTGCCATGCATGCATTGTTTGCATGATAGAATCTTTGGCATGCCATCCTAGCATTGGTAGAATAGCATGTTGCTTGCATGTTGTTGTATTTCATTGTGTTTGCATGTTGTTACATTGCATTTTGTTTGCATGCCATTAGCATTGATAAGTTGATCATGTTGCATTGCATTGTGTTTAGATAGGGTGTTAATCCAAACACGAGAAACGAGGGACGTTTTATACTTGAAGTAATGAAACGTGCCTCATTTCTCGGTCGCCGACCCTCTTGATCATGCATGATAGAGGTTAAGGCACTTATGTGTTATTTGTGCATTCATTGAAATTGAATTGTGCAAACTTGGCTTCTCGGCCATCGTGCATTGTGATGCTCGGTTGGTGGCCCAAGAGTCGAGTACCACACTCCCTTGAGCTTAAGAAATGATAGGAAGGGTGGTCGTGCACACATATCTTGCAAATACACTGCCGTGCCCCTTCTTGTTCTCTGTTGCAGCAAACTGGAGTTGTGCAAAATTTTCTGGTCGGCCGACCAGTAAAAGTGGCTAGCCGACCACTTTTTCTGGTCTGCAGCAAATGTAAGTGGTCGACAGGTGGTCTACACCACCATTAAGTGGTCGGCAATGCTCCTGGAGGTTCCCATGATGGAGTAGAAGCTATCTGGAGCTTTTTGCAGTGTCCTGAGAACAATTGCAAACAGAGGCAAGTTGGGGCATAGCGATGGATTTTCGAACGAGGCGACCGAGCATGCATGCACTTCTCACCCCGAGGCCCCCCTTTTACCGCTTTGCTTAGCTAGCTTATACTTTGGTTTTATACTTAATTAATTAACGTGTTTAGCTGATTGATCTATGCTGTAATGTTTAATTAGCTAGTGTAGTTAGCTAATTAGCTTGTTTTGTAATAATTAGTTAACTTGTTAGTTAATTAGTTTCGTTTTGTAATAATTAGTTTAATTAGCTTAGATTAGCTAGTTAGCTTATTATTCGGACCCTCCATCAAGAGGGCACAACTGTTGTAATAAGCGTGCGTGTGTGTGATGCATGTCTTCCAACCCCACGTCTTTCTCCCTTTTATTTACCAGCTTTTGATGGCTAGTTTTAGGGCATATTTCAATTAGCATCCTTATGCTATGCATGCGTGCATCATTCATTTTGTCTTGCATGCACCGGGCTCGGCGCATCATACAAACTGCATGGTATTTCAATTCGAATTTGAATACATGTATCAAGTTGTATTCACATGCCATCTTAGAATAACCGAGCCTATCTTAGTTGCATTTTGCATGTGTTGCATTAGGCATTGTTAACATAGCTAGGATCATGCATTGATTACTAACTAGCTTTTGTTTTGGCTCGGAGTACTAAGTAAGCTTTTACGCTTTAGCATACTACATGAGATGTGTATGTTGCCATGATAGCATGCTTGCCATGAGGCTATTTGCTTAACTGATATAACTGCATGAATGTCTGTGGATGAACGTTGGATTGCTTGAATTGGAACAATTCATCAAAATACGAGTTTTAGGCCCACTTTGCGGAGTGGCAAAATCATATTTTCTAAGCCCACCTGAGGGTGGCAAATCTGCATCTTAGCCTACTTGCGAGTAGCAACTTCAAACCATTTTCAAACAAACAAACATGAGATGTTTTGTTCCAATTTAGGCGATCTAGTCTATACTTGCATGCTGTGCGCATCACATAGTAAGCTAGCTAATTAACCGGAATAAGAACGCATGTGTTTTCAAAAATAATATATCATGTTAGTAAAGGCCGATCCTTTGATCGGGCGAACGAGGGTGCTCATTGCATGACCTTCCCCTCTCGTACCCTAGCTCCCGAGTCGAGGCAACTTTGGTGATGATGGACACGTGGCCTTAGGCACGAGTCAGGGTTTCCTAAATTTCCCCAAAATAAAATATTTAGGTGGCGACTCTGAAATCTGGCAAAGCAGTCCATGTTTGGCTCTTTTTGATTAAAATCGATTTTTCAAAACGATTTGCCGGATTTGGACTCTTTGGTGATTTATCAGTCTCACATTGCACTTTGTGAGATTAGATTCAGAACCGTGACATGAGTCCGAACTGTAGTAGCTAGAACAACGATTCGCGCCCTCGCGCGCAGAGCCGGAGTTCCGGGCGGTCTACAGAGAGTTCCGCTGTAGAAAGAGTGCTTATGATAAATGGGAGCAATCTAATCGCTTAAGCCTAATGCTCATAAAGTCGCATATCAGCCAAAGCATTAGGGGCTCAATCCCACCATCTAATAAGGTCAAGAACTACATGAGGGCTATTGAAAAGCAATTTGTTGGTTCTAACAGAGCATTGGCAAGCACTCTAATGAACAAACTATCAGAAATGAAGCATAACAATTCTAGAAATTGAATCATTTTACATCCAATATTATTAACTGCAGAAAGTCGTATATTAATTAGTGTATTAACAAATTATTAGTACAAATTTTAAAGATTTTTGGTATTTATAATTTTAATAATGAGTGGGGTAAGTAATAATATCATGACATTAATTAGTACACTGTGTGAGTGATTTTCTGACCACACTGCTCTCCTTAGGAATTCAGCTATAGAACACAGGCAGAATAGATGGCACCCTGCTGTCCTGCACAGAAAGAAAAGGCTCCGGCGGTGGTTCTTCCACCCGGGGGGACTCCGACGATCAAGTCAGTATATCTCTCAAAGATAATCAAGTATTCAACTCACAAGTTTGAGTATTAAAAAACATACCTCTGACCCATGGGGGTGCCTCTCTTTTATAGTCAATACAGTTCTAGTCCCAATAGGAGCCTAACCCCAATGAACTCAGGATTACTGCTAATCCGGAACTCCCAATGGGTTTAGGACAGAACTCTCCAAGAGTTTTACCTTTATCCAAACTGAAGTCTTCTCCCAATCTAGGACTCCTGTCCTTTATCCGTTTATCCCAGATTCCGATATCTTCGGAGATAACCTCGGCAACTCTGAGATTACCTCGGCATAACTACCACGACACGTGGCACCTCGGCTGACACGTCGGCATCACCATGCCACGTGTTGGTACTCAGAAAATATATCCCCACAACTGCCCCCTAGGTTCTATTGCCTCGGCATTCTGAGGTGATGGAACCTATATTGTTCTTCTTTCTCATACGTCGGCTTAAAAACTTTCCGACCGAGGTCCTTCATTTCAGGCCGACATGTCTTCTGTCAAGAATATGAATTCAAAGGAACTCTCTTACATGTATGAGCTGTCACGCATCTTTCCTCAACCGTTTTATTTACGTGATTTCTATTGGCTCGTGCCTATGACGCGCTTGCAAGTCGTCTTTCACCTGTCCGCGCCGCCTGATGTCTGCGTTATTCCAGGCGCATTTAATGCCCTGTTTTGCCGCCGTTTCAAGTTTTTTAACAAAACTTTGTTTTTCCCTCTTTCTTTTCTTACTTTTGCATTCGATTTACTTGCTTTTCTCTCTTTCTAAACTTTCCCAAACCCGCCATTGCTCTTGCTATAAGATCTGCAACTGTCTTCATTCTGCCATTTCTGCGAAGCTTCTGATACTGTTTCAACCGTCGTCTGTCCTCGGCGAATTTCATTCCGGCCACACTTTATCTGGTAAGTAACTGACCCTTCTTTCCCAGTTCTTGATTGTTCCTGGAATTTCCTGCTTTTACTGTTCTGCTCAAGCATTCAATTTGTAAATCATTCACCTGAATGCATCTTATTTTATGATGTCGCACATGTCACGAACACTTTGCACTGTTTCACCATTGTTCTTGGCCCTCAACCCTTTGTAATCTTTGTGTGTCTGATAGCCCATTGTTTGTTCTTGAATCTGAAATTCGCCTTTGTTTTCTGCCTTTTGTATTTTTTCCAGATCTGTGCCCTTGATCTTCGTCTTCATAGTTTTAGGTTTGGGATTTGTTTATAGAGCCTTCGATTCCTAGGAAAAACTGAAACAACCCTTACCTGTAATTTCCCAAATTCGTAGCCGAGGTTCTTGCAACCCTTCTGAATTAACCCTCTTCTGAAACCTTGCCCTTTATACTTAGATTGACGCAGTGGGCATGTGGAGACATAGGGTAAACACCCCAACCAAACTTGAATTTTTTAGGCAAGAGTTCTCTATTCCTAATGACGTCCACCTTAGGCTAGCTGGGGATGATGATTCCATCATGCCTACAGACAATACAATGCCTTTCTCTGTTGTAGCTTTTGTTGAATGTGGACTTCAGCTCCCACTTAATTCCCTCTTTCGTGAAGTTCTTCACTACTACACTTTGAACCCTATGCAACTCACCATCAACTCCTATAGAACACTTAATGGTATCATAGCCTTAGCTCGGCAGGAGAATGTTAGGATCACTCTCGCCGATATCCAATACTGTTATACTATGTGTGCCCTCAACCTGAAAGAAAAGGGTTATGTGTATTACCTTAAGCCGAGGTCTACCGAATTCAAAATTGTAGCCGACCTCCCAGACTCTAACAAGGGGGCTGGAGATAATTATCTTATTGCTTCTGGAAATTGGGAGTTTGGCCCAGACGAAGATGTCCATCTCTTCCCTCTTCCTCGAACGGTTAAAGAGGGCAAGGGTAAGAGCCCAACGCCAACTACTTAGCTGTTGTGTTTTTTTTAAAGTCTTCAAAAGATTTTATCTGTTGCTAATGTTGTGTTCTTCTTTGCAGACGTTCGCAAGCCACCAAAGGGCTTCCGCCAGTCCTATTTTCCTGGAAAAGACCTGAAGAAGCTCCTGGACCTTCCGATCCAGAAGCGCAAGGCTCCACTGGTGTTGAACTTCATCCCCACCTACAAATCTACCTTGCCCGACGTTCCAAAAAGAAAGAAAAAGAGCTCATCGCTTCCTTCTGCTACCATTATACAAACCGTGTCAACATCTCGGGCTGACCAAGGATCAACTTTCGATCCAGCCGACCAACCATCCACTTCTGCCCCATACTTAGTCCCAATACCAGAAAGAAAACGTCGGCGAAGACTTGTCAAAACCGCCGAAATGGTTCGCCCAAGGCCTGTTGCGCAAGATTTGCTGGCCGACCTCCCAGTCGATGCCGACGCTGTACCAGTTCAAACGATGCCCCCACCAAAACGAAAAAGAACAAAGAAGGCTCAGCCAAAGACCAAAGCTACTGAGGCTGAGGCTGAGGCTGAAGATGCTTTGCCCATCTCACAATTGGCCGAGAGCAATAAGACTGCTTCTACTTCGGCAAAAAGGTCTGCTGAAACTCAACCAGCAGAGTCCCAGAAATCAAAGAAACCGAGGTCTTCCTCTACAACGACTTCAAAGTCCAAGGTGCCAAATGTCCCCTGGACACCTGAGATTACCCTGGAGGCTAAGCCTGTTCTTGCCAGTGACAGTGCCGACGACATCAACGTCGGCGTTGCACTAAGCACAGCCTTACTTCTCCCAGGAGATCTTGAAAAGAACGCTGAGTGCAGTGAGTACGAAAATTATGCTCTGATGCTTCAGCGTTGCTTTCAAGTAAGTGTCTTCACTTTGTATCCTCTTTCTTCATTTTTCTATACTTGTAAATTTTATACTAACTTCTGTTTTTATGCTCCTTCAGGCTGTTCAGCACGCCCACTCATTTTCTATGCAATCTTTTGAGACCAGGGAGAAGTTCTCCGAGTTGAAAAAGGAGTACTCTGCCCTTCAAAAAATTAACAAGGGTCTCCAAGCAAAAATGAAGAAATTGGAAGATCAAGCCGAGGCTGCCACCAAGGCCCAACAAATAGCCTACGAGAAGGCCGAGTCTGCTGAGGCCATTAAGAAAGTTGCTGAAGCTCAAAAGAAAGAGGCAGAAGCGAAAACTGCCCAGGCCGAAAAGGAGCTTCAGGAAGCCCTCTCCACTAAGGAAGCCGAGATCAAAGAGACCGATGAAAAGGCTTATGCCCAGGGCGTGGCCGACGTTACCGAAGACTACAAGCTTCAAGTCAGGCAGGCATGCAACAGGGGCTTCTCCCTAGGTTGGATGTCTTTGGCAAAGAAGCTCAATATTCCTGATGATTCACCATGGCGCAAGGCCGATGCTATTCCTCTGCCATTCCCTCCTCCTCCACCTCTAAGTCAAACTGGGGATGAAGATGAATCCGAGTCTGAAGCCGAAGATGAGGATAAAGATGATGATGATGCTCTGGTAAGGAAGCCCAAAGATACCAATGAGACCAAGTTTCCTCCTCAGGATGATGAATTCCTTGACTTGACTAATGAGGAAGATGAGGAGGTCATTAAAGAGGCTACTCCTGAACAAGCATTATCTGATGTCCCGTTGGTTGAAAAAAGTCTTGATCAAACAGTCGCAGAAATTGACACCGAGATTGCGGCAGAAAAAGACGTCGAGGTTGTGGAAAAGGATGCCGAGGTCGTGGCAGAAAAAGATTCCGAGGTGGTTCTCCCAGAGTCCTTTGAGGTCCTAGCCTAGCCATCTGTTGATGTTTGAAGAATCTTAAATGTCTTTTGTACTTTTTTTTTTTTTTGTACTTTTGTTTTCTGAACAATGTAAGCTTCCTCTTTATGGCCGATGCGCCTTTCTTTGTCACTTGTGAACATTTAACTTTGCTAGGCCATAGTGCCTTTATTATATACAACTGAACTGTTTTTCTCTGAATGCTTTAGTCTTTAATTTCTCTTCATTGCTTCTGTGGTTCTATACTTAGAATATTTTGCGATTTACATAATTCTTCCTTTGCACAATCTTCTCGGGGTTACATACCTCGGGTATAATAACTGCAAATTTTACTTCGGCAAGATTGACCTGCAATCTTTTCATAAATTTCAACAAGTATAAAACATATACTATTCAATGTTAACTTTGCAGACTTTTCTCAAGTTTCAACGAGTGTTTAAACAGCAATCTCAATCTGTCCTATTTGTAAATTGCTACAAATTTCAACAAGGACAATATATACAGTAAACTTTTCTCAAGTTAGAATAAGTATTAAACAATGATCTACTTGTAAATTGCTGCAAATTTCAACAAGGGTTTACACAATTATATTTACCTTAACCTGTAAATTGCTGTAAATTTCAACAGATGATCATATGTCGGCTTAACTTTAACTTGTAAATTGCTACAAATTTCAACAAGTGTTAAACATTCTTTGGTTTATCCAACCAGTAGATTGCTATAATCTGTAAGCAATAACCTCGGCTTCACTTCGACTTGTAAATTGCTACAAATTTCAACAAGCGAGGAAAAATATCTCCTTAACTTCAACTTGTAAATTGCTACAAATTTCAACAAGTGAATTAAGGAACCATCTCGGCTTACTTTAACTTGTAAATTGCTACAAATTTCAACAAGTGGTAAGCTTTGTATCGGTTGACCAACTTGTAAATTGCTACAAATTTCAACAAGTGGTAGACTTTGTATCGGTCTGACCAACTTGTAAATTGCTACAAATTTCAACAAGTGGTAGACTTTGTATCGGTCTGACCAACTTGTAAATTGCTACAAATTTCAACAAGTGGTAGACTTTGTCTTCTCTGTGCCCCCAATGTGAACTTAAGTTCCACTTGGGTTCTCATTTTTTGTCTTCCAGAAACAATGTTAAGTATCTTAATCAATCATATGTGCTTGAAGAATTCTGAAAAGATTTTATTGATGACATCGGCCAAAAATAATGAACATCTCAATGATAGAAAAATTTCAAATTACAAGTGTTCCAGGGTCTTGGTA
The DNA here is from genome assembly GCA_030407325.1 of Camellia japonica. Classification (NCBI taxonomy): domain Eukaryota; kingdom Viridiplantae; phylum Streptophyta; class Magnoliopsida; order Ericales; family Theaceae; genus Camellia; species Camellia japonica. The sequence continues at coordinate 22,804,327 of JAPPVO010000007.1, forward strand.
ATGCTTTGCCCTCATTGTCTTCAAGCCGATAAGCTCCATTGCCTAACACCGAAGTAATTCTGTAAGGTCCTTCCCAGTTTGGGCCAAGCTTGCCCTCTCTGGGATCTTTCTTGTTGCCGACGACTTTTCTCAAACTAGGTCGCCGACTTGAAAGTCTCTTGGGTTGACCTTCTTGTTGTAAGCTCTGGCAAGCTGTTGCTGGTATACTGCAAGCTGAATTGCAGCCTTCTCTCTTCGCTCTTCTAGAAGATCCAGATCTCGGGCTAGGAGTATGTCATTGTCCCATTCTCAACTCCCTGGGTTCGGATCCCTGGAATGCCGACTTCCAGTGGAATTACTGCTTCTGTGCCATAGGCCATGGCAAAGGGGGATTCCCCCGTTGATCTCCTCGGCGTAGTCCGATATGCCCAAAGTACGTTGGGCAATTCGTCTACCCACTTCCTTTTGCTGCCTGCAGCCTCTTCTTTATTCCATCCAAAATTACTTTGTTGGATGCTTCGCTTGCCCATTACTTTGGGGGAAACTTGGTGTTGAAAAGTAATTCTTGATCTTGAATTTTGCACAGAAGTTCTTGATAAGTTTGCTGTCAAACTGCGTTCCGTTGTCGGCAACGATGGCTCTAGGGATGCCGAATCTGGTGATAATGTTTTTCCATATGAAATTCTTGACGTCCACATCTCGGATTTTGGCAAGAGGTTCTGCCTCTATCCACTTTGTGAAGTAATCTGTTGCTACCAGCAAGTATTTTCTCTGCCCAGTTGCTTGGGGGAGTTGTCCAACCAGATCCATGCCCCATTGGGCAAACGGCCAAGGGCTGGATACTGGGTTCAGGTCAGCAGCTGGCTGATGAATCAAAGGTGCGAACCTTTGGCATTGTTCGCACTTCTTCACGTATGCTTCTGCATCTTTTTGCATGTAGGGCCACCAATACCCCTGGGTAATGGCCCTATGGGCTAATGATCTGCCCCCAATGTGGCTTCCACAAATCCCTTCATGAATTTCATATAAAAAATCTTCAACTTGTAAAGGATGTACGCACCTTAAAAGGGTCCAGTGAAGGACCTTCTGTAGAGATGTCCGTCCGCAGTTAGGCTGAATCTTGCCGACTTCAATCTGACTTTGTGCGCCTCCTTGCGGTCTTCTGGCAGCTTTCCTTCTTTCAGGAATGCCACAATTGCATCCATCCAGCTTGGCCCCATGTCCACACACATTCTCTTGCTTTGCGTTCTGTGGTTCTATGCTCGGGCCCGACATGTAGTCGATCATAATTGTTCTTGTCTTTCCAGTCTGCATTGAACTTGCCAGGTTGGCCAACGCGTCGGCGTGGCTGTTATCATCTCGGCTTACTTGAAGAAGTCGGCAGTTCTGAAATAACTCGGCCAATCTGATAACCTCTTTTGCATATGCCGACATCCTCTCGTCTCTGGCTGTAAATTCTCCTGTTGATTGGTTAACAATTAACTGTGAATCACAAAAAACTATTACCTCATCTACTTCTGCTGCTGCTGCCAGTTTTAGTCCTGCAATTAATGCCTCGTATTCTGCTTCATTGTTTGAGGCCTTAAACCCCAAACGGATGGATTGTTCTATTATTTCTCCATCTGGGAATATCAGCAGCACTCCTGCCCCCGCTCCTTGTCGGTTTGAACTTCCATCGACAAACAGTCTGAATGAGTCGCCGATGTAGATGCTGCAGGGTCTGAGCTTTTCCTTCCTTTGCCTTGGCCTTTGGCTGGGATTCTCCCTGCTTGCTGGGACCTCGTTCATCTTGGCTCACGGAGCCCGATGTTGATGGACTCAGGTGTGAACTCTGCCACGAAGTCGGCCAGAACCTGGCCCTTAATCGCTGTTCTGGGCCTGAACTCCAAGTCATACTGGCCCAAGGCCACTGCCCACCTTGCAATTCTTCCTGTTAAGTCTCCTTGTTGCAACAAGGACTTCAGTGGGTGCTCTGTAAGTATTACAATCTTGTGTGCTTGGAAGTAGTGGTTCAACTTTTTTGAGGCCATTACTAAGGCCAGCATTAACTTTTCTAGCGGTAATACCTTTTTCTGCGTCGGCCAAGGTTTTACTTACATAATAGACAGCCTTCTGTTCTCCCTGCTCTTCTCGGATTAACACTGCACTTACTGCGTGTTCTGACACAGCTAAGTACAGAAACAACTCCTCCCCAGGTTCAGGTGTTGAGAGGACTGGGGCCGTGGTCAGATACTTTTTCAGGTCGGCCAAAGCGGCCTCACATTCTTCAGTCCATAGGAAGTCTGCGGTCTTTTTTACCAGGTTGAAGAAGGGTTTACACTTGTCTGAACTTCGGCTTATGAACCTGTTTAGGGCTGCGGCCCTGCCAGTGAGCATTTGAACCTGTTTTGCCGATGTTGGGCTCTGTAGATCTAGGATGGCCTTGATCTGATCTGGGCTGGCCTCTATTCCCCTTCTTGTTACCAGGTACCTAGAAACTTACCAGATCCAACTCCAAACGCGCATTTAGATGCGTTGAGTCGGAGCCGATATGTTTTGAGTATTTCAAATACCTTTTCAGGTCGGCAAGATGACTCTTAGGCTCCTTGGTCTTCACGACCATGTCATCGATGTAGACTTCTACTGTTTGGCCTATCAGGTGCTTGAACATTTTGGTTACCAGCCTTTGGTAGGTTGCTCCTGCGTTCTTCAGCCCAAAAGGCATCACCCTGTAACAGTACAGGCCTTTTGGGGTGATGAACGCTGTCTTCTCCTCGTCTGGGGGGTACATGGCTATCTGGTGGTACCCCCTGTAAGCATCCAGGAAGCTCATCCTTCCATGTCCAGATGTGGCGTCTACATTGATCAATTTTGGCAGAGGAAAGCTGTTTGGGACAGGCTTTATTTAGGCTTGTAAAATCTACGCAAACCCTCCATTTACCGTTTTTCTTCTTTACCACCACAGTGTTTGATAGCCATGTTGGATAATTGACTTCTCTGATGGCCTTGGCTTAGAGTTTGTCTACTTCTTCCTCCACAGCTTCAACGTGCATCAACGTCGGTCTTCTAGCTCGTTGTATTACAGGTTTTGCCGACCTGTCGACGTTCAGTCTGTGGCATGTGACCTCGGGGTCAATGCCAGGCATCTCATAAGGTGTCCAGGCGAACACCTCTATGTTTGTTCTTAAAAAAGCTTCCAGTTCTCTCTCTTCTTCTTCGGCTAAGCCTGAGCCGAGAAGAAAGAAGCGTTCTTCGTCGCCCTCCTGGACGAGGATTTTCTTTAGTGATTCCTCACTCTTTTCGGCCGGCTCCTTGCCGACATCATCTAGGACCTCCATGTCCTCATCTTCAATCTCTGCCTTTGCTGGTTCTCGAACATTGCAGGTAGTCTTCATTGCTGCCATGGAGCAATTTTTGGCCTGTAGCTGGTCTCCTCTGACTTCTTCAATCCCATGTTCTGTTGGGAACCGCAATAGTTGATGCAACGTTGAGGGAACTGCCCCCATTGCATGCAACCATGGCCTTCCCAATATGATGTTGTAAGGAGAAGGTGTATCAATCACGTGAATTCTGTCCTGATTTTTAGTGCCGGCTTGTACTAAGTTTTGTAGCCCAGTGGCCACGTCGGCGTTCCATTGAAGCCGACCATCGGGCCATTCGATTGCTCCATGTCGTCTGGGTGAAGGCTAACTCCTTGCTGATTTTTAAAGCCATTAGCGCGTCCACCCTTAATGGCTGTAGTTTGTTTGTTATGAACCTGGCCACAAACATCTCGGCCAGGCCTTCCCATGTCTTCACGCTTCCCTTTGGTAATTTATGGAACCAATCTGATGCAATCTCCCCAAATGACGAGGGGAACACTTTGCAGAGTAGTGGCTCGTTTCCACTGTACAACGCCATTGAGTTCAAAAATAGTCCAACGTGGAAGTTAGGGTCTGACTTACCATCGTATATTTGAAACCTCGCCATGCTGAATCTTTTTGGTGCTTCAAATTTGTCCAGTTCTACCGAGAACGGTGTCCTCGGATTGACGAGTGAGGTTACCTCGGCTTCAGCGTTCTGTTCCTTCCTCTTGAGGTAGTTTCTTAAGTCTTCTTTACTCCTCCCCGGAGCTCGGCTGTCTTTGGACTTCAGTCTTCGGCACACTACTCTCGGCCTCGTGATGGGCCCGTTTCGATCTTTCTCCTTGGGTTGTGTCAAAGCAGAGCGCCTGCTTTTGAACATGCCGATGTTCTCTGGGTTCCTGATCCTTCGTTTGATACGTTCTCTGGGACTTCTCTTGTCTTGGCTCCTCTCGTCTGACCTCCCCGGAGGGTGGGTGAGAGTGCCTTTTGCTCCTGGAGTGTTGTGGTGCTTCAGGAATTATTTTCCTTCCTCCCTTCTGGGTATTAACTGCTGGAATTGGCGTGTCCTGCAACGGGTATGGTGGCTGCATGACATTGTTTTGCATCATGAAGTTGACGACCGACTGTAGGTCAGCCAACTTGTTTGCCAGTTCTTTTACTTCGTCATCCCTCCGTAGGCACCTATCCCTCCATACCTGGAGGTTGTCTTCATTGTAGTATCTGCCCTGGTCTGTTTTCTTCGAAGTGTCGCCCTCCTGGACGACGTCCTTTCCCCCGTGTCCTGGCCACGGGCCTCTTCGTTATGGTTGTCTCCTTCGGCGTCAAGGTTGATAGGCCTGCCACTCCCAGCGGGAGCGTCGTCCCCAACCTTTTCGTTTGTGCGTCGCTGGCCATCTATTCGTCTTTCTTTCCCACAGACGGCGCCAAATTGTGTGAGTGATTTTCTGACCACACTGCTCTCCTTAGGAATTCAGCTGTAGAACACAGGCAGAATAGATGGCACCCTGCTGTCCTGCACAGAAAGAAAAGGCTCCGGCGGTGGTTCTTCCACCCGGGGGGACTCCGACGATCAAGTCAGTATATCTCTCAAAGATAATCAAGTATTCAACTCACAAGTTTGAGTATTAAAAAACATACCTCTGACCCATGGGGGTGCCTCTCTTTTATAGTCAATACAGTCCTAGTCCCAATAGGAGCCTAACCCCAATGACTCAGGATTACTGCTAATCCGGAACTCCCAATGGGTTTAGGACAGAACTCTCCAAGAGTTTTACCTTTATCCAAACTGAAGTCTTCTCCCAATCTAGGACTCCTTCCTTTATCTGTTTATCCCGGATTTCGATATCTTCGGAGATAACCTCGGCAACTCCGAGATTCCTCGGCATAAACTACCACGACACGTGGCACCTCGGCTGACACGTCGGCATCACCATGCCACGTGTTGGTACTCAGAAAATATATCCCCACATACACTAATTAATATATCAATTACTTACAAATATGTCCATTTATTTTTTCAACCTAACACGTACATTTTTCATTTATTAGAAACAAATATTTGTGTAATATATTTGTATCACAAAAAAGCAACGTTGGCGGTGGTGGTGTACTAACTATCACGGTATTCATTACAACTTTTTTTTTTTGTAAGGGCACTTTGGTCATTTTGTATAACACAATCATTTCAAATACATTTTTCAATACAAAATTCCAAAAAAGTTTTCTCATCTTTTCAAACACAAAAACTAAAATAATTTATTAAAATAGTCAAATAATCAAAAAACTTAAAAATAGCCACTTCTCAAACACCCACTATGTATGCAAGCTCAACCCCAATCTAACTTGACTGATTCTAGAGTGTTTTGGGAAAATGGTTAAAAGTTGTTTTTTGAATTTTTTTTTTTTTTGTGAGAAAGAAAAGTGGGTTAAAAGTTGAAAAGTGACTTTTAACCCTTTTCGCAAAATGAGCCTCTATGCCCACCCCTTTATACACAATTAAACATGACGAAAAAGTCATTCAGCATCAACAAAATTTAAAACTAAACATTCGTATAAGAAAAATGCTTTGTAACTCAAAAAGGGAGGGGTTTGAATGACTCGAATTGGTGTTTACTGGATGACCGGCTGGACAATCACCTGGACGATTGGGTGAAACACTTATCTATCACAGTTGCCACTTTGTCGACCGTGACTGCCAGTTTTCTCGCAGAACAACCAACCAAACGATCGACAAGATGAATTTCAAGTCATTCGGACTAAGCAAAAATTCAAATTAAGCACCAGTCTTACTTGTATAAAACTCATCACTATATATATATATATAATTCACGCAAATATATTGTTTCAAATAATGTTAGAGATGATAAAACCACCAAAACTGAATAATTTATATATGCATTATGAAATTTGATGACAGTTAACCATAAAGCATTGAATGATATGTAAGCCGCCCTGTGCTTTCCAAAACATTCCGACATTCCAACCACTATAATTCCCAACCTTCGACTTCTCAACTGTATTATCCAAACATTAATTCAGTTTTGTCACTTTATTAAGTTCAAAGGGATTCGATTGTGTCCAGTTGTACAGTCCAATTAGACTGTCCAGCTCGGCTCATTTAGGGCCCATTTTGAATCTGTTTCAATGATTCAAATCATTTAATGTGTAGAATTCATCGAGTATTTCATTCTTATAAAAAGTCACGTTAATCAACTATTGATAGTCACTTGATCAATTCACATTTCTGTCAATAGTTTTTACAAAAATCATATTTACCGGTAACAGAAATGTAAACTGATCAAATGGCTATCGATATCTGATTAACATGATTTTTTGCAGGGATGAAGTATTCGATAAGTTCTACACATTGAACAGTTCGGATTATCGATTTGAGCTCTGTTGAGGGGTCACGAAGGCCCAAAAATATAGTCTAGTCCGATTAAGAGTGAAGACAAGCCTAGGCCAAGTTAAAAATTCCTCAAACCAAAAAAAAAAAAAAAAATCTCAGCGTAGTTGTAATTTTATCAAAATTCATCTTCCTCGTTTAATCATCGAAATCGAATCCTAGACAAAACCATGACTTTTGATTGTGACCTAGAGGTTTTATTTCTTCGACTAAAATAATCATGTGTTTTTTTTATTTTTTATTTTTAATTCTTTTACTTTTGTGAAAAAAAAAAAAAAAGTGTTAGTAAATAAAATGTGAATAACAACATCCTTTTATATTTATCTATCTGTTCTGTTATAATATGTAAACATCTGAGTTGGTCTTGACAAAAAAATATGTCATAATTTTAATTTCTAAAGTATCCTTACAAGAATTACATAATTCCGTCTGCATTTAATTATTTAATAAGTTACAATTCTAAATTTAGGAGGTCAATACTTTCCTTTCTCTTGTAAGTATCCAAATCAAAGCCTCATACAATTAAATAAAATTTAAATTCAGATCAAAATTTATGACTTATAATAGCACATCCATTGAATGTGCACACACTGCTAATGTATATATACACACAAAGAAATAATATGGTTTTCGGTTATTCTTTGGGGAAAAATAACTGAATCATCAAATAATTGATTTACCTATGATATTTGAGATCATAAATACTAATCAAATGGGGAATGGAGTAAATAAAAAGAAAAGAAAAAAGAGAATACTTCTGTGCAGAACTGAACGGTGCTCTTGGGTGGCACCCACTATATGTCTTAGATGATTTGTTCTGGTGAATTTTATTTATTTTTAGATTTTTCATAAAAAAATAAAATAATTTTGATAATTTTATCTATGTGATTTCGTATTATTTTTTTTTTAAAGGCACACGGTTCATAAATTTAAATTTTATTTGATTAAAAGTTCAGGTGTTCAAATATTTTATTCAAAAGGATAAGCTCAACCAAAATAACTAAAATACCTTTCCTTATATATATCACTGGCGGCCGGACACACACAATGTGTGTGTAAACTCATTTAGAGTTATAATATGAAATTCACATTTTTTTTCTTCTAATAATGCACATATAAATCATATGTATAACTATCACTACAACAATTTACATTTTTGGTGACTAAACTTTTTTTAGTCGCCAAAAGTTATAGAATAGGCAACTAAAAATTACATTGGTCACCGTTGAATATGGTTTTTAGCTACTAATTTTTTTTGTAGCTGTATCTTAATTATTAGCAACTAAAAAAAAATTAGTCGCTAAATATGTCACAATAGGCGACTAAATATTTTTTTAGTCGGCATTAGATCATGTTTTAGGTGCTAAAATTTTTGTTAGTCGTGGTATACTAGTTTTTGGCTACTGAAATAAATTTAGTCGCCAAAAAGCTAGCACAATGTTTGCTATTGAACTTGGCGACCAAAGTTTTGGTCGGCAAATATTCATTTTCGGTGACTAAAATTTTTTTAGTCGTTGTAAGGTAATTTTTGCCTACTAAAATAATTTAGTCACTAAATAAAAAGTATAAATTTTACTTTTATCTTTGGTGACAAAAAATTTGGTTAGGGAATATTTTTTTTCGGTGTCCAAAATACCTTTAGTCACCAAAATGGTTACCTTTGGCGAATAAAATATTAGTCACTGTTAGTTAAATGTTTGGCTACTAAATAAATTAGTCATTATAAATTAGCCTTTGGTGACAAATAACAGGTTTAGTCGCTAAAGGTATATAAAATTTTAGTGGGAAACATTAAAAATTGGCGCTCAATTCTTCTTAATATTTTCGAAAACAGAGGTTCTTTTCTTCTCTCTTGCTCTCTCACACACTCACAGAACCAGTCACCATCAGACCTCACTTCACTGTAGTCGCTCACCACCATTGCTTACCATAAGTCGTACATTGCCACCGCCACCGCCACCGCCACCGCCACCGCCACCGCCGCAATACAAACAAGTTCTCTCTCTCTCTCTCTCTCTCTCTCTCTCTCTCTCTCTCTCTCTTTTTTCTTATTTCTCCATCAATGTCTACACTACCTACACCCAAACAAAAGCCTATAGTCACTTGCTCTCCCTCTTCTCATAGACTTACCATCCCTACTAACAGTCACTGCCGCTAACCATTGCGACTCTCGCTACCGTCGGTCACCATCGCAGCTCCTCCCTCTCATCCACATTCAGGTTTTTCTTTCTCTCTATGCCTCTCTCTCTCTTTCTCTCTCTCCCTTCTCTCACCATTGTGGATCTAGGGTTTGATTTTATTTTTGATGTTGTAGGATTTTGATAAAATCATTTTCGGGTTTTACTCTTTTTCTACATTTGAAGCAGATATGAGCTCCAAGTTGTGCTTAATTCCACACTTTTGTTGCTCCAAGTGGTAAATTCGATCATTGTGTACATTATGACTCATGATCTGCATTATGCTCCATTGTTCCATACAATAAATAAAATGGAGAGTACAATTCCGATTTGATTATGAGATATATTTAGAAGTTTTGTTAAGTGCCAGTCAGGCTCTTTGCCTCTCTCTCTCTCTCTCTATATATATATACTCTGCTTTTCTGAGATCTGATTTACCTTAAAATATTGCTTGTCAATGGTGATTTGATACATACTATTTCTATATATATATATGTATTTGTAGTTCGGTGGTTACACTGGCTCTGAAGATATACATAAACACGCAATCACAAGCCCCTAATTTTTTTCTTTCTGTTGATTAAGCTCAAACTGTAAGCCTCTTCAATCTCTCCATATATTCATTCATTTAGGGATCATATCTAGTACTTTGAATGAATGGCTGAAATGTACTGATTTTAATTTGTTTTTCTTCATTGTCTAGTTTTAATTTGAAAAATTGAGTTCGTTTCACTTTCGAATTCGTGCTCTTCTCGAGCATATTTAGAGCAAGTTTGAAGTTTTTTTGTAATTTATCTCAGATTTTCTTTTGTAATTTTCTTTTTCATTTGCTGTGAAATTTAGGGTTTTTTTTTTTGGATTGTTGCTAGATTGAAATAAAGGTGTTGTGATTGGAGAAAAGAGAGAGAGAAGATGACTGAGAGCAAGAGGTTTCAGCTCGGGACCATTGGCGTGCTGAGTCTATTAGTGGTTTTGTCAGTTTCAGTTGTGATCTACAATAAGGCCCTTATACCACATTAGGTTTTAATTTTGGTGGGGTGCTTACAATCAATTGCTTACATTATGTTTTCTATATATTTTTCTTTATTGTATTTACTATAAATTCAATGAAGTGCACCATATGAGAACTGTATATTCCAAAGCTATAACTAAACCATTCAGTGGGGGAGCTATGTAACCAATATATGAAGTACATGCAAAATTCTCAAACAAAGGGTTCAATTGTGCTATTGACCAATACCCAAAAAAAAAAAAAAAAAAAAAAAAAAAAAAAAAAAAAAAAAAAACAGAGAGAGGGAAAATTACTGAAAAGTCCTACTAATTTTGATTTTGATTTATAACAAATACTTAGTTTCACTTAGAAGATTAGGAGATAAGAATCAATTTTTAAATTTTAACAATTTGTAATGAATATTTTGTTGCGGATCGGGGGCACACCAGGGAACACAAACAAGCAATAACACACAAGATTTAACGTGGTTCGGCAAGTCGCCTACGTCCACGGGCAGCGGATTCACTATATTGATAGAAATGGAACAATTACAAGCTCTCAGAATGTTCTCTCTCTCTCTATCACTCTAAGTCTCACTTCTGCTGTGTTTTTCCCTCTGCCTCAACCTCTCTATATATACATATCAGAGGGAGGAGGTGATTGGCCATCACCTACTCCATTCCACTCTCTAGTCTCTAATGGGGTGGGTGAAATGGAGCTTCCATTTGGGTAGTGGAAGGATAGTGCTGCACTCATGGTTGGTGCTGCACTCACAATCCTTGGTGGAGTTGCCTAGTGCTGCACGCACAATCCTTGCCAATTTACAACAAATCTCCACCTTGGCGAGGATTCTCTAATCCAACATAGTGATCGATCAACACTGCCTTGCACCCGAAGGTGCTCAGTTCCGAGAGATGTTGACCAAGTCCAAACAATGTTGGAACTTGATCCCAGAAACTACCTTTGTGAGCATATCGGCCGGATTATCTGCAGTACCAATCTTTTGAAGCAGAATATCCCCTTCATTCACAATTTCTCGGATGAAATGGAAACGGACGTCAATGTGCTTGGTGCGGGAATGATGAACCTGGTTCTTTGCCAAACAAATGGCACTCTGACTGTCACAATACACCTCAACGTGCTTCTGAACAAGTCCCAAGTCTTCAATCAACCCGTGTAGCCAAATAGCTTCTTTAAAGGCTTCTGTCACTGCCATGTACTCTGCCTCTGTAGTAGACAAAGCCACCGTTGACTGAAGCGTTGACCTCCAACTTACCGGCCCTTTAGCAAGCGTAAATAAATACCCTGTTGTTGACCGGCGTTTGTCTAAGTCACCAGCATAATCTGAGTCCACATAACCTTTCAAATTCTGCCCGAGTCGGTTATCTCTCTCGAACTTCAATCCCAGATTGACTGTGCCATGTATGTACCTTAGGATCCACTTCACTGCCTGCCAGTGATCTTTTCCTGGATCATGCATATACCTGCTTACCATACTCACAGCATGCGAGATGTCAGGCCTTGTACAAACCATAGCATACATTAATGCACCAACTGCATTTGCATATGGAACCTGTGCCATATGCTTCCGTTCTTCTTCTGTGCGTGGAGACATCGAAGCACTAAGCTTGAAATGAGGGGCCAATGGTGTACTTACAGTTTTGGTTTTCCCATTTATGCCAAATCTGTCTAACACCTTTTTCAGATACTGGGTTTGTGTCAGACAAACCGTGCCCTTCTTCCTGTCTCTCTTGATCTCCATGCCAAGAATTTTCTTTGCTTCTCCCAAATCCTTCATTTCAAACTCCCTTGCTAACTGTGCCTTGAGTTTGTCAATCTCCACCTTGCTCTTAGATGCAATTAGCATATCATCTACATATAAGAGCAAGTAGATGAAGGAACCATCGGGAAGCTTACGGAAATATACACAATGATCAAATTGACTTCTTGTGTATTCTTTCTCTATCATGAACCGATCAAATCGCTTGTACCACTGTCTCGGGGATTGCTTCAACCCGTACAACGATTTGTTCAGCTTACAGGCCCAATTCTCTTTTCCAGCAATTTTGAAGCCATCTGGCTGGGACATGTATATCTCCTCTTCAAGATCTCCATGTAAGAAAGCAGTTTTGACGTCGAGTTGGGCGAGCTCGAGATCAAACTGTGCAACCAAAGCTAACAGGATGCGAATAGACGTGTGCTTCACAACAGGTGAGAATACCTCATTGTAGTCTATTCCTTCCTTCTGAGCATAGCCTTTAGCTACCAATCTAGCTTTGAATCTGATGTTGTTGCCTGGAATGCCTTCTTTCTTGGTGTAAACCCACTTACACCCAATTGCTTTCTTGCCTTTTGGAAGTTGCACCAACTCCCAAGTCTGGTTCTTGTGAAGTGAACCGATCTCTTCATCCATAGCCTCCTTCCATTTGACACTTTCTGGATGCTGCACGGCTTCTTTGAAAGTGCACGGAACATTGTCTTCAATGATTGGAAGTGCATAGGCTACCATATCGGTCATCCAACTGGGTTGCTTAGTAACCCTTTTACCTTTCCTGATTGCAATGGGTTCTGATTGTTGCGGAGCCTCTGGATCTTCATCTGAACTCTCTTCAGAGCTATCTTCTGAGACTTCTTCAGGATGGTTGATTGGCTGACTAGTCTTTGATGGAGTCTCAAACTCCACCTGCACTGACTTCTTCAATGCTTCAACATTCTGTTGAGGATCTGGTTGCTTCAACATTGCAGACTCATCAAAGGTAACATCTCTTCTGATGAGAACTTTCTTTGATTCAGGGCACCACAATCTGTATCCCTTAACACCGTCACCGAAGCCCAAGAAGATGGCTTTCTTGGCTCTTGGATCCAACTTAGATTCTGTAACATGAAAATATGCTGGACATCCAAAGATACGTAACTGATCATAATCAGTAACTGGGACTCCTGACCATACCTCCATGGGAGTCTTCCCATTGCTGCAGTAGGTAGTCTGTTGACTAGATGACGAGCATAGTTCAATGCCTCGCCCCAAACATGCCTTGCTCATCCAGACTGTGACAGCATACACCGGACTTTCTCCACCAAAGTGCGGTTCATGCGTTCTGCAACTCCATTTTGCTGCGGTGTTCCAGGAACTGTGAAATGTCTCACTATCCCTGCATTCTGGCAAACCTCAAAGAAGGGATCTGATGTGTATTCTCCACCATTGTCAGATCTGAGCTTCTTGATCCGTCTGCCTGTCTGGGTCTCAATCATCTTCTTCCACGTAAGAAAGATGTCTAAGACTTCATCTTTGTGCTTCATTGTATAAATCCAAACTCTTCTGGAGAAATCATCAATGAACGACACAAAGTAGTGTTTACCTCCCAACGAAGCATTCTTGGAAGGACCCCATACGTCGGTGTGGACGTAGTCTAGAATCCCTTTGGTACGGTGAATTGCAGTACCAAACTTGATTCTTGTTTGCTTGCCCAATACACAATGCTCGCAGAACTCAAGCTTCCCTGTCTTGGCGCCTTTCAACAGGCCTTGCTTTACCAACCCTTGTAAAGCCTTCTCACCGACATGCCCTAGGCGCATGTGCCAAAGTTTGGAAGTGTCTGATGCATCATCTTCTGAGCTGGAACTGGTGGAGACAGCCACTTTCCCTGTGACTGTAGAGCCGTCTAGGAAATATAAATTTCCCTGTCGAGTACCCTTCATTGCAACCAATGCTCCTCGAACAACTTTGAGGACTCCACCTTCCATGGTTACTCTGTAACCTTTGGAGTCTAAAACTCCCACTGAGATGAGATTCTTGGTTAGATCTGGTACATACCGTACATCTTCAAGAATTCTGATTGTTCCATCATGGATCTTCAGTTTGATTGTTCCAATCCCCTTTGTCTGGCAAGCTTGGTCGTTGCCCATCAGCACAACTCCTCCATCGAACTCTCGTAAGCTCGAGAACCACTGCTTGTTCGGACACATATGGAATGAACACCCGGAATCGATAATCCATTCATCAGACTGGCCGTATGATGAAACTGTGAAGGCACCTCCTTCATCATTATCTCCATCTCGTGCAATATTCACCTTCTCTTCTGTCTTGTCTTTATTTGGACAATCTTTTGCCCAATGCCCTTTCTGGCGACAAGCAGCACACTCGTCTTTTGCAAGACGTCTTTTGTCTGAAGCTTTCCCCCTGGATTTTGAGCGAGACTTTCCTCGCCCTGCATTTCTTCTGTTATTTGTTCTGCCTCTGACTGTCAAAGCCTCGGATGTTGAGTCCCTGTTTGCAGACTTGTCTTTCCTTCTGAACTCATTGTTCACCAAGGCGTTTGCAACATCAACATACTTGATCTTCTCTTTACCGTACAGTAAAGTAGTAGTGAGATGATCATACGAGTCAGGCAAGGAATTTAACAATAACAGTGCTTTGTCTTCGTCACCAACGTGATCATCCAAATTCTTCAAGTCCGTAATAATTTTGTTGAAGTTATTTAGGTGTTCGTTCATCGAAATACCTTTAATGTAGTCGAAACGAAACAACCTCTTCCTCAAGTAGAGCCGGTTCTCAATGCTCTTTGTCATGAACTTATCTTCCAGCGCCTTCCAAAGCTTCTTCGCAATATTATTCTGTGAAGGCGTACTTCTCCTCTTTCGCTAGGCAAAGTCGGATGGAACTGCAGGCCAGGAGATTCACCCTCTCCCATTCTATCTCGTCCAGGTCATCTGGTTTGTCTCCCAGAGTGAAGTGCAGGTTCATCTGGACAAGCATATCCTTAACTTCGCATCTCCACATGCCGAAGTTGCTGCTTCCATCGAACTTCTCTACCTCGAACTTGGCATGGGACACCGGGGTCCAATGCCTAGAAGTGCTTGTACTCGCTGGATTACTTACGGACTCGGTTGATCTAGATTCTGCCATTTTGTTTTTAGAAACTTCAATTCAAAAAAACTGACCGTACAGATGTGTCCGGAATACTCCAAATAGTTGGGAAGCACTATTGGATCGTAAAAAACGGATTCCGAATGCCTCAGATCAAGCCAAAATATTTTGAACACCTCTGATTCAAAAACTAACCGTACGGATGTGTCCGGAATATCCCAAATAGTTGGAAAACACTATTGGATTGTCGAAAACGGACTCCGAATGGCTCTGATCTGGCAAAAACAGTTTGCACGGTTCAGATCTGCAGAATCTGGTGCGCTGAGATGCACCGGATAATCCGGTCAACGGCTGGTCAACGGCTCGGTCAACGGCGCAGGCGGCGCGGTCAACGGAGGATCGGCGGCGGTCAACGGGGCTCGGCGCGGTCAAGGGCTCGGTCAACGGTCAACGGCGGCGCAGTCAACGGCTGGTTGGCTTGGTCAGCGGCTCTGCTGACGTGGCGATGACACGTGTCGTACACGTGGGCTGACGTGGCGTGACGTGGAGATGACGTGGACGACGTGGCTCGTCTTCTTCCTGAAGAGCGCGTGTGGGCGCGTGTTAGCGCGTGGGATGACGCTCCGACCGGCAACCGGCGCGTGGTAGCGCGTGCCGAGAGTGTGATTCACTCTCTTCCTTCAGAGAGCTTCAATGTTAACTTGCAGACTTTTCTCAAGTTTCAACGAGTGTTTAAACAGCAATCTCAATCTGTTCTATTTGTAAATTGCTACAAATTTCAACAAGGATCAATATATACGGTAAACTTTTCTCAAGTTAGAATAAGTATTAAACAATGATCTACTTATAAATTGCTACAAATTTCAATAAGGGTTTACACAATTATATTTACCTTAACTTGTAAATTGCTGTAAATTTCAACAGATGATCATAAGTCGGCTTAACTTTAACTTGTAAATTGCTACAAATTTCAACAAGTGTTAAACATCTTCTTTGGTTTATCCAACCAGTAGATTGCTATAAATCTGTAAGCAATAACCTCGGCTTCACTTCGACTTGTAAATTGCTACAAATTTCAACAAGCGAGGAGAAACATATATCTCGACTTAACTTCAACTTGTAAATTGCTACAAATTTCAACAAGTGAAATTAAGGAACCATCTCGGCTTACTTTTAACTTGTAAATTGCTACAAATTTCAACAAGCGGTAAGCTTTGTATCGGTTTGACCAACTTGTAAATTGCTGCAAATTTCAACAAGTGGTAGACTTTGTATCGGTCTGACCAACTTGTAAATTGCTACAAATTTCAACAAGTGGTAGACTTTGTATCGGTCTGACCAACTTGTAAATTGCTACAAATTTCAACAAGTGGTAGACTTTGTCTTCTCTGTGCCCCCAATGTGAACTTAAGTTCCACTTGGGTTCTCATTTTTTGTCTTCTAGAAACAATGTTAAGTACTTAATCAATCATATGTGCTTGAAGAATTCTGAAAAGATTTTATTGATGACATCGGCCAAAAATAATGAACATCTCAATGATAGAAAAATTTCAAATTACAAGTGTTCCAGGGTCTTGGTAATGCTTTGCCCTCATTGTCTTCAAGCCGATAAGCTCCATTGCCTAACACCGAAGTAATTCTGTAAGGTCCTTCCCAGTTTGGGCCAAGCTTGCCCTCTCTGGGATCTTTCTTGTTGCCGACGACTTTTCTCAAAACTAGGTCGCCGACTTGAAAGTCTCTTGGGTTGACCTTCTTGTTGTAAGCTCTGGCAAGCTGTTGCTGGTATACTGCAAGCTGAATTGCAGCCTTCTCTCTTCGCTCTTCTAGAAGATCCAGATCTCGGGCTAGGAGTATGTCATTTGTCCCATTCTCAACTCCCTGGGTTCGGATCCCTGGAATGCCGACTTCCAGTGGAATTACTGCTTCTGTGCCATAGGCCATGGCAAATGGGGATTCCCCCGTTGATCTCCTCGGTGTAGTCTGATATGCCCAAAGTACGTTGGGCAATTCGTCTACCCACTTCCTTTTTGCTGCCTGCAGCCTCTTCTTTATTCCATCCAAAATTACTTTGTTGGATGCTTCCGCTTGCCCATTACTTTGGGGGAAACTTGGTGTTGAAAAGTAATTCTTGATCTTGAATTTTGCACAGAAGTTCTTGATAAGTTTGCTATCAAACTGCGTTCCGTTGTCTGCAACGATGGCTCTAGGGATGCCGAATCTGGTGATAATGTTTTTCCATATGAAATTCTTGACGTCCACATCTCGGATTTTGGCAAGAGGTTCTGCCTCTATCCACTTTGTGAAGTAATCTGTTGCTACCAGCAAGTATTTTCTCTGCCCAGTTGCTTGGGGGAGTTGTCCAACCAGATCCATGCCCCATTGGGCAAACGGCCAAGGGCTGGATACTGGGTTCAGGTCAGCAGCTGGCTGATGAATCAAAGGTGCGAACCTTTGGCATTGTTCGCACTTCTTCACGTATGCTTCTACATCTTTTTGCATGTAGGGCCACCAATACCCCTGGGTAATGGCCCTATGGGCTAATGATCTGCCCCCAATGTGGCTTCCACAAATCCCTTTATGAATTTCATATAAAAAATCTTCAACTTGTAAAGGATGTACGCACCTTAAAAGTGGTCCAGTGAAGGACCTTCTGTAGAGATGTCCGTCTGCAGTTAGGCTGAATCTTGCCGACTTCAATCTGACTTTGTGCGCCTCCTTGCGGTCTTCTGGCAGCTTTCCTTCTTTCAGGAATGCCACAATTGCATCTATCCAGCTTGGCCCCATGTCCACACACATTGTCTCTTGTTTGGCGTTCTGTGGTTCTATGCTCGGGCCCGACATGTAGTCGATCATAATTGTTCTTGTCTTTCCAGTCTGCATTGAAGTTGTCAGGTTGGCCAACACGTCGGCGTGGCTGTTATCATCTCGGCTTACTTGAAGAAGTCGGAAATTTTGAAACAAGGCTGCCAATCTGATGACCTCTTTTGCATATGCCGACATCCTTGCGTCCCTGGCTGCAAACTCTCCTGTTGTCTAGTTAACAATTAATTGTGAATCACAAAAAACTATTACCTCGTCTGTTTCTGCTGCTGCTGCCAGCTTTAGTCCTGCAATTAATGCCTCGTATTCTGCCTCATTGTTTGAGGCCTTGAATCCCAAACGGATGGATTGTTCTATTATTTCTCCATTTGGGGATATCAGCAGCACTCCTGCCCCAGCTCCTTGTCGGTTTGAACTTCCATCGACAAACAGTCTGAATGAGTCGCCGATGTAGATGCTGCAGGGTCTGAGCTTTTCCTTCCTTTGTGCCTTGGCCTTTGGCTGGGATTCTCCCTGCTTGCTGGGATCTCGTTCATCTTGGCTCATCGGAGCCCGATGTTTGATGGACTTAGGTGTGAACTCTGCTACGAAGTCGGCCAGAACATGGCCCTTAATCGCTGTTCTGGGCCTGAACTCCAAGTCATACTGGCCCAAGGCCACTGCCCACCTTGCAATTCTTCCTGTTAAGTCTCCTTGTTGCAACAAGGACTTCAGTGGGTGCTCTGTAAGTATTACAATCTTGTGTGCTTGGAAGTAGTGGTTCAACTTTTTTGAGGCCATTACTAAGGCCAGCATTAACTTTTCTAGCGGTAAATACCTTTTTTCTGCGTCGGCCAAGGTTTTACTTACATAATAGACAGCCTTCTGTTCTCCCTGCTCTTCTTGGATTAACACTGCACTTACTGCGTGTTCTGACACAGCTAAGTACAGAAACAACTCCTCCCCAGGTTCAGGTGTTGAGAGGACTGGGGCCGTGGTCAGATACTTTTTCAGGTCGGCCAAAGTGGCCTCACATTCTTCAGTCCATAGGAAGTCTGCGGTCTTTTTTACCAGGTTGAAGAAGGGTTTACACTTGTCTGAACTTCGGCTTATGAACCTGTTTAAGGCTGCGGCCCTGCCAGTGAGCATTTGAACCTGTTTTGCCGATGTTGGGCTCTGTAGATCTAGGATGGCCTTGATCTGATCTGGGCTGGCCTCTATTCCCCTTCTTGTTACCAGGTATCCTAGAAACTTACCGGATCCAACTTCGAATGCGCATTTAGATGCGTTGAGTCGGAGCCGATATGTTTTGAGTATTTCAAATACCTTTTTCAGGTCGGCAAGATGACTCTTAGGCTCCTTGGTCTTCACGACCATGTCATCGATGTAGACTTCTACTGTTTGGCCTATCAGGTGCTTGAACATTTTGGTTACCAGCCTTTGGTAGGTTGCGCCTACGTTCTTCAGCCCAAAAGGCATCACCCGTAACAGTACAGGCCTTTTGGGGTGATGAACGCTGTCTTCTCCTCGTCTGGGGGTACATGGCTATCTGGTGGTACCCCCTGTAGGCGTCCAGGAAGCTCATCCTTCCATGTCCAGATGTGGCGTCTACTAATTGATCAATTTTGGGCAGAGGAAAGCTGTTTTGGGACAGGCTTTATTTAGGCTTGTAAAATCTACGCAAACCCTCCATTTACCGTTTTTCTTCTTTACCACCACAGTGTTTGATAGCCATGTTGGATAATTGACTTCTCTGATGGCCTTGGCTTCTAGGAGTTTGTCTACTTCTTCCTCCACAGCTTCGACGTGCATCAACGTCAGTCTTCTAGCTCGTTGTATTACAGGTTTTGCCGACCTGTCGACGTTCAGTCTGTGGCATGTGACCTCGGGGTCAATGCCAAGCATCTCATAAGGTGTCCAGGCGAACACCTCTATGTTTGTTCTTAAAAAATCTTCCAGTTCTCTCTCTTCTTCTTCAGCTAAGCCTGAGCCAAGAAGAAAGAAGCGTTCTTCGTCGCCCTCCTAGACGAGGATTTTCTTTAGTGATTCCTCACTCTTTTCGGCCGGCTCCTTGCCGACATCATCTAGGACCTCCATGTCCTCATCTTCAATCTCTGCCTTTGCTGGTTCTCGAACATTGCAGGTAGTCTTCATTGCTGCCATGGAGCAATTTTTGGCCTGTAGCTGGTCTCCTCTGACTTCTTCAATCCCATGTTCTGTTGGGAACCGCAATAGTTGATGCAACGTTGAGGGAACTGCCCCCATTGCATGTAACCACGGCCTTCCCATATGATGTTGTAAGGAGAAGGTGTATCAATCACGGTGAATTCTATCCTGATCTTTTTAGTGCCAGCTTGTACTTCTAAGTTTGTAGCACCCAGTGGCCACGTCGGCGTTCCATTGAAGCCGACCATCGGGCCATTCGATTGCTCCATGTCGTCTGGGTGAAGGCCTAACTCCTTGCTGATTTTTAAAGCCATTAGCGCGTCCACCCTTAATGGCTGTAGTTTGTTTGTTATGAACCTGGCCACAAACATCTCGGCCAGGCCTTCCCATGTCTTCACGCTTCCCTTTGGTAATTTATGGAACCAATCTGATGCAATCTCCCAAATGACGAGGGGAACACTTTGCAGAGTAGTGGCTCGTTTCCACTGTACAACGCCATTGAGTTCAAAAATAGTCCAACGTGGAAGTTAGGGTCTGACTTACCATCGTATATTTGAAACCTCGCCATGCTGAATCTTTTTGGTGCTTCAAATTTGTCCAGTTCTACCGAGAACGGTGTCCTCGGATTGACGAGTGAGGTTACCTCGGCTTCAGCGTTCTGTTCCTTCCTCTTGAGGTAGTTTCTTAAGTCTTCTTTACTCCTCCCCGGAGCTCGGCTGTCTTTGGACTTCAGTCTCTTCGGCACACTACTCTCGGCCTCGTGATGGGCCCGTTTCGATCTTTCTCCATGGGTTGTGTCAAAGCAGAGCGCCTGCTTTTGAACATGCCGATGTTCTCTGGGTTCCTGATCCTTCGTTTGATACGTTCTCTGGGACTTCTCTTGTCTTGGCTCCTCTCGTCTGACCTCCCCGGAGGGTGGGTGAGAGTGTCTTTTGCTCCTGGAGTGTTGTGGTGCTTCAGGAATTATTTTCCTTCCTCCCTTCTGGGTATTAACTGCTGGAATTGGCGTGTCCTGCAACGGGTATGGTGGCTGCATGACATTGTTTTGCATCATGAAGTTGACGACCGACTGTAGGTCAGCCAACTTGTTTGCCAGTTCTTTTACTTCGTCATCCCTCCGTAGGCACCTATCCCTCCATACCTGGAGGTTGCCTTCATTGTAGTATCTGCCCTGGTCTGTTTTCTTCGAAGTGTCGCCCTCCTGGACGACGTCCTTTCCCCCGTGTCCCTGGCCACGGGCCTCTTCGTTATGGTTGTCTCCTTCGGCGTCAAGGTTGATAGGCCTGCCACTCCCAGCGGGAGCGTCGTCCCAACCTTTTCGTTTGTGCGTCGCTGGCCATCTATTCGCTCTTCCCACACGGCGCCAAATTGTGTGAGTGATTTCTGACCACACTGCTCTCCTTAGGAATTCACTGTAGAACACAGCAGATAGGAGATGCATGCCTGCTGTCCTGCACAGAAAGAAAAGGCTCCGGCGGTGGTTCTTCCACCCGGGGGGACTCCGACGATCAAGTCAGTATATCTCTCAAAGATAATCAAGTATTCAACTCACAAGTTTGAGTATTAAAAAACATACCTCTGACCCATGGGGTGCCTCTCTTTTATAGTCAATACAGTCCTAGTCCCAATAGGAGCCTAACCCCAATGACTCAGGATTACTGCTAATCCGGAACTCCCAATGGGTTTAGGACAGAACTCTCCAAGAGTTTTACCTTTATCCAAACTGAAGTCTTCTCCCAATCTAGGACTCCTGTCCTTTATCTGTTTATCCCGGATTTCGATATCTTCGGAGATAACCTCGGCAACTCCGAGATTACCTCGGCATAACTACCACGACACGTGGCACCTCGGCTGACACGTCGGCATCACCATGCCACGTGTTGGTACTCAGAAAATATATCCCCACATACACTAATTAATATATCAATTACTTACAAATATGTCCATTTATTTTTTCAACCTAACACGTACATTTTTCATTTATTAGAAACAAATATTTGTGTAATATATTTGTATCACAAAAAAGCAACGTTGGCGGTGGTGGTGTACTAACTATCACGGTATTCATTACAACTTTTTTTTTTGTAAGGGCACTTTGGTCATTTTGTATAACACAATCATTTCAAATACATTTTTCAATACAAAATTCCAAAAAAGTTTTTCTCATCTTTTCAAACACAAAAACTAAAATAATTTATTAAAATAGTCAAATAATCAAAAAACTTAAAAAATAGCCACTTCTCAAACACCCACTATGTATGCAAGCTCAACCCCAATCTAACTTGACTGATTCTAGAGTGTTTTGGGAAAATGGTTAAAAGTTGTTTTTTGAATTTTTTTTTTTTTTGTGAGAAAGAAAAGTGGGTTAAAAGTTGAAAAGTGACTTTTAACCCTTTTCGCAAAATGAGCCTCTATGCCCACCCCTTTATACACAATTAAACATGACGAAAAAGTCATTCAGCATCAACAAAATTTAAAAAAACATTCGTATAAGAAAAATGCTTTGTAACTCAAAAAGGGAGGGGTTTGAATGACTCGAATTGGTGTTTACTGGATGACCGGCTGGACAATCACCTGGACGATTGGGTGAAACACTTATCTATCACAGTTGCCACTTTGTCGACCGTGACTGCCAGTTTTCTCGCAGAACAACCAACCAAACGATCGACAAGATGAATTTCAAGTCATTCGGACTAAGCAAAAATTCAAATTAAGCACCAGTCTTACTTGTATAAAACTCATCACTATATATATATATATATCACGCAAATATATTGTTTCAAATAATGTTAGAGATGATAAAACCACCAAACTGAATAATTTATATATGCATTATGAAATTTGATGACAGTTAACCATAAAGCATTGAATGATATGTAAGCCGCCCTGTGCTTTTCCAAAACATTCCGACATTCCAACCACTATAATTCCCAACCTTCGACTTCTCAACTGTATTATCCAAACATTAATTCAGTTTTGTCACTTTATTAAGTTCAAAGGGATTCGATTGTGTCCAGTTGTACAGTCCAATTAGACTGTCCAGCTCGGCTCATTTAGGGCCCATTTTGAATCTGTTTCAATGATTCAAATCATTTAATGTGTAGAATTCATCGAGTATTTCATTCTTATAAAAAGTCACGTTAATCAACTATTGATAGTCACTTGATCAATTCACATTTCTGTCAATAGTTTTTACAAAAATCATATTTACCGGTAACAGAAATGTAAACTGATCAAATGGCTATCGATATCTGATTAACATGATTTTTTGCAGGGATGAAGTATTCGATAAGTTCTACACATTGAACAGTTCGGATTATCGATTTGAGCTCTGTTGAGGGGTCACGAAGGCCCAAAAATATAGTCTAGTCCGATTAAGAGTGAAGACAAGCCTAGGCCAAGTTAAAAATTCCTCAAACCAAAAAAAAAAAAAAAAAATCTCAGCGTAGTTGTAATTTTATCAAAATTCATCTTCCTCGTTTAATCATCGAAATCGAATCCTAGACAAAACCATGACTTTTGATTGTGACCTAGAGGTTTTATTTTCTTCGACTAAAATAATCATGTGTTTTTTTTATTTTTTATTTTTAATTCTTTTACTTTTGTGAAAAAAAAAAAAAAGTGTTAGTAAATAAAATGTGAATAACAACATCCTTTTATATTTATCTATCTGTTCTGTTATAATATGTAAACATCTGAGTTGGTCTTGACAAAAAAATATGTCATAATTTTAATTTCTAAAGTATCCTTACAAGAATTACATAATTCCGTCTGCATTTAATTATTTAATAAGTTACAATTCTAAATTTAGGAGGTCAATACTTTCCTTTCTCTTGTAAGTATCCAAATCAAAGCCTCATACAATTAAATAAAATTTAAATTCAGATCAAAATTTATGACTTATAATAGCACATCCATTGAATGTGCACACACTGCTAATGTATATATACACACAAAGAAATAATATGGTTTTCGGTTATTCTTTGGGGAAAAATAACTGAATCATCAAATAATTGATTTACCTATGATATTTGAGATCATAAATACTAATCAAATGGGGAATGGAGTAAATAAAAAGAAAAGAAAAAAGAGAATACTTCTGTGCAGAACTGAACGGTGCTCTTGGGTGGCACCCACTATATGTCTTAGATGATTTGTTCTGGTGAATTTTATTTATTTTTAGATTTTTCATAAAAAAATAAAATAATTTTGATAATTTTATCTATGTGATTTCGTATTTATTTTTTTTTTAAAGGCACACGGTTCATAAATTTAAATTTTATTTGATTAAAAGTTCAGGTGTTCAAATATTTTATTCAAAAGGATAAGCTCAACCAAAATAACTAAAATACCTTTCCTTATATATATCACTGGCGGCCGGACACACACAATGTGTGTGTAAACTCATTTAGAGTTATAATATGAAATTCACATTTTTTTCTTCTAATAATGCACATATAAATCATATGTATAACTATCACTACAACAATTTACATTTTTGGTGACTAAACTTTTTTAGTCGCCAAAAGTTATAGAATAGGCAACTAAAAATTACATTGGTCACCGTTGAATATGGTTTTTAGCTACTAATTTTTTTGTAGCTGTATCTTAATTATTAGCAACTAAAAAAAAATTAGTCGCTAAATATGTCACAATAGGCGACTAAATATTTTTTTAGTCGGCATTAGATCATGTTTTAGGTGCTAAAATTTTTGTTAGTCGTGGTATACTAGTTTTTGGCTACTGAAATAAATTTAGTCGCCAAAAAGCTAGCACAATGTTTGCTATTGAACTTGGCGACCAAAGTTTTGGTCGGCAAATATTCATATTTCGGTGACTAAAATTTTTTTAGTCGTTGTAAGGTAATTTTTGCCTACTAAAATAATTTAGTCACTAAATAAAAAGTATAAATTTACTTTATCTTTGGTGACAAAAATTTGGTTAGGGAATATTTTTTTCGGTGTCCAAAAATACCTTTAGTCACAAATGGTTACCTTTGGCGAATAAATATTAGTCACTGTTAGTTAAATGTTTGGCTACTAAATAAATTAGTCATTATAAATTAGCCTTTGGTGACAAATAACAGTTTAGTCGCTAAGGTATATAAAATTTTAGTGGGAAACATTAAAAATTGGCGCTCAATTCTTCTTAATATTTTCGAAAACAGAGGTTCTTTTCTTCTCTCTTGCTCTCTCACACACTCACAGAACCAGTCCACCATCAGACCTCACTTCACTGTAGTCGCTCACCACCACCATTGCTTACCATAAGTCGTACATTGCCACCGCCACCGCCACCGCCACCCACCCGCCACCTCCACCGCCGCCGCAATACAAACAAGTTCTCTCTCTCTCCTCTCTCTCTCTCTCTCTCTCTCTCATCTCTCCTCTCTCTCTCTCTCTCTCTTTTTCTTATTTCTCCATCAATGTCTATCACCTACCTACACCCAAACAAAGCCTATAGTCACTTGCTCTCCCTCTCTCATAGACTTACCATCCCTACTAACAGTCCACTGCCGCTAACCATTGCGACTCTCGCTACCGTCGGTCACCATCGCAGCTCCTCCCTCTCATCCACATTCAGGTTTTTCTTTCTCTCTATGCCTCTCTCTCTCTTTCTCTCTTTCTCCTCTCTCTCTCACCATTGTGGATCTAGGGTTTGATTTTATTTTTTGATGTTGTAGGATTTTGATAAAATCATTTTCGGGTTTTACTCTTTTTCTACATTTGAAGCAGATATGAGCTCCAAGTTGTGCTTAATTCCACACTTTTGTTGCTCCAAGTGGTAAATTCGATCATTGTGTACATTATGACTCATGATCTGCATTATGCTCCATTGTTCCATACAATAAATAAAATGGAGAGTACAATTCCGATTTGATTATGAGATATATTTAGAAGTTTTGTTAAGTGCCAGTCAGGCTCTTGCCTCTCTCTCTCTCTCTCTATATATATATACTCTCTTTTCTGAGATCTGATTTACCTTAAAATATTGCTTGTCAATGTGATTGATACATACTATTTCTATATATATATATGTTTTGTAGTTCGGTGGTTACAACTGGCTCTGAAGATATACATAAACACGCAATCACAAGCCCTAATTTTTTTCTTTCTGTTGATTAAGCTCAAACTGTAAGCCTCTTCAATCTCTCCATATATTCATTCATTTAGGGATCATATCTAGTACTTTGAATGAATGGCTGAAATGTACTGATTTTAATTTGTTTTTCTTCATTGTCTAGTTTTAATTTGAAAAATTGAGTTCGTTTCACTTTCGAATTCGTGCTCTTCTCGAGCATATTTAGAGCAAGTTATGAAGTTTTTTTGTAATTTATCTCAGATTTTCTTTTGTAATTTTCTTTTTCATTTGCTGTGAAATTTAGGCTTTTTTTTTGGATCGTTGCTAGATTGAAATAAAGGTGTTGTGATTGGAGAAAAGAGAGAGAGAAGATGACTGAGAGCAAGAGGTTTCAACTCGGGATCGTTGGCGTGCTGAGCCTATCAGTGATTTCGTCAGTTTCAATTGTGATCTGCAATAAGGCCCTTATTACCATATTAGGTTTTAATTTTGGTGAGTTGCTTACAATCAATTGTTTACATTATGTTTTCTATATATTTTTCTTTATTGTATTTACTATAAATTCAATGAAGTGCACCATATGAGAATTGTATATTCCAAAGCTATAACTAAACCATTCAGTAGGGGAGCTATGTAACCAATATATGAAGTACATGCAAAATTCTCAAACAAAGGGTTCAATTGTGCTATTGACCAATACCCAAAAAAAAAAAAAAAAAAAAAAAAAAAAAAAAAAAAAAAAAACAGAGAGAGGGAAAATTACTGAAAAGTCCTACTAATTTTGATTTTGATTTATAACAAAATACTTAGTTTCACTTAGAAGATTAGGAGATAAGAATCATTTTTAAATTTTAACAATTGGTAATGAATTTTTGTTGCGGATCGGGGCACACCAGGAACACAAACAAGCAATAACACACAAGATTTAACGTGGTTCGGCAAGTCGCCTACGTCCACGGCAGCGGATTCACTATATTGATAGAAATGGAACAATTACAAGCTCTCAGAATGTTCTCTCTCTCTCTATCACTCTAAGTCTCACTTCTGCTGTGTTTTTCCCTCTACCTCAACCTCTCTATATATACATATCAGAGGGAGGAGGTGATTGGCCATCACCTACTCCATTCCACTCTCTAGTCTCTAATGGGGTGGGTGAAATGGAGCTTCCATTTGGGTAGTGGAAGGATAGTGCTGCACTCATGGTTGGTGCTGCACTCACAATCCTTGGTGGAGTTGCCTAGTGCTGCACGCACAATCCTTGCCAATTTACAACAAATCTCCACCTTGGCGAGGATTCTCTAATCCAACATAGTGATCGATCAACACTGCCTTGCACCCGAAGGTGCTCAGTTCCGAGAGATGTTGACCAAGTCCAAACAATGTTGGAACTTGATCCCAGAAACTACCTTTGTGAGCATATCGGCTGGATTATCTGCAGTACCAATCTTTTGAAGCAGAATATCCCCTTCATTCACAATTTCTCGGATGAAATGGAAACGGACGTCAATGTGCTTGGTGCGGGAATGATGAACCTGGTTCTTTGCCAAACAAATGGCACTCTGACTGTCACAATACACCTCAACGTGCTTCTGAACAAGTCCCAAGTCTTCAATCAACCCGTGTAGCCAAATAGCTTCTTTAAAGGCTTCTGTCACTGCCATGTACTCTGCCTCTGTAGTTAGACAAAGCCACCGTTGACTGAAGCGTTGACCTCCAACTTACCGGCCCTTTAGCAAGCGTAAATAAATACCCTGTTGTTGACCGGCGTTTGTCTAAGTCACCAGCATAATCTGAGTCCACATAACCTTTCAAATTCTGCCCGAGTCGGTTATCTCTCTCGAACTTCAATCCCAGATTGACTGTGCCATGTATGTACCTTAGGATCCACTTCACTGCCTGCCAGTGATCTTTTCCTGGATCATGCATATACCTGCTTACCATACTCACAGCATGTGAGATGTCAGGCCTTTGTACAAACCATAGCATACATTAATGCACCAACTGCATTTGCATATGGAACCTGTGCCATATGCTTCCGTTCTTCTTCTGTGCGTGGACATCGAAGCACTAAGCTTGAAATGAGGGGCCAATGGTGTACTTACAGTTTTGGTTTTCCCATTTATGCCAAATCTGTCTAACACCTTTTTCAGATACTGGGTTTTGTGTCAAACAAACCGTGCCCTTCTTCCTGTCTCTCTTGATCTCCATGCCAAGAATTTTCTTTGCTTCTCCCAAATCCTTCATTTCAAACTCCCTTGCTACTGTGCCTTGAGTTTGTCAATCTCCACCTTGCTCTTAGATGCAATTAGCATATCATCTACATATAAGAGCAAGTAGATGAAGGAACCATTGGGAAGCTTACGGAAATATACACAATGATCAAATTGACTTCTTGTGTATTCTTTCTCTATCATGAACCGATCAAATCGCTTGTACCACTGTCTTGGGGATTGCTTCAAACCCGTACAACGATTTGTTCACTTACAGGCCCAATTCTCTTTTCCAGCAATTTTGAAGCCATCTGGCTGGGACATGTATATCTCCTCTTCAAGATCTCCATGTAAGAAAGCAGTTTTGACGTCGAGTTGGGCGAGCTCGAGATCAAACTGTGCAACCCAAAGCTAACAGGAAATGCGAATAGACGTGTGCTTCACAACAGGTGAGAATACCTCATTGTAGTCTATTCCTTCCTTCTGAGCATAGCCTTTAGCTACCAATCTAGCTTGAATCTGATGTTGTTGCCTGGAATGCCTTCTTTCTTGGTGTAAACCCACTTACACCCAATTGCTTTCTTGCCTTTTGGAAGTTGCACCAACTCCCAAGTCTGGTTCTTGTGAAGTGAACCGATCTCTTCATCCATAGCCTCCTTCCATTTGACACTTTCTGGATGTTGCACACCGTTGCTTCTTTTAAAGTGCACGGAACATTGTCTTCAATGATTGGAAGTGCATAGGCTACCATATCGGTCATCCAACTGGGTTGCTTAGTAACCCTTTTACCTTTCCTGATTGCAATGGGTTCTGATTGTTGCGGAGCCTCTGAATCTTCATCTGAACTCTCTTCAGAGCTATCTTCTGAGACTTCTTCAGGATGGTTGATTGGCTGACTAGTCTTTGATGGAGTCTCAAACTCCACCTGCACTGACTTCTTCAATGCTTCAACATTCTGTTGAGGATCTGGTTGCTTCAACATTGCAGACTCATCAAAGGTAACATCTCTTCTGATGAGAACTTTCTTTGATTCAGGGCACCACAATCTGTATCCCTTAACACCGTCACCGAAGCCCAAGAAGATGGCTTTCTTGGCTCTTGGATCCAACTTAGATTCTGTAACATGAAAATATGCTGGACATCCAAAGATACGTAACTGATCATAATCAGTAACTGGGACTCCTGACCATACCTCCATGGGAGTCTTCCCATTCAGTGCTGCAGTAGGTAGTCTGTTGACTAGATGACGAGCATAGTTCAATGCCTCGCCCCAAAACATCTTGCTCAATCCAGACTGTGACAGCATACACCGGACTTTCTCCACCAAAGTGCGGTTCATGCGTTCTGCAACTCCATTTTGCTGCGGTGTTCCAGGAACTGTGAAATGTCTCACTATCCCTGCATTCTGGCAAACCTCAAAGAAGGGATCTGATGTGTATTCTCCACCATTGTCAGATCTGAGCTTCTTGATCCGTCTGCCTGTCTGGGTCTCAATCATCTTCTTCCACGTAAGAAAGATGTCTAAGACTTCATCTTTGTGCTTCATTGTATAAATCCAAACTCTTCTGGAGAAATCATCAATGAACGACACAAAGTAGTGTTTACCTCCCAACGAAGCATTCTTGGAAGGACCCCATACGTCGGTGTGGACGTAGTCTAGAATCCCTTTGGTACGGTGAATTGCAGTACCAAACTTGATTCTTGTTTGCTTGCCCAATACACAATGCTTGCAGAACTCAAGCTTCCCTGTCTTGGCGCCTTTCAACAGGCCTTGCTTTACTAACCCTTGTAAAGCCTTCTCACCGACATGCCCTAGGCGCATGTGCCAAAGTTTGGAAGTGTCTGATGCATCATCTTCTGAGCTGGAACTGGTGGAGACAGCCACTTTCCCTGTGACTGTAGAGCCGTCTAGGAAATATAAATTTCCCTGTCGAGTACCCTTCATTGCAACCAATGCTCCTCGAACAACTTTGAGGACTCCACCTTCCATGGTTACTCTGTAACCTTTGGAGTCTAAAACTCCCACTGAGATGAGATTCTTGGTTAGATCTGGTACATACCGTACATCTTCAAGAATTCTGATTGTTCCATCATGGATCTTCAGTTTGATTGTTCCAATCCCTTTTGTCTGGCAAGCTTGGTCGTTGCCCATCAGCACAACTCCTCCATCGAACTCTCGTAAGCTCGAGAACCACTGCTTGTTCGGACACATATGGAATGAACACCCGGAATCGATAATCCATTCATCAGACTGGCCGTATGATGAAACTGTGAAGGCACCTCCTTCATCATTATCTCCATCTCGTGCAATATTCACCTTCTCTTCTGTCTTGTCTTTATTTGGACAATCTTTTGCCCAATGCCCTTTCTGGCGACAAGCAGCACACTCGTCTTTTGCAAGACGTCTTTTGTCTGAAGCTTTCCCCCTGGATTTTGAGCGAGACTTTCCTCGCCCTGCATTTCTTCTGTTATTGGTTCTGCCTCTGACTGTCAAAGCCTCGGATGTTGAGTCCCTGTTTGCAGACTTGTCTTTCCTTCTGAACTCATTGTTCACCAAGGCGTTTGCAACATCAACATACTTGATCTTCACTTTACCGTACAGTAAAGTAGTAGTGAGATGATCATACGAGTCAGGCAAGGAATTTAACAATAACAGTGCTTTGTCTTCGTCACCAACGTGATCATCCAAATTCTTCAAGTCCGTAATAATTTTGTTGAAGTTATTTAGGTGTTCGTTCATCGAAATACCTTTAATGTAGTCGAAACGAAACAACCTCTTCCTCAAGTAGAGCCGGTTCTCAATGCTCTTTGTCATGAACTTATCTTCCAGCGCCTTCCAAAGCTTCTTCGCAATATCATATTCTGTGAATGCGTACTTCTCCTCTTTCGCTAGGCAAAGTCGGATGGAACTGCAGGCCAGGAGATTCACCCTCTCCCATTCTATCTCGTCCAGGTCATCTGGTTTGTCTCCCAGAGTGAAGTGCAGGTTCATCTGGACAAGCATATCCTTAACTTCGCATCTCCACATGCCGAAGTTGCTGCTTCCATCGAACTTCTCTACCTCGAACTTGGCATGGGACACCGGGGTCCAATGCCTAGAAGTGCTTGTACTCGCTGGATTACTTACGGACTCGGTTGATCTAGATTCTGCCATTTTGTTTTTAGAAACTTCAATTCAAAAAACTGAAAACTGACCGTACAGATGTGTCCGGAATACTCCAAATAGTTGGGAAGCACTATTGGATCGTCAAAAACGGATTCCGAATGCCTCAGATCAAGCCAAAATATTTTGAACACCTCTGATTCAAAAACTAACCGTACGGATGTGTCCGGAATATCCCAAATAGTTGGAAAACACTATTGGATTGTCGAAAACGGACTCCAAATGGCTCTGATCTGGCAAAAACAGTTTGCACGGTTCAGATCTGCAGAATCTGGTGCGCTGAGATGCACCGGATAATTCCTCCGGTCAACGGCTGGTCAACGGCTCGGTCAACGGCGCAGGCGGCGCGGTCAACGGAGGATCGGCGGCTCGGTCAACGGCGGCTCAGCGCGGTCAATGGAGGCTCGGTCAACGGTCAACGGCGGCGCAGTCAACGGCTGGTTGGCTTGGTCAGCGGCTCTGCTGACGTGGCGATGACACGTGTCGTACACGTGGGCTGACGTGGCGTGACGTGGAGATGACGTGGAGACGACGTGGCTCGTCTTCTTCCTGAAGAGCGCGTGTGGGCGCGTGTTAGCGCGTGGGATGACGCTCCGATCGGCAACCGGCGCGTGGTAGCGCGTGCCGAGAGTGTGATTCACTCTCTTCCTCAGAGAGCGTGTG